>BGPR01000280.1:0-79332 GCA_013235015.1 Araneus ventricosus
AGATTTAATTAATAAAATTATAATTAAGATTTCAAAACAACGACTCTGAGGTGCACATTCCTACCCTCCAAAGAATGTTTGTGCCAAATTTCGTAGCTCTAAGTCCAGTGATCTAAACTGTAGAGCGCCAATACAGAGACACACACACATTCTCCTTTGTTATTAGTAGAGATAACTGGAAGAGAAATTCTTTTCCTGATTGAAATAATTGTTTATTTTTTTCTGAATAGTTCTTTTTTAGTTTGATTCTAAGAACTTTAACCGTGGTTTGAGGAAATTTTTATTAGATCTAATATATTTAATTTGAGATAGTTTTTGTTTACGTGCTAATCCAACGTGTTTACCTGCATTATTTCAGTAAGTCTGATCTAAATAATATTAACATTTTAGAATTTGCTATACATTTAACTAATTTTATTTCTATCATTTAATAAATAAATCTTCTATATTTTCCCCCTTTTCTACGAATTATAGTTAATAAATATTATTCAAATGTGTCTGGTTAACAAGATTATATTTATATCTAAATGAACGTAGCACAGAGTTTTATGTGAGCTTCAAAAATATTCTTCTTAATTTTAAAACTTGTGCATTTGATAACAAAAGTTTTATTTTATGACATTTGTCTCTTCCTTTAGCATTTTAATAGCCAAAGGTCCAAAGATATAGGAATTTTCTTCTCAAAATGTAAAGAAAGCATAAGATGCTAATGACAGGCACATATCTATTATTTTATTTTGTAACCCACGGCAGGCCGGCCTACCCATTAGGGTGTCAAACACTACAAGGTCCACCGGGGACATCTCTATTAAATAATGCAGATAGAAATCAGGATGACATGGGCTGTTCTATTCTGTCAGAATCAGTCTCGTTTTCTATCGGGTAACACGTGTCCAGCTGGTCACTTGTTCTTCATTGGAATGTCCCAAACACAAGAGCTGAATATAAGCTTACAATCAACAAGATATCCTCATGACTTTTCTTTTTAATTGCCGATCTTCTGTAGATTTACGGAGTTCTTATACTGAAGATTCTTCAACTTCGGATATTACTACTACTGGAAAAAAACGGCATTGCAAATATCGTTACTTAACAAATCTTGGAAGTTCCATATCAACTTACTAATTCCTAGTAATTAACGCTTGCTTAATTTATACTCGAAAAATAATAAACAAAAAAGAGAAAGAGAAGATTTTAAATTTTATTTAGCTGTGTTTTTCCATAACGCTTAAATATAGGCAATTCTGTGTCATTCGAATAAAAGCAATTTGAAATTACGAAATATAAAAAATGAATGTCATAAAGAGTGAGAGTATGTAATTTTTCTTATAATTTTCTACTTTCTTGTTTTCTAATATTTAAATCATTAATTGGCTTTTTTAGCAATTGCTGCACTCAATTATGGCACATGTCTGCATCTCTTATTTCTCCCTTCAAAAATACATTACTTAATAGTCATGCCCAGATGTTTTGATACTTTGTTTTTAATTATTTTGAATGCAAACTACTATTATTTTTATATGAAGTAAAGATGATTTTGAATTTTTCTGCTGAGTTAAAAATTACGCCTTTGAAAACAATACATACTTCTCAATGCAGCAATTCGAGTAAAAGAAGAAGGTAATATATACTTAATAAACTTTTAATTATATCCCTCCACTACATGTAAAAATTCTCTTCCATACCAGAAAACAATTAAAGAAACTTAATTATATTTGACAGCAATAAAAAACAAAATCGGTCTGAAATATTTTACTTTCGCTTTCAATAACAAAAAATATTTAAATAATGTGAAACCTCATTTTGTATTCAAAAAAGTTTCTTTGAATATTACGAAGGATTTTATGACTATTCTTGGCTATATCATTTTTTCCTCTTTTAATCCATCAGGAATTTTTATTTACTTTTTCGCTTCCGAAAGGAAGTTAAAAAAACAAACCTGAAACGCAAAATTGAAAGTAAACAATGAACCACGATTCCTTCTCTGAAATACAAAACATGACTTTATCAAATGCAAACACAAGAAAAAAATGAATAATTATTATAAATGACAACCATTTTCTTTTTCTATTTGCTCGTTGTGTTCGAAAACAGTAATCAAGCGAGGATATATATTTCATTTAACCTAAAAGAATAACAATTAAAAGCAAAATTAAATTGAAAACATACCCTGGAGAGAAAAATATATTAAAGTAAAAACCACGAAGAAAGATTTTTTTTGCTGAATAAAAAAAGTTCCTCATAATTAAGTACTCCCGAAATTGAAAGTAATCCCGAGGTAGGGAAGAAAATAAGAAATGCCATAAAAATCTAAATGGCTTTTAATAAGAAAAGAAAAAGAAGATCGCTTTAAATGAAAACATGAAAGCGACATGTTGACAATACACACAAAAGGAGGCATATTGTATATATAAATTCTCTTTTATTTAATACATTTTCATGTTAAATAATTATGCAGTGCTTTATTAAATATTTATATTTCGTTTAAAATAAAGGATATTGGCATATTTCGGTGACTTTCCAATGTTCGTTAATTATTTTACAAAATAGATTTCCCTTTGGGAAAAGTAATTCCACTTTCAATAAATGTGAGATTTGTTTCTGATATTTCATTTCCAGGCAAGCATTTAATTTCATGAAATAAATACTATTCAAATATTCAATCGTTTGTTTGTATGTTTTGTTCGAAACATTATTCTTTGAAATTATTATTTTTACTATAACATTGTTTTTATATTTATTGAAGGAAAATTGGATGTGTGTATATTTTGCAACTTGATCGCAACTTATGCATTAAGAAATTACGGTTCTTAAAAAAAAGTAAAAATTTAATTTCTCAAATGAAAATAGCATTTCATTAGTAATTAAAAAGTAATAAAGAAACAAAGGCATTGGACTTTTTGATAAATTATTCATATGAGCTTTAGTGGTGTAATTTGATTTGTGTTAATTAGACTTTATAATCTTTATGCAATTTATGGCGACTTTTAGCAACCGTTGTATAACTAAAACTTTTATACAGCTTTCCTGATAGATATTTAATTTCAAAAAGAGAAAATACAGAAGAAACAGAAGAGGTAAACAATAGTGATAACAACATACCTTTTGCGCGTAACGCAGCAACGTCCAGTGATTGCATTTACAAAATTGTCTATAATCAACTAACCAATTAAGATAGAATCAAACAAACAATAATACTTCAATAAAAATTATAACATATTAAAAATAAACAAATAAAATGGAAAAAATGGAAGAGAACTCGAATGGCGATATTTTTCAAAGTGCCACTCGCCATCGGAGTTCTAATATGAATAAATTTTCTGTCAAACTTCTTCTGTTTCTTCTGTATTTTCTTTTTGTAATTAAATATCTTTCTTTTGCATTTTATTGGAAATTGCTGCATTTTTATGTCTTTCTGTTTATTGCAAAGTTTAATTTTTAATATCTCTTGTTAAATTACTTCACTTGTACTTGTTTCCTGATATAATTTTTTTGTTTTAGTTACCTTCTGTAATTTTGCCATAAATGATATCTCATTATTGCAAAAGGAATTTGTATTTTGTTTTAAAGGTGCTTTAAATGCATGTCCTACCACTAATTTACTTTTCTAAGAGCTTATCAAATCACGAATTAGTTTGAAGTCTTCTGTGATTGAATCTGAACCTCGCAGATGGAGAGCCGCAGATTCAAGACCTGAAAATTCATAATGTGTGTAGGCCCGCTGCGTCTTAAATCTAGGGCCAATCTATTGACGCCTACATCAAGGGTGAATGTAATGAAGTTTGATGATGTGAAATCTGGGAAAAATCAACCCGTATAGCATGTATACTTGCAACAAATTTGGTTTTTCTTCATATTAGCTTGTCATGACAAACTTGATGTGGCAACATTGAAACAAACTTCCTGCAAAGTAACAAAGCATAATCTACCAACCCACTTTCAAAACAAGTTTGCTGTGAAGTTGTTATGACAAACTTCACACTACGATTGCAAAGCAAGCTTGCTGCAAAGATGATACAGCACTCTTACAGATAATCTTTGTTTCTGTTTTAAAAAACATCCAATTTTTAATAACATCTCTTAGACCGTCCTTATTTTTATTAATTCAATAAATCAATGATAATTTATGAGAAAACTAACTAGGTCTTTTAATAAAAAAAATTGAAAAATATCTCCATCTTTTTACTAAATACAGAACTCGCACTTTAAAGAAAACTATATATCGCCTTTTTCTTAATGTTGAAATCTTAAGTTCAAAAAGAAACTTAAACCTGAAAAAACAGTCAATGTTTGTTGAAAAAATAATAACTTGCATTTTGTCCCGTATTTTTATAAGTAATTAATTTTGAACCATAATTTCATAATTTATTCTACTAGTAAAACGTAGTTATTAGCGAAATTCTCTAACTCCTAAACTTAAAATCATATTCTCAACTCAAAATTTTAAAAAAATTAATTAAATTAAGAAAACAGTTTTAAATAAAATATGTAGATGTACAATTTACTAGCGCAATCTATCTTCTCCTATCAAATTACCGCTGGGTGAATAGATAAGGCTATGAAGTGGGTTATCGGGTCTTCGAATCCGAGGTTTGTCTGCGTATTGTTTCTGCTATAGTTTGCAATGAGTTTGACGCGACAAATTTATTGCAAGTTTGTCGCGTGGTGACTAACTCGTTTGCGTTAACTTGTTTAAAACTTGCTTCAAGCTTTCACTCTTGCCGTGTCAAAATTGTTGCAAGCTTGCAGATTTACAGAAGAAGATTGCTGCAAACTGAAATTGCTGTCTGGGTATTATCGTTCCTCTTGTGAAGAGTTAAAGATTAAACGTGTGACACGGGTGTAATCTGTTTTATATGATAGCAATTCATAACTACGAGCTCAGGCCTGAAATTTCCCTCTTGGTCCTTCCATAACGAGATTTAAAATCCAAGCGAAAATTCAAATAAAAAATTCTTACGAGTCGTATCTTATCTATTTCCTATTTAAATAAGTGTAATTTTTACATAGTGAATGGATATGCAATACTTTCAGTACAATATATGAATTTCAATAGACTAACATAATTTCCATCTTTCTGTGCAGTGAAGCGTGGCTAATTTGGAATATTCAGAAACGCAAATAATAATAATAAAAGTTTGGTTGGAACAAATAATCAAATGACAAAAAACTGAGTCTAAAAATGTTTAGAGCAAAATAAAAGGACAATGTTAAGCTATAAATAACAGTAAAGATTCATTTTCCATTTTTAACTGTTTTAATAAATAATTCAAACAAACATAATTTTAATAAACAGAATGATAATAATTATAATTTAAAATATTATTATATAAATTTCAATATATTAATTTCAATAAATGATTACTTTATTAAATAAAAAATACAGGTTTTTTGAATGCGACAATTGCACAATTACACTTTAAAATAAGCACCATCTATCTGATGGTAGATATGTTAAGGACCATGTGGAAAATCGATTATTATACATAATAAACGGATCTTTAAGTAGTCATTATGCATAATGACCGATTATTGTGTATAAGAACCCATTATCCACACTGACCTTAACACATGCAATAAAATAATTTTGCACGCGAGTCACAGGCTATAAATAATTTCACGTTATTTTACAAAAATTTTGTTTTGACTTCACATTAGCCAAAACCAAAGATTGGAAATCAACCAAGTTCCAATGTGTATTTTTCTTTCATATAATAACAGGATGACAAATTCGGTTATTATGTATAATAACTTGCTAATTACAAATAACATAAATAATAATAATAAATAACAGCATAAAAATCCGGTCATTATATATAATTACCGTGGTGATTATATATAATAACTAATTTACTACATTGACCATAACACATATATTTTGTTAAGTACTCTGAATAAAAGCGGCTTTCTTATTTTAAAACCTCTGTTTTTTATTTTATTTTTCGTTATTGAGTACATCCTAAACCCCACGTGGCAGCCCACTCCGAGTGTCGCCCAACACGATCCAAAAATTTCATTATTCAGTTGTATCCCAACCCTAAGAGCTTTCGCATTACTTGCTGTCAAAACAATTAAGTTTCACTCCTTTTTTATACTTTTCTTTTAAAATATTTTATCTCAGTCAAGATAAATTAAAATATTTTTGTCGGCAAATAAATAAAGAAAGTAGAGGAAAAACATTTTATTAAACTTTACGTTTAATGCTTACTTTATGCTTCCCAAGTCATTTTGTTAAATTTCTTGTTCTTTACTTTCGTTTTAGGCTGAGTTTATGGACGAAGGATGAAAGTTTAACTAAGAATTTCTGTAATGATTTAAAATAAATAAATATCAGAATGTTTTGAAATTTTTTTCAAAGATTCATAATTTTATTTTCTCTCAGATTTAGGAAGAATAATTTCATAATCAAGGATTCATAAATTAAGAAAACTCACGCGTTACTCAGCTTTGAAATTTCTTTCGTATGACAAATCTCTTAAAAGTAGTAGTTCCTGGTATTCTGTAGTTTGTTGCTATAATTGCAATTTGTACGTGAATATAATGTTTCTACCATTTACAATCAAATAACGCAATGAATTTGTGAGATACGTCTGACTATTTCGGTTTTTAATTAAAGTTACAAGGATATTCAAATCATATTTTTCAGTTTTTGATCTGTTTTTTGAAATTTTCGTAATTACTTTTATTATGTCATTCAAAATCTGTAAAATATGTTTCAGCAAGATTTATTAGTATTTTTGGGATTTTTGGCAAGAAACGAATAAAATTTATCAAAATGCCATAATGCTTTAAAATGTTAAAGGCGCATCAACATAAGAAAAGTTTATTATCCCATACGATTGCAGGTAATCTATTTATTGGTAGATTAAAACCAAAATTTGATCCGCTTTCCCCCTTTTGAATGCTTATTTTATCCTAAAGTGTTCAGAATCTTAAATATTCTCACCATTACCTATATGACATTTATAATATGTTTTGCAAGAGATTTGATTTTATTCTTTATTTTTGGAAGTCTTGATATGACACATACATTGACAACTCAATGACACTCAATTAATTCCCTTTGGTTTCTATCTCACTTACATATTTATACTAGTAGTTCTGTGAAAAGTGGACATCTCACCCCCCCACATGAAAAAACGTAAGATTATCTCTTCATCATTCTTTAAAAGTTTAGCCAATACTCTGTAACTTTTAGAGGGCCTAAGTCTAGGTCAAGTTAACTTCTCCAGGATTGATAGAAGCGAGATTTATTTATGTAGATGCTGAGGCAGTCGGCACATACAACTATTGACGATCAAGTGCGACATGTTAACCTGCACGATACTGTCTAACTCGGCTTCCGATCTAGCATACCTGTATTCACTAAAATCAGAAGTATTCCATCGCTTGTGACTGGTGACGAAGTCGAATCAAGACTCGTTAATAAAATAACAAATTTAATTTAATGAAACAATTAAATTAAATTATGCTAAATAATAAAATAATTATACAGCTAATCAAATAATACAAACAAGGAAGAGCAGAGCAGAGCAGAGAATGAACAGTAACAATCAGTGCTTATATACAGCAACATGCTCGACGCTATTGGTTGGTAGGCGACATCAGAAAGAGGGTGGATCCGATCTGCATAAAATCGCAATTCAGGATGTTGCCAGATGCCGCCACAACTCTTATTCACTGTAAAGACAGCATTGTTTGTAGGGACACCGGATAATATAATTTAATTCTCCAGAAGGTACCTTCTTTGTCTCCATAAATACATCATCTTACAAAGCTATATTTATAATAAATGTATAACGCTAAAAGCCAAAATTTTGTACAAATTTCACTTCCAAACAAATACAAAAACTTAACAAAAATAAAATGCAGAAGCCAGTGTGATAAAATATTTCAGCAATGCAATGAAATTCAAATAAAATCAAATTCTTATAAGACATTAATTTCCCAAGAAATCAATTTTCACTATTATAATCTTAACAGTAGCAACAGCACATGAAGAGGGGAGAAGCATCTTGATGAAATAATGAGATTGTTATTTATCACGACAATATGAAAATTATCGCGATAAATATACAAAAAACGATACAAGAATAACAGATAATATTTTTCAACTTTTTATAACATAAAAAGTTTTGTAGATTTACTGAAGAACCTTTCACGAAAAGAGAAAAACAAGATTAGATGGAACAAACAGGAATAAAATAAGTGTCAAAAAGAAAAACTATGATTTTATTTCTCTCTTTCTTTTTTTAATGCGAATTATTTACACAAATCTTTACTTTAATCATTATTAATAAAGTAACAGTGAAATATCTGTTTTATCGATATTACCAAAATTTCTAAGTCTTCTTTTATCGTATTAATAAATTACAAATAAATGTTTGCTTCTAACAGTATTTACAAAATTACAATTGCTTGTCTCGCCTTTAGGAAAATAATTTGAATTTAAACCAGCTATTGACTCATTGAAACGTTGAAATCAGTATAACGACTTCCATGTCGAAACGAATTTTTAAAGAATATTAAACAAAAATATACATCGTTGTCTATTGCTTCAAGAAATATTTATGTCAAATTGAAAGGAAATCGAACAACGCGTTTGGTCGTAATTAAGTAACAAACAAATTTACTTACAGACGAAGTGCTGAATGGTAGAGTGAAAAAGTAGACCTCGCTTCGCTCGTTCAATAATATATTTTATAAAGAAGGTGTCGGAAATTTTGACCTTTTTCTCTCTACATCAGACTTTTTCCCCTAACAAATGATTCACACCAATGAGAACTGTTTCTGTTTATACATTTCCTCCTTGGGTTATTTTGATGGGGAATTTTCTGTTTGCGTTCCATGAATTTTTTTTCATTAATTTTAAGTGTCATTTTCTTCTGGATATAGTGATGTTGTAAATAATAAATGTAAACTTTCCATCTTAAGGAATTACATTTTTGTACCATACCTCTAAATTGTTTGCTAGAAGGAATTTAAGAAATGTATAATAAAATGAATTGGCTGCGCATCTACAGGGAAGAAAATGTCAATGTGTGACTTTACATTAATCAGTTGATGTTTTGAAACCGAAACGCGTCGTAGCATGATAATATTATGACAGAAGATAAGCATATAATATTGAAATCAAGGTTTTTTAAATCAAAACATATTATGATAACTAATCAGTTAGAAAAAAGGAATTTAGTATTTGTTGTATTAAGTTATTTTTTTCTTTCCATATAATCCTAAATCATAATTTCTTGTGCTTCGAAGCCTTGATACCGTAGCTTTTACACAATTGCTGCTGTCACTTAAACATCACTTGTCCTGCTTACAAGATATTTTGAAATGACACAAAATGAAATATGTTTCTACATTTTCAGGCTTTAAGTTAATCATTTGAATTTAAAAGATTCCATTTTTAAGAGTAACAGTCATGAAATATATATATAAAGGCTTAATTTTATATGCTTATACGAAAGAATGTACATAAATATATATTCGAACTATAAAAATTTACATCGTCATTTCATAGTTCTTGATATATCCCCAAAAGGAAAAAGCCAAGAGGAGTAAACAGGAATCAAGCGATTTCGCTTATTCCTCCACTAATATTTAATTCCGCGAAACAAAATAAAGTCCGCAAAGTACTACCGCGTATTAATAATTTTAAAAGTTTTTGTTCAATGGAACAAAACGTTTTACTGCACAAAAAAACAGATAAAACTGAACTATCCAATGATATCAAAATCATATTGTTATATTCATTGGTCATTTTGTAACAAATTTTTATTATCAGGACAAGACTCAGACTATTCAGAGGGCTCTAGAATGCGTTATATTGGTCCAAATGAGATAACATTTGAACTACAGATAATTCAAATGATACGCTTAACATTTATTAAAGAAAAATATCAGTACAAAATGTAGTTCAAAGGTTATCTCATTTGGACCAATAGAACGCATTCTAGAGCCCTCTGAAGTGGGAAACTTCTTTCTTGCTAACCCTGTTTATCAAAGACCCACGTGCATCATTAATGGCAACATGTCGAACCCGCATAAGGGGTCTATTCTGGTACCCCCGGTTGGGGGGGGGGGGGCCTTTTTTTCCTTTCGTTAAGAACGAAAAAAGGGGCGCCCCCCACCCCAACCGGGAGTACCAGAATAGACCCGTAAATCTGGAATGGAAGTCGAGACATACACGAGACGAATATCGGTTTCATTTGAAGTTTAAAGTTAATAACACGAATTTGTTTCCACAATTATTATTAAAACTCGCTGAGGATCTATCTTCTTATAAAAGCAACAATCTTGCGTAAAAATACGAATTATTTCTTTACGTTTAGAAAAATCTTTAGCATCCACTTCATTACTCTACGAAATCATTACGAGCACAATTTCTTGGGATTGTGCTGTACATTTCATATTTTTCTCTTTCTACAGATATTACTTTCACTTTCTACCAAAGAATAACCGGCATGTGCCTTAAAACCAAAATTTCTTTTGTACGTTAAAAGAAATATTGTTCGGTAAATTACGGATTCCTTTCATATGTCTGATTTCATGCCTTGGAGCATCAACACTTAAAACTCTCCAATTTTTTTCCACTCCCTTTTTTTCCTTCTTTCTTTCTCTCTTTTTTCTACTTTATTTGAAAGAAAAGAAACTACTTGGAGGAACTTGGTCGTTCGCCAAGTCATTATACAATTTTTTTCTTTTATTTGTTTGGTTGTCCTCCTTGCTCGAGAGTTTTAAGTCCCTTTGATTTGAACCCTCGAAAACGCCTCGTCATTTCGAAGCACCGTACAGTTTCTTGTTTCCGGCGCTTTTTCTTTGCTTCCTTTCAACATTACACTTCTTCGAACTCCTTCCTATTTTTTCTCACATTTCTCATCCTTTTTGCAACTTTCGTCCGCTTAATATTTTATTCTTATTTTTTTTCTCCCCTTTTAATTTTTACGACTTCTTTTAGTTGACTAGCCTCTAAGAGCAGGAAATGCTCGAGCAAGGGAAAAAAATCAGTTGATGACAGAGAAGGGAAAAAAATGCCAATAAAGGATCCTGCGTTATACCTGCTGACACATGAAAAAAGGATATTAACTTTTTTCAACGCACTCCGAAGCCGCATAGAAGATTAAGCATTTTAGGACTTGTTTTTTCATAGCATTTAACACTTTCATTTGCAACATGATAATTCGGTTGGATCGGCCCTCCTTTTAGTAATGACCTGAATACGCACTTATTCAATGAAAAGCTTGCAAAAATTAAAAAAATAGACTTTTTTAAGGAAAAACAGGAGAAATAAAATTTATTTTTTATTTAATTTATTCTATTCTTCTTTTTGTTACAAAAAGTTTTAATTTTACATTTTTCAATGGAAAAATAGTTTTCCTTTTTATTTTAAAATTTTTAAGGAAGCAAAAAAAATAAATAAGCACTAATGCATTGAGATTAATAATGATAATTCAATAAACTTAACAGTTAGGACGAAAATTCTTTAAGATCTCTTTCTTTCTGCTGTTCGTTATACATCTAACCTATTCAATAGTTCATTTTATGTACCAATAGTTTTTTCATATAAAATAGAAGACCTTTAGATCTATATGACGTTATAATAACTCCGGGTTAACTGAATGAAAAGCTTGAAAATAAAATATCGCTTCTTTAATGAAACACAAAAGAAATATAATTTTTTAAATTTTGCATTATTAGTGGAAAATTATTTTTCCTTTTCATTTCATAATGATTACGTGAGAAAGAAATAAATACGAACATATTCTTATTGGAAATGTTAGTTAATGAAACATTTTAATTAATAAGAAAATTTTTATTATTCGTCAATTACAACATTTATCCCTAAATATTCTTCGTGTTTACTTTTGTATAAATAGTTTTTTTCTATCTAAATGGAAACTACACAGAATCTATATAAAAATTTAACGTTAATTATATAACACACGAAAAGTCTCTGAATTTTCATATGATTGCTTAAATGTTTGCTGCAGATATTTACAAAATGAATACATAACTAACTTCACGTCTTTGTCGACCAACTGTTCGTCCGTAATATTAGTGGCCTTTTGCTAAGCATGATACTTGGCGAATTGGCTGTTGAACAGAATGGCGGACTCTGACAAAATTTTGTTTTGAGATATATTTCGAAAATAGAGGCGGAAGTCGACCGTTGATGACATATCTAGGGGGTAATAAGCTTTGATATGAAATAAAGATTATCGAAATCGGTTCAGTGGTTGGGGCTGGGATATTGTCTGAAGTTTTGCCAAGTTCTTTTAAATATATACATACATGCATTATTTAAATATATGATCTGATCTAAATAAAGTTTGATGACTTCTATTATAAGGAGCTAATATCAAATGGCAATGTTTTATACTGAAATGTTTATCAATAAAATCAGTAATTTATATTAAATTATAAGGAAACCAAATATAAAGCAGTTGATAATTGTAAATATTATGAGAAGCTTGACGTAATTTTGATATTTACATCAATATTTTTGAAAACATCAATGCAATCTAAAAAAAATCAACAGCTATTTCCATTCTTCGTGAAATAATTGAGGGGGGAAAAAACTTAGTTTTCGTAAATTTCAGATTTTCTACTGCTAATTGATGTCCTTCAGTGTACGAGCTTTGAGGGTTAACTGCTTTCCAAAATATAAAAGCAAATCTGATCGCTTTTAAATACTCTTTAAGGCGCAATTTTTATTCATTTGATAAGCTTCCAATCCACAGAATTGAAATTTAGCACCTTCAATCAAATCAATTTTGGCGTGAAATATCGACTCAAGTTAAAACCATAAGAACGTATTTGAAATTTAATCTGTGAAAAGCAACCTTAATGTGTAATTTCTGGATAGGTGAAGATAAGCCAAATTTTTAAATTGAATTTGATGCTTGCAAAACATTTGATTATCTAACAACATTTTAATACATATTTACAAAAACCAGCTTCATCAATTAAGTTCGGGCAGTAATCGGTGATTTATTTATGCATTTAAGAGAGTTACAATATTTTTTCTGCTTACGCGGATACCATTTATTCTTTACAAAAACAACTTCAGGCTTACAGTTTTAAGATAGGCAAATAAATGAAAACAGATCAGACAGAATAAGTCAAGAAGTTGAAAAATAAGAATGTTTAGTAGATTATATCAATAACAGGTGGAGTTATTAGAATATTTGGATGTTTCCCTCAAATTGAAATCGTGTAATGCATGTATTCATAAATAATTGTAAGGAAAGAGCACCTCGTAAATGCTTTTAAACCCTTCGTGGGAGGGGCTAGCGCACGATACAATTTGGGAGTTGAGGAGTACAGAGAACGCCAGGTCGTTCTTACCACACTCTGTTTCATATTTCTACCCATTTTTCTCATTTTGTTACTTTTATCTGTTCAGAAACCATAATAGAGAGAAATAGAGAAAAAGAATGATAGATAAAATAGAAAAAGAAGAAAATGTATTCTGCATATATTCAATAAATGAGCATCTCTTACGAATGGGCTCCAGGTTTTTGTCGTTTGTGAGTTGGTCACCAGATGTATGAATCTTAATCGAATCTGTTGGCAGCGCACAAGTTTCTGGCGTACTGAGTTCGCCGACGTGAAGCGAGCGCAAAAAATGCTTAGATTGAAGTCAGAGTCAGACTGAACGAATCGGCAAGACTTACTGAACTCGAGGGATGCTCCTATTAGATTAAAGAGCGGGAGAGGTCTCAGAGATGAACAACAACAACAAAAATCCTGAGAATGAAATAACTCACTTGTGAACTCTGTAGGTCAGCCCCTCCCTGTAAGGTTTGAATAAGCTATGCATAGAATATTAGTGTACGAAAAATTAAAACATCAATACTTGTTCTATAAACATCCGAAACTGCATTTTCGCTTGGTGACGCCACAAACCGTAGAGCTGATAATAATGTCGGTGAATGCCTTGATAATATTAATAGTTACAGCACTTGAGAAATAAATGAAATAACATCTATATCCATTCAAAGCTAACTCTGCGAAAACTTCTACAAGACACGTATCTTCTTGAAAGAAGATAGACCTTTATAACGGCAATATACCGAATTCTAAAGAAAATAAAATTAATTTCCTTACAAAATATTGTAAATCTGGCAAAAGTTCATATTTTGTCAAAATATTTCATAAACCGAATCTTTGTAATTGCCATTTTGTTAGATTTTGTAATCCAAAAATTCACTCCTCCCACTTTAAGTTAGTAATTTTGAACGCTTATACTTTGTCTCGTAATTAGATACAAACATTTTTAATAATTAAAAATGTTTTAGTAGTTAATTATAATTTATACGTCGATTTTTTTTTAAATTAGTTTCCTAGAACCTTTCCTTTAAGTATTATGTTTGGATTCAGGCAGCATTAACAAATAGGAATCTAGGCTTTTGACCTTTTGCGGTCGATACTGCAACTGTGACGGCATTCGCAAGTCATCATAGAAGTCGGATTTTGTATTGTTTTGCTTTAGACCTACACTGACCAGCCCACCCGTTTGGGTAGGCTGGTCGGTGTGGGACTAAAACAAAACAAAACAATAGAGCCCTACGACTACGTTCACTTGCAAATGCCACCACAGCGGCGGCATCGACCGAAATGGGTTACACTTCATCGATTTACCCTATGGCTGCGTATCCCGCGATTTCAGCGGGCTAGAAGCAAGTTTATTTTATGTTGCATCCTGCGAATTTCACAGGCTAATGTATCTACTTCGTACTTTTGTAGCATTGGATCATATTATACTAATAAAGAATTTGCATATAAATAAAGACTCACTTGGCTCAACAGTATTTGAACATGTTTTCAAACGTTGCATCTAAATAGTGATTTAAAAGCTTACACCGTCGGAGGGTTTATGAAGCAAGGCTGTGAAATTTAAATATTTAAGTCGTTTCATAAGTTATTGTCATTTCATATCCTACAGTTTCTGTGATAATTTGCTTAAATAAGCATTCATACAAGCGAAAACTAGATATAATGGCAATTCCAGCAGTAGAAACGCAGCTATTAAAAAATTACCTGACATCAATAAATATTACATGACATTAATTTTGAGATGATTTTTTATTTTCAAAAAGCTCTAATTTCAAAGCTAGTACCATAATAGAAGTAAATGTTAAAATATTTCTTTGCCTAGTTAAAATTTATTAATGACATGTAGTATGCATTCAAAATTTAACAAAATGCTATGTTATTCCAAACTCTCAGTATTTACATAATAGTATGTGAGGTGTCTAGGACATATAAAAAATTTCTAAAATCTTGGAACACAATTTTAGTTTAATGTACTCTATTATCTCTTCGAAAAATTTTTATTCAGAATAGTTAAAAATAAAAAATGTTTTAAAAATACGTGTTTATTAGTATATTAAGAAGTATATTTTTCTGCAGAACACTGGAGCTTAAGCAAAAACACAGAAAAGCTTAATGCACCGATAGAAATACTTTTAGCTCATATGTTTTTTTAATCACATCTATAATATTTAAATTTTTAATGTATGTCTTAGAATTTTCTAGATTATACCCACTGTGAATACATTTGCTTATTTTACTATTTCCAGCTTTTAGGTTTTGCTTTCACTCCAAGTCTTTTGATGCAAAAACAATATTTTACATTTTAGTAGTTTTTTTAAAAAACTTTTTATCATTTTTGTGACTTTCTACTTTATAGATGTTGATTTATAATTCATTTTATAAATTTTATGAAACATAGTTATCTTTTTCCCTCAATCTGATTTATCACGTGGTGCCACTTACTTAGAATCAAAATTTTGATAAAATTAATTAATTCACTAAATGTAATATGTTCGAAAAGATAATAATGATGTATTTTTTATCAAGATTACACAACTCAACGAAATTTCAGAACTTAAGCATTTATGGAAGTTGCTGAAACATCGATTAAGGAGTTCCAAATTCATAAACATTAAACAAGTGAATAAAATAAAGGCTTATAAAAATACAGATTTATGAATGTTAATTATTTTACTTATTC
Organism: Araneus ventricosus; assembly: GCA_013235015.1. NCBI lineage: Eukaryota > Metazoa > Arthropoda > Arachnida > Araneae > Araneidae > Araneus > Araneus ventricosus. Next base: position 16,022 of record BGPR01000280.1, read on the forward strand.
ATTTAAAGATATAAATCCGATGAATAGACAGCAAAAGCAGATGTGCGGTTTAAAGAATTGATTTTTGTTGATGTGTAAGTTTTTTATTCAATTTTTCGACTAAACAGTAATTTTGTCGAGGAGAAATCACTTACTCTTCCTTAAATTTTATCATAAAAAAATTGAAATCGGAGGAAAGATTTCAATTCCAGACGAGACTCTTAGCATTTGTGAACGTAATCGAAATTCTTAACATTTTCAGGGACAGGTTAATTTTTCTTCATAAGTTCCATCAGCGTGTACTTTCGTATTCAACACTTTGTTCAGAAAGAAATTTTAAAAATGTGATTAATTTTACTGATTATACATAAACCTTGTTATTCTATCTAAAACTAAGGCGACACTGTAGTATTATATGGCTAATAAATTATTCAAACAAGTTTCAGCTTATCCTAACTTTAGTTTTCTTTCTCCTTAAACAATATAATAGTAATATAATCTATTCTGACAAAGAAAGCCTAGTAATAAATATAATCTTTATAGCTTGTCGGACATTTTTCAATCGCGTGACGTGTTCTTATAAGTTAAGTTACACACTTCCCCCAACAGTCGGTATTGATTTTTTGGCCGTTGTTTACCACACTTTGTCTGTGTCAATAACGTATGGCGTCTTTTCTGTGCGGACGAAACTTTGGCACAGATTTGTGAAAACTTCAAGAAATCTGACTCTTTTGAAAGTTCTCAAGAAACTGAAGGGAAAAACTGGATACATGAAAAAGCGAGATACTTACTTCTTTTGGTGATTTTTCTAAAGTAGAGAACTTTATTTCAAGAATTTGCAATTAATTTTGTACTTCACTTTCCTCGCATCGTCGTTTTTTGTGTTTAAAATTCTGACTAACAAATAAATTTCATGGAACACTATAATATTACATTAAATAATGTAAAGATTCTTTTTATAACGGGGTTACAAAAATTCCTAGAAAATAAGCTCAAGTTATTTGGTAAGAATATAATATTTGGTAAGAATACATATCTTTAATCGCATATGTGTAAAGAAAAGTTCAAAAAGCGTTTCGATTTTTATAAAAGGAATCAGAAAATTTCTTCTGATTTAAGCTGAGCATTCGAAATTATTACGAAGTTTAGTAAAATTCACCACGTTTATATCTATGTTTTCACAATTAAGAACTAGTGAATATACATTTATACTTAAATTTAAAATGCAATAAATGGAATTTATTTATTCTAATTGTTTAAGAAAGTTACATATATAATACATTTTTATCATCGGTGTATTTTTTATAAAAACATATGCTAATTGTCTTATATGTTTACACTATATAAAAAATGGCACGAAAAATCCACGCCTATTTAATATTCTTCCATTATCTTTTTAAGTATAGCTAACTGTAATTTAATAGATATTTGTATGAAAGCTGGGACAAATATCAGAGAAGCAGAGCGACAAAAAATAAATAAACCGATATTTCTTTTGTCGAGAAAGAAGGTTTAAAAGCGCAACATTCAATGGTAATTTGTTACATTTAGTACTGCATAACACAGCACACGCGATTTCCCCTAAAACATTGTACACATTAATTAGTTGGCTATCCCAAATAAAATCAATGAGTGTATATCATTCGGAACATAAAACATAAACCAGTGTTTTTCTCATTGATTAAGTCATTCCCATTGAAAATCCTTTTCCTTCAATACATTTTTGCATGCTACATAGTATTTATAGTTTTAACTTATGAAGCAATATAATTTTTAAAAATTCATTTGAAAAATATACTTTATTTCAAGTTGCATCTGTGCAGATAATTAAAACACCTGAATTAAAATTTATTATATATGCGTAGACATTGGTATTATTTTAGTACCTTTATTACTGATAGTCACAAATATGTCTATCTGTATCAAAACTTTGATAAAACAAAAGTTATTATTGTAGAAGCAATTAATCCTGATATTTGTAAGACTTTTTTGTATACATTTAGTTTAATTTAATATTCATTTGATTGTCTTTTTTTGCAATGACAAAATATTGGGGTTTTTAAATTTTTGTTGATTTTAGAATAGTTTCATTAACTTTAACATCAATTTAGTAACAAAATAAATAAATAATTACTTAATATTGATGTATAAGAGATAGTTTTACAATAACAGAATATTTAATTTTTGTAAGAAGTTTTTCTTTTATTGAATAAATACTTGTACAAATTTTGTTATAAAAATATAATTAGTAGGTACATTCTTTCAGATACAATTCCTACAAATTAAGAAAGTGAAATAATTATTGTATGACATCAAAACTCAACTTTAGTCTCTGATGTTGTAACTTTCTCAAATACAAGAGGGTATTATATCCAATTTTAACATTAAATTTTCTAAGAGTTCAAATATTAATTCTAAAGCAACATTTAACTATATTCCAACATGTAAATGAAACACATGGTTTAGTTTTTTTCTCCTTTTAATGAGATTTCAATAAAATTAAAAAGTAATGTTTATTATGTTAACAGAGATAATAATCATGCTTTTTCGGTTTTGCAATGAAACATAATTATTACTTATATTTACTAATTTTTTTATATGTGTTTTCTATCTCAAAATAATTCTGTTGTCATTTCAATATGTTTCATAGGATTTAATTAAAACTAAACTGATATTTCTATTTCACTGCAGAAACACACTTCATTATTGATTTTAAACAAAAAAATTGTTATTGACCGATATCTGGCCGACGACATACATGTTATTAATCACTGAAACAAATTTAAAATTCGAATACCAGAAAAATGCATAGGAACTGATTGAGAGTTCTTTATGTGCATTTCCAATTTAAATTTATTCATGCCTTTTCTGTGCTATTTTCAATAATAAATATTTTAAATAATATTACAGCTTAAATTAGAAATTCACTCATTTTAAAGGCGACAATTAAATAAATGCTCTGAAAATAGCGACATTTAATAATTACGTAACTCCAAGCATAAATTGATGCATAATTTGATTGCATGCAAAAAAAATTAAAAAAGGAATTTCTGTTTTCAATTAAATCTTACTATACTAGAAGCATAATATAAAATTTAAAACAGATTTTCAGAACTATTCAACATCCGCATGAAATGTTATATTTTTCTCATCATAAACAGATGTTTAAAAAAGTGAAAAAAAACTTTTGAAACATAATTATCTACTTGAAACATAATTCTCCGTTTTCATGCGCTTAGTGCCTTTTTCTTGAAAGCGGATGCAAATTAAATCATGGTACCTTTTAATATTTCTCGAGGTGCGTCCTCTATACCAACATGGGAGGTGGCACCTATTTCTTACATACGCTACTTCAAAATATTAATTTTTAACGGTGTAATAATTATAGTTAGGTTATAATTGGGTAAGGGATAAATTTTACAATTATTTTAAACAATTTTCATTTAAAAAGGAATGGATAAATTTAAAGATAAAACACAAAAACTTTACAAATTGACCAAAGAATTAGATTAATGACGTAAAAATAAAATAAATGAAATTGCCAATATTCGAACTGAAATATTTACATTTGTAATATAAAACTATAAAGACAATATTGAAGTAGGAAAACAAGGGAAATTTAAATACAAAAGTCAAGAAGTTAGTTTCATAGGCATTTCATTGCAACCGTTTTGGGTGTCTCTGAAATACAAATAGCAGATTCGCAGTGTCTTGTTAACCCCTCGAATTCCAAACGATGACTAGCAGTTCGTCTAAAGGAGCAGGAAGAATGGATGGTCATACTTGCGTAGCTCCCTCAGGTAAAAAGATATGAAACGAAATTCTTCTGTAATGTATCACAAATTATACTTAATCCGTATTCCTTCAAGTTTTCACATTCTTGACTACTCCGTTAACATTGATTACCCAAGATATTATATTGATGTTTATCGATTTCTGAGGTATAGATGCTGTTTAAATATAATTAATGTTTCTAAGCATTTTCATTAACGTATTTAAACTGTTTCTGCATTATTTGTTATCTGAACATACTTTCTAAATAACTCTAACATATTGCATGAATATCTTGAAAATAAAAACATATTTTTTCATTGCAGAAATATGCTTAAATATAGTTTTAAGCTAAAGATTTTAATGACTGAACACTATGGAAATATATTTATTACTTACTGTTAAACCAACCATTTTAATGACTGAACGCTATGGAAATATATTTATTACTAATTGTTAAACAAACCATTTTAATGACTGAGCAGGACATATTTTTCATTCCACTATAAAAAAAAGTCTCCACAATTTGAATAGCACAAATTTGGGACAATAAAAGAAATCATTAAGAGTATTTTATATGTAAACAGAAATTTAATTATTTTACTTTTGTTTCTAGAAGTTTAGAATAAATGTTTTTATAATTTTTAAGCGAAATTAAGAATTTCATTCGTAATAATTATCATAACAAGACAATAATGTCAAGTATACCAAAAATAAATAATTCTGAATCACCAAACCATATTTTGATGCATTAATATTATTATGTTTTAAAATTATTAAGAAATTATTTAAATTTTAATCACATTTATTTTATTCAAAACTTGAATTTCAATTGTAATCAGAATTTGAAAAAAACCCACCACAGCCTGTATATGAAACATGAGATTTCTTCAACCCCCTTAATGAGATTTCAAAAAATAATACATAAAATAACTGATATATATATTGCTCATTTCCTGAAATGGTTCATTACATATTCTTAATGCTTTTATTCTTGCAAGTGGTTCTAGAGGCCCCATAGTTCCTTTTAACAAACGATACGGCCTTCAAATCTGCGGGAATTATCTGAAAAGAAAATTAATGATCCCATTAACGAGAGATTCAGTTGTTTGCTTTCACTTTTAGCATTAATTAAAATGCCGAATCACAAAGTTTCTATCGGAATTAATGAGGAAACATCTCTCGATCTCGACATGAAATTTCATTTTCCGACTAATAGTCTTGAAACAGATAAGTAGAAACGCGTTCCACAGGCATTCCAACTCTGATTGCATTGATCGGAATTTATTGTACGCCGCAAATTACTCGATCTTTCTGATTTATCATTGAATCTTTCGGCTTGTATTAAGAAAATATTCGGGAATCTGAAATTAAACTTCCATTACGGAAATGATTCATGCGATTGTAAAACCTGGGCTACAAGCTTTGTGTATATTTTGAGAACTATCTCAGAATTTCGAATTTTCTGTTATGAATTCGTTTGATCGATTACATGTTTGTGTTAACTACAAATATGAAATATATTCCTTCAAAATTATTTCATTATAGATAAAATAAGGATAATTTATAATATAGATTGCGAACCTTATAAGAATATATCAGGAAAATAAAGCATTGAATAGGTAGTTTCGTCTTGCTCCATAATATTTCTTCAAAATCTAAATAATTTCTTTCTTTATTCAGATATCAGATATAATTAATATTAAATAAATGATTTAAAAAATTGCTTGCTAGAGATAAGAGGATATTTGAGATTCTCCCTAACCCTTAAAGGGATACATTACCTACTCAACATTTTTTTTTAAAAATTGAATTGCTATTGCAATCGTTTTAATAATATTGAAACTTAACAATCAAATAAAGTCATCTTATAGAGAAAAAAATTTTGTAAGAAAAATTCGATTTTTTATATTCCCTAGTACTTATCAAATCTGAATATTTTTGTTCAAATTTTATTTGTAGATTCACTGAAATAAATTGCACAAAATTGTGCATGTATTTTAAGGTTTATCTAATATTCGCTTATACAGACATTTTTGTACTGTTATATGTGGTTAAAAATTAGAAAATTTAATATATAATCAATAATATATTATTAATAATAATATATTATTGATTATGTATTAAATTAATATATAATCAATTATTAATAATATATAATCAATTTATATCTTGTATATAAAAAAACTAAGCAATAAATGCTTATTGTATGCGCAGTATTATCATATTCATAACAATAAACAAGTACAAAAAATTTTACAGCTCTATCTTAAAAAGAAAAAAAAATCCTTATCATTTTGAAAACATGAAATTGAAGAAAATCCGAGATGAAGAAAAAGCCATTTCAAGTTGTTATTTGCACATGTTTTTCGTTTTTCATCGCAAATAAAATTTTAAATAAATTCTGAAATACGGAAGGTTACAAATTTGAAATTTTGATACAGTAAATAGAAATATAATCGCAATGAAATAAGCCAATAATATGAAAGTTGATATTTTGTCCATTCTTTGGATAATGTGTTCCCTTAAATTGAAGGTTAATATTATCTTTGTAGAATGTGATTTGCATGAAGTAGAAACCCGTATAATCTACTGGCGGGGAATTTTGTTCAAATTTTTATAGAAATAATGAAGGTGATACACAGATACTGACAGTTTTCGATCGTTTAACATTTTGTTGAACGAATATATTTAATTTTGTAATTAGTTGATTTGTCGTATTTAAGACATGTTTATTTATTTCATTGATTATAAGAACTTAAATGGTTTCTAAGATACTTAAGCGTGTCCAAGTGAATTTTCTTTTAAATTAATTGCTATTTCAATAAAATTATTGATTTAAATAATCAAAATTCTATATTTCGATATGCGAATCAGACATTATAAGATATGAGATTTCTTAGTCGACTGTCAAGGCATATGGAAACTTGTTGTCTGCATATCAATTTCAGGAGATTCGAGGGAATTTTTTTATAAATCTTGTGAAGACAAAATATCTATCGCAGTAATTTTATATTTCATTTTTAAGTGGAACTTAAATATTCTTTTCCGCAAACTTTTTTATTCACTAAGCACGAAGGAAGTTCTGCAATTTTTTCTAAAGCATGTAATGCAACTAACGTCGATCGAAATAGCTACACTTCGCAAAACAAAACAAACAACCGTTTTAGCTTTAAACGGGCTTAAATAAATATTTATCATGATAGTTTGACTTTCAATCTTTCGTAGATTTTAATACAAACAGTAATATTTTGTCAAATATTTGATAATGTGAAATTATGTTTGTATTTATCGTCAATTATTAAATATGCTAATATGACATTTTTTATTCTCTTATTCTAGGTAAGTTCCCATTTTGTGTTCATCTCCATCTGAGAAATAATATATAGAACCGACAAAGTTCCGAAGGTGGAAATCATTATGGTAATTTTTGTTACAAAAACAATTCTTTATTTTATTTCATTCTAAAGAAGATTTTAAGCCTTTGTTTTTCTTTTACACGTGATTTTAACATTTCAAGGGGAAATGAATTTTTATTTTTTATGAACTAGTGTGTGTACTGTGCACGTTTTTTGTCATTTTTTGAAAACTGAGGAGGTTATTAAGAAGGTATATCTCGTCTATTAATGACTCAAGAACTTAAAATCAGTGCTTCATGTCTTCAGCCTTTTGTTCTACTGACAAGAACAAACGCTAATTTGAAAAGTAATATTATGAAATGAATTGTAATTTTTTCAAATATTAAGGGCTTTTGCTTTCAATGATGATATAGGATTAAATCCTAATTATTACGGTTTATATGGATCAACTTCTACCTTTCCCTTCTAATTTTTCTTTTTCATCAAATGTCTGTCGTGAAACAAATTTATGTGAAGGAACAATTCATGTAATGACTTTACGTAACAGGTAATTTATAAACGAAATGAGAAACCGAAATTCGTTTTTATCAAAATTTCTTTCTTTTCGGCATCATTCGGCTGAAAACCCCCTTCTACCACCGTCTTTCAGCCTAAAGAAAATTTCGAATATTCATAAAAAATGATTTTCAATTTCACTTATTTCAAAACACAAAAGAAAATGAATAAAAGAGAGGGCTAAACTCAATTCCTTTCTTAAAAAAATCGCGATTTTAAATGACATTTTGTAAATTCCAATCAGTTTACCTCGTTAACCTTTATCCCTTTACGGGTCCTGTGTCCATGTGTATTTATGTGCCGCGCAATGAATTGGTCGCTGAAGGCGGTGGGGAAATTCGCTACAATTTTTATTGATTGTAAAAGAATTTTTCTTCGAAGTCGCTAAACGACTTGTGTCAGGGGAATTAAAAGATTCTTTCTGAAAGGCGGTTTCTGGATTATTCTGTCTCTAACTTGGAGCGAGGGAAAAAAAGGATCTTCCGGACAACATCATTCCGGAATTCCTTTTTAAAAGCTAGTATTCCCTGGTGTAGAGCTTTTGGTAAATTTAAACCCATAAAATAAATTGTAGTGCTGAGTTAGTTTATAATATTACTCCAAGGGGAATACAAGAATCATTTTATTGGCTATTAAGATTCCTTCAAAGAGTTTGGGTTTTCCGTTTCTTTTCTTTTAAGGGAAATAAATTGGAAGTTTCCAACTTATCAAAAGTAACCTAAAGATACCTCTGCGGCAGAAATTTAGGTTCATTCGTTCCCGCTCAATTATTTCATTCATTCCCTTGTATTTTTTCCCAAGAGTTTGCTGAAGTTTGGAAACTTCTCTGTGGATATGCAGTAAAGATGCAAGTTACAGTCTGCTAATTGTTAGTGATATTACTTGTGTTGAAATAACAGAAGTGAAGAAACATAGGCGCGACCTCATGATTGGTCTAGAGACTGCAGCTGTAGAATGTTTTCCTGTGCGTACAACAGATGTACCACTAAAGCATTTGAATTTCAACACACAATAATTTTACTCCGTAATACTATGTGTCTTGAAGCAACCTTTAGAACCCATTATGACAAATACAAATATTGTACCAATAGACTTTTCTCCTGTGCGCACAGCAAAAATGCCAGTGAAGCCTTATATTTTCTCTCCGGTCCATTCGATGCCAGGTCTCGAATAAATCGGTAGAGTATTTCCTTAATTGTCGTTGAGTTTCTCTATAGGAGGATAAGTCAAGCATTATTTACGCTTTTCATTTTACAATTTATTTACTTGAAGCTAGTGTTTCACTATGCATACAATTTTTCTACCTAAACTCCCTCCTGACGAATGCACTTTCCCAACGGCCAACAAGCTTACTTATTCCTTCCAAATAAAAGGTTTTCAGTTGGTCTTGAACCACTTTTGCACCACATTTTGCACGACAAAGTCTGAGGCAAATCGGCAACCTCGCAAATCATCCTTGAGCAGATTCTACCTCATCAATGGTAACTCTCCTGTTAGCCAGAATTATCTCTCGAGCTTACTGAATGTTGTCATTTGTAGTGGAGTTTGATGGCCGTCGTGTACCCTCTTCTTGCGTTACACTGTTCGGCCACTTTTAAACATTTTGATCCACAAAAACACAGTTTCATATAATAGTACACTTCCCCTATACTGCGACGATAGTTTACTATGATTTTCTGTCTCTTTGACACCCTCTGACCAGATGAATCGGATCACTTCTCGTTGTTCCTCTTTGGTGCAAACTTCTAAAGGAGAGAGGCTATGATATACCTGCAAAAGAAGGGAGAAAAATGGCGGAATTAGGATCAAACTTTCATAGCATTATCACAACAGTATAACAATAAAATGAGCGTGGACAGAAGTCAGTGTGCACAATTTTAGAAGTTTTATGTAAAAAGTGTAGATAATATTTGACTTGCTCTCGTACTTTGTTAACACTAATAGAACATATAGTCATTTAAATCTTATAAGTCCTCTAAATCTACTAAGGAACACTAATATTGATACAAACTATGTTGAAGTTAGCATTTATTATATTTTAGTTGAGAAATGTCTCAAGAGAAATTAGTTGCTGTACCAAAATGAGGTATTTTGAACTTTAGTTATATGTTTTTATTTTTTTGGAAATAAATGGTGCCCTTCAAAAAGGTTTAAAATATCATTCACCTCGATTGTGTTACATAATTGTTGTCATTATGAGTAAATGCTACATTTAGCCATTCCTATTCTTCGTTAGTTAAAGAAGAAATACCATTTATAAATAGTTTATTTCAATTGTGTGATCTCTGATCACATATTCAGAATTTGCGTTATATGAATATTATTGGCCATACGAACTATATCTAAGTGGAATTAATTTCAGTATAATGGGAAGCATTCTCTAGGAAAATCCTTCACATGAAAGAGAAATGAATAGTTTGATTACTGTTTGAAAAAAAGGAGTCTCTCAATCAGAGCATATATTCATGAAATGATGACACAATAAGTAATGTCTGAAGATTTAAATGACTACATGTGGAACTACACAGTTTGAATATTTTAGGTATTTATTCTAATCTTGTTATAGACTCGAGGTCCTGCATTTATAGTTTATAGGGCAACAGCGATGAAAAAAAGTGTTAAAGATAAGAAGAGAGAATTCACTGACATCAGGGGCTACGAAAGTTCTTTACAATGTATGGTGTGGATGTTGTTCGTGTAACCAAGGATAGTCAAATAGAGCAGTTGTTAGGTACGCAAGCCAAACATTAGGCTCCGACTTGTACCGAGTTCCATTTTTTTTCTTTCTATCATTTATTACAGGGAAAAATCAGATTTTTGTAATCAGGGCAATCATCTTGAACCCTGTGTAGATGTTACTGAAAAATTCCATTCAATTTATAATCCTTCATTCCCAGATGAGAAATGCTGCATTTTAAAAACTTTTTACAAAATTACAGTAAAACTTACTTTAACAGTAAGACGAACAAATCTCAAAGTGTGACCGAACGAAAATACACTCCCTTTCTCGTGTTAAAGTTATCCATTATCTTCACATAACATCTTTACTGCTTCATCGCAGCAAAAGATATCTTACAATCGGAATCTAGAAACCAGTGTGCAACCTCAAAGATTACAACTGACTGGTCCGATATTTTTTCAGATAAATTCCAGAAGCGCGTTGTAAAAGAAAGAGAGATAAAAAAAGGTAACTATAAAAAGGCAAGAAGAATGGCATATCGCTTATGTCGTTCTTATCACCTTTATCATCGATATCTTAGGCTGCCCAAAGTAATCTCGATCTTCGTGTGAGATCTAAAAATCGAAAGATATCCTTTCCTTCAATTTCTAGAAGGGAATTTCCCCTTTTTCTATTAACCGTCCGTCCTTTTTTACTCTCTTTTTCTCATAGATGGAAAGAACGTGTCTTTACTTTAAAAAAGAACTCAGCTTACAGTAGTCTTCCTTTTCGATATTGTATTTGTTGCGTGTTAAGAATCTGTTTCTTTTGATGATCTGCGAGGCTCACATCAGCGAGAGAGAGAAAAAAAGAAATAGTTGGTTACATTTTTCTTTAGGTATTGGAGAAATAAAGTTTATAATTCAGAGCATTCACGTTTCGAAAGCGCTTTTATCGTGGAAAGAAAAAGAACTAATTTCTAATGCTGCTTTCAAAATTTATTGCTACTCTAAAAGAAATATAATGACTATAATAGAAATGGAATGCTTTATATTTTAAACTCTGATATCAGATACACATAGAAAAAAGAATAATAACTAGTTACCACATACTACAGGATTTCTCAGTCCTTTTCTTCTTGTAAACAGAATGGATGGATCCCGGAAATATTTGTTGAAACTCAAATATTTTTTTAAAAACTTGTATTATCAGATATCATCGCAAAAGAAGTAGCACATTATGTTACAAAACGGGCTAGTTTTACTTATTTATGCATTATATAATATTTGAACCGACGACGAAAAAAAATGAAATAATTTTCAAAGTAGGAAAAGCTGTGGATAAAATCTGTTCGGCAGATACACATACTGAGGATTCTGAGTTTCTCTTAAAGGCGACAGGAGTTTCAGAAAGTTTCTATAAATGCAATGTATTACATATACTTCAAAAATAGCTATCAGTGCACAACTATTTTCGAAGTATTAGCGTTATTTGCATGTCAAGTCACAAAAATATTTGTATATACCTTGTACGTGGTATTGTACCATTATGTTGGGATATTGCGTATTAGTTGTTATTTAGTTTCCTTTCCTCATACTTACTAGCCGCTTTCTCCGGTCATCAGGAGGGTTCGCGGCCAGCACACACTTTGCTCACCCCCTTGCACTTTACCCCTTGCTGCTTCGAAGCTCTCAGCCACTATTTTTTTCAGTATTAAATACTGCATGCAGATCAGTGGAACAGATCATAAAACCATAGTAGATTTCATATTCTTTGTATTCAACAGATTTCTTTAAAATCGTAAATTCTTTCAATAAACACCTTCCAGTTGTAAAGTTTTGTATAACTTTCTGACGAATTTCGGCATGAAAGACTTCAAATTCATACATACAGAATGATATCGCTGGAAATAAACATTGATTTGATGCCATTTTGCCATTGCCATTTTGATGAAACTGTTGAGATTATTGATGAAAAGGAAAAGTCATCACAAAATTAAAATGCTTATTCCAGAAACAACTTCATTCTCTCAATTAATAACGCTGCATTCCGTAAAAAATTTTCTTAACAACAACTAATTTTCTTCTCTCCATTCTAATAAAAATAAATTTAGAAAGGAAACAAAATCGCTTGCTATTTATTTTCAATTAAATATTAACTAAAACAAAGATAATATTTATAGATATGCCTTAACAAAATCGTTTGCTATTGATTTTAAATTAAATATTAACTTAAGCAAAGATAATATTTTCAGATATGTCTTAACAAAATCATCTGCTATTAAAACCAAATGATAGACATGTCTTAACAAAATCATCTGCTATTAAAACCAAATGATAGACATGTCTTAACAAAATCCTCTGCTATTAAAGTTAAATTAAATTCGAATGAAATGCAACAGAACTGCATGCAAATGAAAAATGCTATTTTAAACTTACGAAAATAAAGCGGAATATTCTGATTCGTTAGTTATTTGAAAGAAGTGATGTAATAAATTGGCAAAATCGGTCCAGTTGTTGAAGCTCAGGAACACGATACTATTTTGTAAATTATTTATATTATTTTATTTATTTCCGTTATTTCCGTTAATATATTCCGTTTCTTTTGCAATATCTCTCAAATCTCAAACAAAGGCGGCAGACGGCTTTTAATGACATATCTAGACATCTTAAGCTTTCATATGACATAAAAATTGTCGAAATCCGTCGGGTGCTTGTGGCTGGTGAACTGTCTAAATGTTTTCCCCATAGAGAATGTATGATGGCGAAATGTTTTTCGATTTCGTTTGAAAATGGGGGTTGGGGGGAATGCGACCCTTGATGACATATCTAAACGCCATAAGCTTTCACATGAAATAGAAATTGTCGAAATCCTCGGAATGTTGAGGCTGGCGAACTGTCTAAATGTTTTTACTACATTATTTTAAATATATAGATTATTACTGTCAGTGAATATGTCGAAATAAAATCAAATAATAATTTGAATAGGGGAGAGTATGGGTAAAACCATGTACCTTGATTCTGGCGTCAATAATTCTCCTTTCTAGTGGACAAATTCTAAAATATGCTCCTCTAGTGAAGAAAAAAAGGTCATAGTTGTTGAATTCACTTCGTCTATGAAGGTGTATTTGATTTAAGACGTCAACTCTCCAATGTTCGTTTGATTTTAAACTATCCTTACTTAAACTATCCGAACTATTTTTCTTGCGCGCATGAATTATCTGTGTGAATCAGCGCCTGCCGTTTTTTACTTAACGCATTCCTTCTTCGAGTCATAACGATGTTACTCACTTGCTGTGTGCTTCGCTGTGTGCGTAGTTGTTGTAATGTGTAATGCTGTCTTCTATATGTCCCTGTGTGCGTCAGTAAATGTTTTGTCCTAAAGTTGGGTGATTCTTGTAGCAGGAACAACAAAATGGTAGCAGAGCGTGGTTGATTAAATAGTTGATTCAACATAGAACTGTGTGGTAACGAACTGTTAAAACAGAAGTGTTAACATGCACAGAATAAGTGTTCGTGAGCTTACTGGTACCAACTATTTTATTTGGTCATTGAAAATGCAAGCAGCCTTGAGTTTAAAACGGCTGGACTCTGTGACGACGCAAATGAAACCAGAAGGTCTAAGTGAAAAGGATGCATCCGAATGGCAGCAAAAGAATTCTGATGCCGTGGCTTACATTAAGTTGTCGCTTTCAGACGAACAGGCCTTACAGTTCGCTGCAGAAAATAATGCCAAAATTTTGTGGGACAAAATAAAGTCTACATTTACTGGTCAGACAGAAGACCGTAAAATTGATGCAGGTAACGAGGTCAAAAATCTTCAAATAAACAGCAACGAATTGGCGAATGTTTATATAGCTAGAGCAAGAGGTATAGCTACCAAGTGTCATTCTCTAGGATTAGATGTCTCACCTCGGGAGCTTGTCTACTATACTGTTCGTGGTTTAAAAGGGAAATTTGCTAAAGTACGAGACATTTTGAAAACTCAACGTGACAAGTCTATAGATGAAGTACTTGAAATCCTCCGTGAAGAAGAAACAAGCTTTAATTCGCCTTCAAGTACTCGCGCCGAAGGAAGAAGCGCTTATGTATTTTATTCTAGAAAGTCCAAAAATTCCGGTATGAGACTTTGTTACTTATGCAGACGACCAAATCACGACGCCAAGGATTGTTTTTACCGAAATTAAAAGGAAAGTCCCACAACCAGTAGAAGGAGAAAGGTGCATCGTAATAATAATTCTAAAGAACGCAATACTGCAAATCCCGTATTTACAGCTTCTCCAAATGAAGAAAGTTTATGTGAAAACATTTGGATATTGGACAGTGGAGCTTCATGTCACATGGCCAAAGACCGTGTATGGTTTGAAAAAATATTTCCTGAAAGAAAAGACATTTATCTAGCAGGTAAAGATTCGAAAATTATATGTAAAGGGTTCGGAACCGTAAAAGCCAAAACTGTAAGTACAAAGTATGGTAATCCTTTAAATGTAACTATCGAAAATGTTAGTTATGTTCCCCAATTAAGATGCAATTTGTTGTCTGTATTATGTTTAATGGATAAAGGTTATAAAATTAAGTCAGATAATAATTGTGTATGGATATATGATAAAAGTAATAAGTTGATTACTAAAGCATTTAAAAATAATGGCAGATTGGAATTATATTTTGAGCCATTGTATAATTCTGAGTGTTATTTTTCTAATCCGTCTAATAGTAATTATGATATTTGGCATAGCAGATTATGTCATTTAAATGCTAAGTATATGCTTAAAATGAAAGACTATATTGATATTGATGATGTAAATGATTTTAAATGTGAAACTTGTGACATAAGTAAAATAACCAGGAAAACTCATCCTAATATTGATGTAAATCAAAGTTCTGAAATTCTTGAATTGATTCATGCTGACTTGTGTGGTCCAATCCAGCCTGAGTCATATGGTGGTGCAAAATATTTTATGGTGTTGGTAGATGATTTTTCTGGGATGTATTTTACTTATTTCTTGAAAAATAAAAATGAATTGTTTGACATATTTTCTCAATTCAAAACTAAGTATGAAAATTTAACTGATAAAAGAATTAAAAAATTGAGAACCGATAATGGTTTAGAATTTGTAAATGAGCAACTTGATAGTTATCTTGCTAATTCGGGGATATTTCACGAAAAAACTATTTCATATAATAGTGAAAGTAACGGTAAAGCTGAAAGAGCGAACCGTATTCTTCTAGAAAGGGCTAGATCTTTATTGTATGAAAGTGAACTTCCACTAAAATTTTGGGCCGAAGCCATTAATTTCAGTACTCAGGTGTCTAATGTAACACCACGTGAAGGGAAAGAAAAAAATTCCACTTGAAACTTGGATAGGTAAAAAACCGAAACTAAATTATCTTAAAAAATTTGGTTGTGTGGCTTATTTTCACGTTCCGAAAGTAATGAGGAATAAATTTGATATTCCGGGAAGACTTGGTATAATGTTAGGATATGCTAGAGATAGGAGGGGTTATCGAATTTTTGATATCAAAAACCGAAAAATAATTGAGGAAAGATCAATTAAATTCAATGAATCTTTGAAAGATAGTACTTATTTGGGAAAAACGAAAGTTGAAACATGGAATATTGATTCATTGTTTGAATCCACTCAAGATATAAACGAGTTCGATCACAAAACAAAGGTAAATCACTTGGAAATTTCTGCTGAGCCAGCAGCAAACGAAAATAATTACTCGATTCCATTCGAAACGCCGGATGATGCAACAAATACCGTAGGTGGTGAAATCGAAACTCTAATTGATCAGATCCCTGTCAGACGTTCGGAAAGGCTCAAAGCCAAACAGATGTCAACTAATTTAGCTTGTAATGTGCCTAATTCTTATTTAGAAGCTAAAAAAAGTGCCGATTGGCAGAATTGGGAATTTGCTATGAAAAATGAATTGGATTCATTAAATAAACACAAAGTCTGGGAAATTGTAGACAGACCGGCAAAAACTAAATTAGTAAAAAGTAAATGGGTGTATTCCTTGAAACAAAGTGATAATGGGGAAACAAAATATAAAGCAAGGCTTGTAGCAGCTGGATTCAATCAAATAAAAAATAAAGATTATTTAGAATCGTATTCACCAGTCGTAAATATAGAATCCTTCAGATTATTAATTGCACTTGCATCTAAATTGAATTTGATGGTTAGGTTCTTTGATGTAAAGACTGCATATTTATACAGTGATAAAGAAGAAACTGTGTACATGTTGCCTCCGCCTGGCTTCGAGAGACTGGTTGGAGATGGAAAAGTTTGTAAATTAAAAAGGAGTATTTATGGTTTACCACAATCAGGTAGAAATTGGTATATGAAAATAAAATGTGAATTAGAAAAATTTGGATTAACGCAATTGGCTTCTGACAATTGTGTGTTCATTAAGTCTGATGGTCAAAATATGCTTTTATTATGTATGCATGTGGATGATTTGGCTATTTTTTGTAATAATGATGAAATGTATCAAGATATTGTAAATAGCATTAAAAGTGTTTTTGAAGTGCATGAAAACAAAACCTCTAAGTTTTTAGGTATGGAAATTGTAAAACATAAAAATGGTATTAGTTTATCACAGTCTGAATATATTGAATCATTACTGGTTAAATACAATTTAAATGAATGTAAAAGTGTTAAAACTCCAATTGTAAAAGGGGAAGATAAGAGTTTCCCGCCTACAAATGAACAGATTGATATTACTATGTATCAGGAATTAATTGGTGAGCTGTTATATTTAGCTAATAGAACGCGACCTGATATATCATTTGTGACATGTTATTTGTCGCAATTTAATCATAAACCAGAAAAAAGACATTACATTTTGGCTAAAAGAGTGTTAAGGTATTTGATGGGTACAAAAGATAAAAAATTGTTTTATGATAGCAATTTTGGCTTCGTGAATGCTAGCTCTGATGCCAGTTGGGGAAATGCAGAAAATGGCAAATCATTTTCTGTCGGTGTAATTTTATTAGGTAATTCATTAATTTCTTGGAAATGTCATAAGCAAAATAGTGTTAGTCTCTCAACATGTGAAGCAGAGTTATTTGCAATTTCTGAAATTTGTAAAGACATTATTTGGATTGTAAATTTATTATCCGAGCTAAAGTGCAAACAATTTATAAATTCTACTGTAATTTTAAATTCAGATAGTCAAGCAGCAATTCAGTGGATAAAAGGCACTCGCTCTTCGAATAAATCAAGACACATGAACTGGCGTTTTCATTTTGTGAAGGATTTATTGGAACACAATGTAATGTAATTGAAATATATTCAAACTGAATTGCTAATTGCTGATTTTCTAACAAAGGCCGTAAACGAAGAGAAATTGAACTATACTGTAAAAAATATTTCATTAACGTCTTAACTTTATATGTATATTTATGTGTTCTGTATGTCTTGTAATATTTGTTTTGTTGAAAAAATGTATCACTCGCAGGAGGGGTGTGTTGGGTTGAGGCGAGCGAACTATTTTTCTTGCGCGCATGAATTATCTGTGTGAATCAGCGCCTGCCGTTTTTTACTTAACGCATTCCTTCTTCGAGTCATAACGATGTTACTCACTTGCTGTGTGTTTCGCTGTGTGCGTAGTTGTTGTAATGTGTAATGCTGTCTTCTATATGTCCCTGTGTGCGTCAATAAATGTTTTGTCCTAAAGTTGGGTGATTCTTGTAGCAGGAACAACACTTACTTATTAATCACTCCAATTATAAAAACTATATAGTCCAGTTTATTATATGCTTACTAAGGATTTATATCAATCAAACAATAAAGTTTTAGTAAAATAATTGCGTGGTTCTATTTCATTTTTTATAACCTCTGTACTCGGGCTAAAACCGGGTACTTCTAGTGGGATAAAACCGGGTGCTAGGAGAAACTACGGGTACCAGACCCAAGATGATTTTAGATTATGAGATAGTTGATAGTTTGTGACCATTCCTATTTAGCATTTGAGTCAAATGATATTATAGAAAGCATTTCCAATTTATTTCGATTTCCAATATTTTTTTTGTGATAATTTCATATAATACAAAGAATTATTTTAGTTGAAGTTTAAAAAAGAATCGAAATTTGTACATTCCGTTATTTCCTCGCTTGCAAATAAACGATTTTTATTCATTTATTTTTATATAAGACTTAAAATGCACGTAAAATTTAAAAGTCTTAAAAGCTCGAAGTTTTTGCAATCGTTTGGTTTTATTCAATGCATCTTCATTTTCGTCTCAAATTTAGTTTGAATCTTAAAGAAGAAAAAATTACGTATATATAGAATTCATTTTTTTTTCTTATGCTTTTGGATGCGGATCATTAAAATAGTAGAAGAACCCAGTAAGTCTATAACGTTTTCGCAATTTCTTGTTCTATGCAACATTTGTTAGATTCTTACATTTCATTTTCTTACTATTCTGTTATATTGTTATTTCCAAGCCAGCAGTGTTTCAAATCGTTAGTGACATTACTAGATTCCCTATTTCATTCCTACGGCTTTTATCACTAAGTTAGATACGAATTTTGCAAACATTTTTAAACCGATTGTCTTTATTCTTAAATTGTCAACTACAATAACTATTTTTAAATCTTATAAAATAGTCTTTATTCTTGAATTGTACAGTAATTACAATAGCTGACATTTTTTAAAAACCTGTCTTTTTCCTTAAATTGTCAACTATTATAACTATTGTTAAATGTTAAAAAATTATTTTATTCTTAAATTGTCGCAAAAAATAAAAATTTATCCTACTTTTCCACTGAAAATCTAGATTTCCCTGATTTCACATAGAGTTAGCATGTGTACCCGGATATACCCCATTAGTGGGGTAAAACCGGGTGGTTTGACTTTTTCTACAACAATATTATTAGTAAAAGAAGTAGCAAAACTATAAATTTCCCTGGAAGATATTTTGTACTCTGATAAATAATGAATATTTTAGTAAAATTTGACAAGCTCTATGTCGAATATTTTAGAGCCAACAGGCCTGCGAGTCTTAGGTAAACGGTTTTATCCCACTTTTCCCTACATTTTAACAGTAGAGAAAAATGTTATATAAATGTGTGCCATATATTTTTAGATCATTTAAATATAATAGGAAGAAAATAATCAGTTGCGCTGTTTCAGTCATATTTTAAAATTTAAAGTAATTCCTTATAATTCTGACATGTGGCTACATATTTAGTTTATCAAAGTAATGGCCAATTTACACCACAGTACATAAACGATTGAGTGAAAAATAAGCAATTAAAGTAGTAAGCAAATTCTTTCGTTTCTTCTAGATAGGAAAAAGGTTCTAATGTTTATTTTTAAGTGTATCTCGCTAATAGCTTTCTTCTCAATATTGTAATTGTTACATTATAGGGATATTTTTGTTTGGTGATCTGCGTTGCCCACCTATAAAAGAATGAAAAAAAGAAGTTTTTTTTTTGGAAATGGAAAAATCAACTTTATCAGAAACATTCACGCTTCGACCGTTTCGCAATTTTATTGTACTTAGGCTAATTTTGAGGCAACTCTTTTATAAAACAGTTTGGTTCACTTGATATCAACTCGTGCTTACCTTGAAGCGAGAACTGTTTCCCAACGAAAAGCTTACTTTTTAAGTATGAAAATTCAAGTTCCTTGATGAAAATGGTTTAATCCTCTGACTGTATAATGCATATCCTACGATTTTCGCTGGTTAGGAGCAAGTTTATTTTCTGCTGTATCCTGCGATTTTCAAAGGCTAATGTGTTTAATTAGTACTTTTAAAGCGTTGAATCATATACTAATTAAGCTTTGCAAAAAAACGTACTCGCTCCTCTCAACGTTATTTGAACACGTTTGCAAACGTTTCATCTAAATAGTGGCTTAAAAAAAACTCCGCAGTCGGGTGGCTAATTTCACAAATTGCGTCGTAAAGTTGAAATATGTTTAGCAAGATTTTTTCACAAATAACGTTCTTTCAGAGATTTACGGTCTATTTGCTTTTCCTACGAGTTTGCGACACGAAAACGTTCAGAACTGGCTTCGATACGCCTAGTTTTGAAACATTTTAGTGGTGTCAAGCGGTAGAACGAAAAAGAGAGCCCTAAAATCTTTGAAAAAGGTTATTTGTGAAAAAAATGGTGAAGTTCGAATTTGCAGATGTCACAAATCGAAAAAAAAAAATTCTTGCTGTGTATTTGTGTTATGAAGATTTTTTTTCAAAATGATTTTAATATTATAGTTGTTATAGTACAGTTAATATATGTTATAACAGTTAGTTTAATATAATTATACATAATATACTATATATATAGTTATAATATATATATAGTCATAATAATATTGTAGTTATGTTATTGTTACAATAGCAGTTACAAATTTGTTATAATCAATTTATTTATTTCAGCATTATTTTAGATTTAGAGATACTTCATTGTCAATCTAAACTTATTTCGTCATTGCCACCCATTTTTGATTGTACTTTCTTTCTAAAATCAGCCAGCCAACATCGCATTTTAAGTCAACTTTGAAATATGTAATCATTTTAGATTTTCCTCTTAAATCTAGATACATAAATGAATAGATGCACGAATTACATTGTTTATTTCCTGCATTTTAATAAAATAATTGCATTTATGTTTATAATCAATCAACTCTCTTCTTATTCAATCGTGGTAATATTGTCTTCCACTAAAATTCTAATTTTTATCAATATTCTGAAGAAATATTCTATCATTTATATCATTAACGTAATATTCATTTACCATAACTTTCCATTTACTATCTAGATGATAAAATTACTATTCGCCATTTTTAAAATAATATTTCTTTTTTGTTATTCCATGAGATATATTTCATTTATCTTTCACTAAATTTCTAAATTTCTTTCTTTTACCTATATTCTAACAAAATATTCTCATGAAGTCTATCTACTATAATTTATATCATTGCTGCAATATTCCATTTATCTTGATGATCCTTGAACTATTATGTTCTACAAATGGATTATTTTTCGTTTAAAAATATTCGTACATTACACTTTTACGACATAGTACATTTATATATTTTTCTAAAATATTCTTTAATAAGCTACTAGTTGGACAGTTTCCGAAAGTTTACTTTAGTTAAAAGATTTAAATGCTTGATCTTTTCATTTAAACAAAGGCATAGTTTGATGAAAATTGAAGATAATTAAGCATTTGAGAGCGAGAGAAACAACTCGAAAGTTTTAGTTCTTCCCATTTTTATAGCCATTGTTCTGAACGAGAATTCTTCCTAATTGTTCTCTCAACGTATTGCTATAAAGGCCACGAATTAAGAGAGTTTAAATCTATGGCTACTAGAAATCATTAGCATAGATATCAATTAAATTTCATGATTGGATGAGTCTGTAAAAAGCATTCTCTTAGCGAAGAGACTGTTACGCACTCAAAGAAACTCGGAGAACTGAAACGAAAAAGTTAATTACCTCAAAATAATTAATAGGATAATTAAGCTTAATTGAAGTACGTTCTCAAGACTGTGTTTAATTTACCTTTCGAATCAGGGGCGGTTCTTCGAATGCCAAGAGGCAAGTGATGGAGTGGAAAGATTTTAGGTTGGAAAACCTTTCAGTAAACCATTTATTTATGGGTCCACATGAAGCCTTAAATTTTCTATCCAAATGATGGCTGCAAAACTACTTATGTTATGTAGAAAAGTAATTGCTTTCTTCAGATGAAAATAACTTTGGCCCTTTCTGAAATACTGCATTTAACTACATATCGGGCCAAATTACAGCTTCAGCCTATCAACAGGAAATTTTCAACATCATTCAATGAAGAAATTGCGCATGATATTCAGAATGATTCAAAACTCAACGTCAAAACTGTTAGAGGAGCGGGAAACAAGCAAACAATTCAAATATTAATCGGATAAATTAAAGGTCGCGATTTGGGGAATTCATTGCTGTCATTTAAAGATTCGTCTACGAACAATAAATAGAACATGCCACAGTTTACGATTGCTATGATGTCGGAAATACCGACCTCGTAGTAATAATCTACTTCGACGCTTCAGCGAATCATGCATATCTGTGAACAGTAAAAACCTTTAGCAGTGCTTAGGACTAGAGATTTGCATGCTGTGGCGGCGATTCTGAGACATGGCGATATTTTTGGCGACCGAGTTTGGCGCCAAATGCTTGTTTGGGAATTGCGAAGTCTCGAGGCTCAGCGAAGCGTCCTCATACAGCAAATTTTCTAGAAAGTTCAATCCTTCACATCCCAGACTATAAAAGGCGGACAGCTGCTCTGAATTCCAGTCGCGAAATCCAACGCTGTGAAGCTTCATGAGCTCTGCAATCTTTTATATAGTTCGTGCGCTATTGCGTTTAAATTATATGAGCGGACGTCTTCACACACTTGAATTTCTAACTTTTGTCTGTACCGTTGACTGTTTCATTTGTTTGTAAATTAAAATATTTAATCCAAGGAACTGTGTCATTATTTGCGCCTCATTTTGCATGAGAAAGACCGCAACATAACTAGGTCAAATCTAACGAAATAAAGAATTTTTCCTTATTTATTGCCCTGTTGTTTCTGCATCGTGCATCTTTTAGCTCTTTAGAATGTCGTTTCCATTCATATATTTGTTTGTGATTCGGACTTGCTTTCGTGCATTCTACCACTTGTAACATTTTGCACACCGAGTTTTGAATCGCCTGGAATCGTATTTCATCCAGCTATTTCGGATATTGCTTTCGTCCATACATTCGTTTATGATTCTTCCTGTTCTTTATGTGCCTTCTACCTCCCCTCACTCTGCATTTCAAATGTTCTTTCTCATCCAGAGAGGATGATATGTGCTGAATTAGAATAATCTGTCTCATACAAGTCTGAACATCTGTCTCAAATTAAACAAGTTTCCCAGAATTTAAAAAACTTATATGGAAGTGTTTTTTTTCCTTAAACGTACCAAATTGAACTAATTGTAGGATATACTTCAGCTGTGCTATCCAAGTGGATAATCCGCCACTGCATTAATTCTAAATGAAAAATAAAATAAGGAAATTATTGCGATTTTTTCTTGAATATTCTTATAGCAGCAAGGTATAATGAAGCAAACACCATGTTTAGATGAACGTTGATTATTGCCATCTGATCTCGAAGGGATACAAATAATAATTTGGTGGATTCAATTTTCTCTTAAATAACGTGTTTTAAGAAATTTTAGCGAAATATCTCTTTGTTTATTTGGTAAAATTGCTATTATATTGGTTCAAAGGATCTGATTAGTATATTGCAAAGTTGATTGATTCTAAAAAATTCTAATGAAACTGAAAATTCACATGCAGTATAATGGATGTCATAATTAGATATTTTCAGAAAATTTCATATACGCTTCTTTTGTAATCAACATAAATCCCCCAATATGATATAACAAGATCCCCTTTGTCAGATGATATTAAACTTGTATGCGTCTGGTTTGCAATGTATACTCAGATTTACAATACATGGCATTCATTCACTTATCCTATTTTGAATATCTTAAGTGTTATAATATATGCCATTCAAAATTTCCTTTTCATAAATCAGATGCCAAAATTATGATAATTTTGAATCCTTTCATCATTCAATGGATTAACACTCTCTCAAAGTGAAATAAGCGTCAAAATAATTAAGAAATAGAATAAAAATAAATATTCTTTTCTTTCTATAATGGATTAGCATTCTCTTGAAATGAAATACGTATCAAAATATTTATGAAACAGAATAAACTAACACGCACTTTTGGAAAATATTTTGGTTGTCTTTCCTTAATCTGAAATAAGACTGTTTGTTGAAAAACCTAAAACAAACAATTCTTTCTCTTGTTCTGAGGGTCGAACTTTAATTTCATATGGTTCCTTTGAAAATTCGTTTTCAAATCGCATTCATTTGAATTTCTGGACGAAACTTTTGCTTGCATAAAGTGAAAGGAAAAGTTTCAGGCATTCTGCGTCAACTGGATGCAATTTATCAATCATAGTTTACCAAGCATAGTTCTAAAGTGACTTGACAGAATGACACAACTACGCATTCTTCCTTCTTCAGCAGTTGTGTATTGTTTATGTTTTTAAGATCCATTCATCCCGAACTGTCTACTCCAAGTTGGAACAAAATAGTTTATCCAGCTGTCAGTCTGCCACTCAATCCTCGACATTTTGCTGTTGTAAATGAATTGATCTCTCTTTTACACATCATTTGTTGGTGGAACGAACGATTTGTTTTAAGAGAAGATATCCTGACATGTAAACTGTCATTATTTTTTAAAATCAGTTTGGAAGATAATGAAACTCGGACAGAACAAAGTATTTCTAGTTACGTATGTATTTTAACTAGCTTTACATTTCCATGTCTCTAAGAGATAATTCTCACTATTTACTTTGGAGGAAACCTGCAATTCAGTAAGGTAAAACATATTCTTTTGTTTTATATGTAAACATATTCTTATGTTTTATATGAAAACATATTCTTTTGTTTTATATGTAAAAATATTCTTTTGTTTTATATGTAACCATATTCTTTTGTTTTATATGTAAACATATTCTTTGTTTTATATTCTTTTGTTTTATTATTCAAATCAAATAACTCATTAATTTACCTTTTAACACCATTATACCCCTATCTCAAAGACTAGATTATCTTTCAAATAACCTTTCAAAATCGGTATTTGGAGATTTTGATGAAGAAACAAAAATGAAGTTATCTCCTTCTGAGTTCCGTCGCAGATTAAACATTTCTTCTCTTTCAGCAAGCCGGGAGTTAATTATTCAAATGTTTACAGATCACCGATGAATGTAACTATTACATAACGAGTGGCGAGATAGGACAAGTGATTAAAATTATCAACAATGTGATTAGTCACATAAAGACTTTTCAGATTAGTTATACAAGCAGAGTGATAATAATAATAGCTGTAAACAAATACAACTCAAGTACTGGGCTCTATGCAGAAAGTTACAAGCTACCATATATCTCATAAATATCGTAACATATATTTTTACGCATCTTATAGACGTTAGAAAAACCCAATGAAATAATTCATCTTTTAATTTAAAAAATATAGTTTTGTTGTATAGAATTTCATTTTTGTTGCTTAAAATTCAATTTTGTTTAAATGTGTCGATTACTTCTGAATGCATCAGGGGATATGGTATCTTACAGGTCGTGGTGACATACCATGCGTCTTTCCAGTATTATCAGCTTGGTTTGTCAATGACTACAGTGCTACAGCTGTTTTATTATCGCCTACAAAGAGAGAAAAGAATACCAGAGTTGTTGATATACCATCATTATCACCCCAAATAAAATAATTTTTACTTTTTCAATTTTTTTCCTTATTTAAAACGAGATCCCTGTGGATCTATCAAACTATGTGTGCGGAAATGGTTATTTTTCAAAATCTATGTAGTAAAAAAAAATCAATCTTCTTAAAATAATACCGGAGTTGTTGCTACACCATCATTATCAACCTAACGAAAAGAATTTTTACCTTCGTGAATTTATTTTCATCTTATTTATAAAAAGATGCGTGAGAATCTTCCAATTCATCCCCATAAATTTATTGTAATGAATGTATAAACTAAGTTTGAGGAAATGGTTATTTTTCAAATTCTCTCTGCTTCGAGCCTTCCCCTAGGCATTTTTAACATCTCTGTTCTCCCACTGCAAACTGAGGACCAGCATTTCCTTTCCGAACGACATCATCGACTTCATTGTCCAAAATACTTCCCTTCTTTTTGCTGGGCCGATGCTTCGCTTTTACATATAAAACACGCATCCATCAAAAGCGCTTTTCAGTTTCTGACACATCAGCACCTCATCATTTTTCTTCGTTGCATCTCAGACTCTGCTTCAGGACCGAAATTTTATGCTTCGGTGCGACATAAAGTGCCGAACCATTAGAACGGCCATTCATTCACATCTCACGGTGACGCCCCAAAAATGGATATGAGACTTGCAAAAACAACCGATTAGGTAGAAAGGGAATTTTTTTCCTCAACGGTGGAAATGGTTATAGCGAGGTAACTGGAATTTTTTTACATGGGCAGTGAATACAGAGAAGATAATGCTATCTGTAAAACTGTGCAAAATTTATTGGTATGTAGATTGCCTTTGCTTGGTTTAAGTATAATCTAACCTAAGGTTTACTATTTTGAAGCAATTAGCCATGTATTAATGTTTAGAGTGGAGCAATTTTGTGTCAACTCAACTTCTAATAACAACCGATGGGGAGATGATTTTTGCTAATTGTTGAATATTGCTAAAGCATTTTTGATTGCACATAATTGCGTGTATATACAAAAGTGGCCATTAGGCAAAAACATCAAATGATGGATTTTTTAGTCTATGAAAATGTTCCAAAATCTAACGATTAATCAGAAAATGAACTGCCTTCGTACTGCGGAAATGGTTTTAGTGAATAATCAGAATTTTTTTTACATAAGCTGGGAATACAAAAAAAAAAACTTTGCACAAATTATTGATCTATAGAGAGCCTTAGTTTAAATGTAATATATTCTACATAGATGTTACTATTTTGAATCAATCAACCGCTTTTGATTGATTTCTGAGTGAAACATTTTGGGTTTAACATAATCACTCGATTTGTTGAACAGCAAAAAGACTTGCAATAACAACTGATTAGATCGAAAGGTGTTTATTTTCTAATTTTATAAATGTCACTATTACAAGCTTTAAAGGGAAGAAAGTTGTTTCTTGGCATTTTTGGAAATGTATATTGCTAGGTAATTTGAATTTTTTGTATAAGCTGTGAATACAGAGAAGAAAATTATTTTCATAAATCCGTTCGAAAATTTAATATTTATAGAGAGTCTTAATCTGCATTAAAAAAATGTTGTATTTTGAAGTAAAAATCCGTTTAAATGTTTTTAAATCAAACATTTTTGCTTACATACGGATATATAAAAACTCATTGATACTTGCATTAGCATTAAATTAAATGTTATGGCATTTTTTACTAACAGTGAAGCTGGTTACAGTATCTGGAATTTATTTCACCAATGTAGTACATAGAAAAATATGCACCATATAAGAACTTCACAAAAAATTATAGATCTTTATATAACATTAGTTTTCCTGAGGTACTATCTAGCCTGTTATTGCTATTTTA
This sequence comes from Araneus ventricosus, assembly GCA_013235015.1. Taxonomy (NCBI): domain Eukaryota; kingdom Metazoa; phylum Arthropoda; class Arachnida; order Araneae; family Araneidae; genus Araneus; species Araneus ventricosus. The sequence goes on from BGPR01000280.1 coordinate 43,480, forward strand.
ACGTAACATCGAAAGAGTTACTCCCGCTTTGCCATGGCATCTGGAGCCACCAGAATAAATGTAATTTCGTTAACATTTGAAAACTGATTGTGGAGTCCTGATAGCCACCATACGCCACGGCTAAAGCCCTCCCGTGGGAGGTTTGTTCCGTAAGCGGGTTGGTGGAAACTCAACCCCACGCTATTACTATGTCCACCAGGGAACCGAGAATCCGCCTACTTATCCGGCGGCTTCTCATCCACATACTCGTGGTGCCATCCGGCGGGGGTGCAATCTTACCGTAAATAAATCCTTTATACTGTATTTTAGTGGAAATGTTTTGCTTATTGACGATTTCTTAGATAAGCAAAGAGCGGATAAGAGACTTACAATTACAACCTATTAACTTATAAGGGTTTATTGTTCTAACTCGGAAATTGTTTAAGGAAAAGTAACGCAAAGTTTTCAATTTAAAGAATAGACACAATAAGGCGGGAAGTACAAATAATTATAATTTGCATATATTCTTAAGTATAAACTTCACACAGATACATTAGTGAACGCCAGATGTTATAGCACTGATTGGCGTTGCTACTTTGTATCAAGCAATCTTTTATGGATATTTTAGAATAAAATTGATTTGATTTCACATAGCTGTATAAATGTGCAAAAATATACATGAACCTCTTAAAAACATTCGATGAAGTATTAAATGCAAGTTCGTTCTGTTTCCAAGAGTACAAATTTAAAATTATGTTTATACTGTTTATTTAACAAATATATATTATTTTAAGTAATTAAGTATAATAATAGATAAAATTAGAGTTTTAGTAATCAGAGTTTTTACTAAAAATTACAACTTCAAAAATTTTATTATATAGATGATTACAATTTATATTTATGAAGGCTTTTTGATTTTACAAATATGTAACTGAAATTTATGTAAAATATGAAAATAAATATATTTAATATGAAAAAATAAAATTTGTATAAATGAATATTGATTTAATCTGTGAATTAAGAGATATTACCGTAAAATAGTCATGCAATTTTTTTACTAAATATTATAAATTCAATTGTTACAGTTTTAACAACCGAAAATTCGGCCCATGTTCAATGTGAAATCTTCTAATTTGATTTCATTAAGCTAAAAATATTCGATGTAAATCAAAATATTCAAAGTTCAATTTATATTTTGCCGCATTAAAAATAATTTTTGATACAATAACCAAAATTTGATTAAAATCGGTGCAAAATTCAAAGGTCTTAGCTTAAAAGACGCTACGATTTTTCTTCTTCTAGAATGTTAATAATATTGATATTCCACTTCAGAAACTTCGTTTTTCTATTTTGTAATCCGATTTATTCATATTTCACTTTGCCAAATGAGGTCCGATGTAAACCAAAAAGATATCTAAGTTTCAAAAAATAAGTTACGTCGTCGCTTTCAATTATATCGTAAAGAAAACATAAACACTTCAAATATAAATTTTTCATAAAAAGTTCAATGGAATCTTTGCTAAGGAATCATTTTTTAATCTCAAGCATTCATATAATTTAATCCAATTCCTTAGTAATTTAAAATTTCAAAAGAATTTCCATCAGATTTTCAAGGGAAAATTAACGCCTCAAATAAACTTTCACCTATTTTCTTAAAAACCGTGTTTGCGATTGCAAGTGTAAAGTAAACATTTAATATAAATTTTAATTATTCATCATATAATTTAAAATATATATCTAAACTCTCTTTGCAACTGAATAATTGCTTTTACAAAGCAAAACTAGACTGAAAGACATGTTTTCCATTTTACTTCTAAATTCGAAATATTTATACAAACATTGATAATAATTTTCACGAAAAAATATTGTTAAAGTAAATTTAAACCTTCCGTCGATAACCCAGACTTATGAAAGTGGAAGCAAATGTAATTTGTTTAGAGTTATATTCTGATTGTAATTGCGAAGATTAAAATGATTTAATAGTAACATTTTATGCAAATCAGTCTCTTTTTCATTCTGTATTTCGAAGTAACGAAGTCATCTAAATATTGAACATTCTTACATAAATTAATCGACGAATGCAAAATTCATTCAAGTATTCAATTAATAGATAAATTTTAGTTAATCCGTTAAAGAGAACCATGAGTAATAATATTGATAGCCATTAAGGTATTTTAAAATCACCGTACTATTCGACCCGTAAGTATTTTTAGATACATATTTATTTAATTTGATAGTTTCAGTTTCATTAACAAGGAAAAAGTTTTTAATTTAAAATCAAGCATTTTTTTTCGTTTTTACAAAATTTTAATATATTCTGAATACATTCTTTTCCCAATTCGCTTCTTCCCTATCGTTTCTTTTTAGATTTCAAAACAAAATTGGAATTCACAGAATTCCTTTAGTAAACAAGTTAGAGATATATAAATAACGAATTGCCCGACTATTAATGATTCATAAATTAAATGCCTTTCTTTATTAACTTCCTATCAAAGTGAAGGATAAATATTTTTCGGATCTTATGAGGAAAGTTGTATAATTGCTTCAAGTGTAGCGCAAGGTATTATGCATTCCCAATGTAAAATAGTAAAAAACACACCATTCAGCGAATGGTATAAATAGAATGATGGAATAAAAATGAATTATCAAACTCGAAATAAAATATGTTTATAATTCGCAGATTACAGTTTAAATACTATATTAAAAAAGTGAGTTTTGAGGAAGAAAGAGCTACATTTAGTATAATTACGGAATAAAATTCGTAGAATTAATTATAAAAAGTAAACCAAGAATTAATTAATCAAAAGATCATCCATTTCGAAGAATTCCTTGCTTCATCACAAAATGAAATCGTGATAACTCATATAAAATGCAAACGATTCCTTTCCAAAAAAATTAATTTTTAAATAAGCAGGAAGACAACAATTTCATTAGTGTTTTTTTAAATGAATGGTCAATCTAAAATGTTGCTTCAAATATTCCTTATGACAATAGGACAAAAAATCTTGTTTCTTTTGTAAAGTTTTAGTTAGTTTATGCTAAATAAATATAACTTTTGTTAAAAGCATTGATTCTAAGCTGATCACAGCAGTTGCATTGAATCATCGGGCAAAATAACTTTTGAGAAAGGACAAGAACCTAATAACATGCCACGCCGTTGGTTAAAAAAGGAGTTATATATCTTTTGCTAACATTCTATTACAAAGAGATGTTTAAATTACCCTTGGATGGAGAAAGTTGACAATGTGTGATGCACAAAGGTTTTAACTTTCATGAGAAGGTCTTTCATAAATTAAGAAACTAAATTAATAATTATTTAAAAAACAATTAGTTACGTGTCTGTGCGAACAGTGCGATAACAAAATTTTATTTTTCGTTTAAATTTAAAAGCCGCAACGAATGATTCAGTCAAACAACGGAAATTATTCGATGGAAACTTATAATTTTAATTTAGCTTTTATCTTCTCATGGGGGGTCAAAATGTTGCTATTACGAAGCAAGAATTTTAAGAATTTGTTTCATTTTTTTCCCTCTGAAACTGATTTAAAAATCTAATTATTAAATATCAAAGATTATATCAACTCAGATAATTTGTTTGATTTCGCTACATAAGTGTTTGCAATGTCTTTTAGAAGCAAACTGGTACCGAAATTAATTGAGATCGGATTTAATTACTCCACTCATTTTACAGTTAAAAAAATCTTTTGAGATTCCATTTTAGCAATAAATTATTCTTTCATTAAAAGTTTCTTCTCTAAGACATCGACTTTAGAGTCAATTGAAGGTAGCTAGCTGGTTTTACGTTGGAGGCTCTCCTCACAAAATAATGCTTCTCCAATTCCTTTTCAAATAAATGCTAATCCCCGAAAAACAAATAGACTTAGAGAGTTACATTGATTAAAATTTACGCCAAAGTGATCTTGTATTTCGCTCCTGTAAGTCTTCACAACGTGTTCTTTGTTGAGTTATAATTAGAACTTTGAATAAACAACGAATAAGACCTCCGTTCCCACTCTTAGTAAGTCTCTTTTGAAAGGATATCAAATTCCCACTGTCTCTGCCTCTTTTAAAATCTTGTTTGATTAAATATGCATTGTACTTCATTCTGGCAGAAGAGCAGAGGTGCTGCGAGGAAACTTTTTTAATTTGAATTCGGGAATTAAGGCGACGATTTTTAGGAGGTTTTAATGGCAAAAATTCAGATTAAATCTGCCACTCTGGAATTCAGAATGCTGGAAGTAGCTTAGTGTATTTAGTTTGAAGAGATTAAATTCAGAAATTTTGTAATGTACAGTACAAAATCCAAATCAAGTAAAGTTTTTCCAGACTCATAGAATAATTTAATATTTCTATAATAAACTTCATTTTTATAATATGTCAGACTTTTTTCCATCTTTAAAATGCATTATGCACACTTACAATCATGCATGAAGTTCATGCCCACAATATGTTCATTTACACTCACTACAATTACTGTTTTTTGTATGCAGTCTATGTTCTGATATGTATTTCGAGATAATCAGAATTAATACCATAGGAAATCGTGAATAATTTATAATATGGTTTAATTTTTAGTCTATTGACACAAAAGGCAATATTTTGTACATGGACTACCATGTTAAATCTAATAATTCTTAAACTCACACTGATTCAAAAGAAAGCCAATTATCTGTACTGAGAAGCACACAAAGGTTTCTAAAAAGTATCAAGCAACGATAATTTAGTTGGATTCCTTATTTGAGAAATTGTCGTATAAGCTCCGAAAGTACGTCTAAGCAAGATATACTTTTCCTATGATTTTTTTTTCAGAAACATTAAAACGATTTACGAGGCTGATTTCAGGAATTAAAATAGAGAGAGTAGTTCAAACTTCAAAAGATACAAGCATTGAGCACTTTAAGAAGGACATTTATCAGAAAGTGGAAAACAGATTTAAAGACGGCGTGGGCAGGAAAGATCTTTCAACAGCCGATTCAAGAACCTTTAAAGTTACATATACTTGAATAAGAGGACAGTTCCAGTTATAATCACCGTGAATGAATGTTTCAAACTCCTTTCGTAAAATCCTAATTTGAACCTGCATGTAATTTTGAACTTAAATTTAATTAATCTACAATGCATTGCACAACATACTACATATAATACAATACTGAACTGTGGTAGGATGTTGAGTATTTTCGGTAATGCTTTTCGAGAACAACTATATCTCAAAATTGTAATTAGGATAATGTTTCCATTGCATAACTGTGTTTCCAAACATAGATTCCCACAAACACGCTGCAGGAGGCGTGGAGTGACTGTCGGGTATTAAGAAATTGATATTTTGATTTGTATTGACCAATTTCTGTTTAAATCAACTTCCCTGAATCACAAGTTTCTTAATAATATCACGACATTGAAGGCTCAGCAATATTCGTTTGTCGCTAACCTTAGTTTATCTGGTAACCGGATGCCCGCCAATCATTAATAGAGTGTGTGTTCCATGTATGGTTCAATATGCTAATGTGAGTAAAGGTTATCAGCAGAATAACATTAATTTGTAATAATTGGACCGTTTTTAAAGTGTTAAATAACAGCCAATCTTAATGAAATAACATTGAGGCAAATTCAAACTATACGATTATCAATAAAGCCAATGTTTCTGTTTAAAATTTTTTTCGAGTGATTTTTATATGTTTTAAAGGTTTGAAAAAATTGTGAATAAAAAAATTCAGGCCTTTTTATACGATTCATGCGATACTGAGTCATACTTAATATCTAATTTTATTTAAGAGTATTATTTTCTATTATTCTCATGTTTTAGGATATATTTTCTGTAAAATAGCAATCATTGAAAGAAACCTTTTCAACAATAGACACGGTTGCATATCTATGAAAGAATCTGAAGTAGCATTTTCGATCCAAATTCAAGTTATAGCCTGTTTAAAGCTACTAAATTATAGATCGATATTAAGGCACACTCTAATTTATTTTGCATATCCCCTTAAAGACGTGATACCGTAATCTTACTTCACAAATCGTTTTTCTATTAATCGCTTTTATTTTAATTTTATATAATTTTTTATATTTTATATTCTCAAAAAACGAAACAAAAAAATATTTACATCGAAAATTAAAAGAGCAAAAGAAAATTGATAGTTAAATTTTTAACTATCAAAAGCATAAACAAAAATGCTATAGTAAGTAAAAAAAATCTGATCAATATTCTTGGAGTTTACCGTTATTTTTTAAGTTCTGTCCGGGACCGCTTAATCGCGCTGTTAATGACTTAGGCGAACAACACAAAAAATACCACCCAAAAGAAGAAAGAAACCTTGCAGAAAGTGTGAAAATTGAGCCACTTCGTTTAATTAGGATACACTTGACAAAGCTGCAATCGTGTCTACTACATTTCTTTACGAGCTTATTTTTTACTGGAGGAAAACAACTAAAGCCTTCTAATATATTGAAAAGAACAGAGGGGAAAAAATACTTTTTCCGCCGCTTCGTCTCTTAATTCTTTTCGGATTGTTTCCGTAACTACGACCTCCCCACTACGGGTTGGTTAATAAGAAGAACAAAATTGGATCATTTATTACTGTAAAAGCGGGGTTAGGCCAGGGCAAAAATAACATTTTTTTCGTAGCGCCACCCCTTTAATGGACCATTAGAGATATTTTTTTCCTCTGATATATGTTTTGCTGTGTGGATTTGTCCTTCCCTTTCAAATTGACGCTGGTGCGATTTGGTGTCCTGTAAGCGGAGGAGGAACATATAAAAACCATTTCTTTCATGACATCGTTCTCATTATTGCATGGGAAAAGTTAATTTTTTATATTTATAAAAGAAAGCACGCCCTGTCACATTCAGTTGTACTTTTTTGATGTATTGTATGAGTTAATGTATTAAGGGAATTTTACTGACTATTACATTATACTGTTAGATAATCGTTATGTTCTCAGAAAAAGTTCTGTTTCTGCCAGAAAAGAGGGTTTGTGATCTGAGAGAATGGATTTGGGGTGTTGATAAAAAATAAAGTTTTGGATATTGAAACCTTTTTATATGCATCTTAATCAGTAGCTAAAATCTTTTAGCTATGAAGGAAGCTTTTCATCCGTAGTTGTCGCATATGTACTTCTAGAGAGAGTTTTGTCTAATCTTTAAACATTTTCAGCGAAAAGAAGCAGCATATATTACATATGTACCTAAACATATTATGTTTAGAGGCATAATATTTTTATGACAATAATATGAAATATCTATAATGGTTTATTATTACTCATACAGTCTCTTTGGAAGTTCCCCCACAAAAAACCATTTCTTCTACTAATTTGTTTAATTTGATATTTTCAATGTAGCATATAAGTACGAAACCATAGAGTACTTGACTTTTTCTAAATAAGTAGATAAAATATTTAACAGTTCTATATCTCCCAGGTATGTTTGAACAAACAGCCTATAAACTGTGACTGAGTTTTTAAAGAGTTATTTTAATGAATGAAAAGTAAATAATTGCAATTAAGTAGCTTCTAGTTCTTAACTATGCATGAAATCGATTATAAAATTCTCCAAGAACAAGGTAAGCAATAAATGTTGTAAACAGATTTCTTTACGTATAAGTACCCAGATAGCAATTTTAGTTTGCAGCAAGCTTGCCACAAATTTGCCATGACAAGAGTTCAAGCTTGCAGCAAGTTAACGAAAGCTTCGAAGTCACCATGAAACGAACTTGCAGCAAGCTTGCCGTGCAAACTTATTGCAAATTATAGCAAAAACAGAGTACGAAACACAACCCGGGATAGAACTCGCGACCTACTGCTTAGTAGCCAGGCGTTGATACCACTCCGCCAGCTTGGCTACGAGAAGAGAAGATCTATTTCTCTAATACATCGTTCGATTCGATTCGTATACGATTTATTTTGAACTATTTTCTGGATTTCATTAATTTTTTTGAGTTGAGAATATGATTTGAAGTCAAAGAGAGAGACCGATTTTCGCTAATAACTACGTTTTGCTAGTAGAATAAATTATGAAATTAGAGTTCAAAAGTAATTACTTTAAAATGGGACAAAATGTCTAGTTATTATTTTTCAACAAACACTGACTGTTTTTTAGATTTAATTTTGTTCATAAACGTTAAAATTTCAACATTAAGAAAAGGGCGATATAGTTTTCTTTAAAGTGCGAGTTTTATATTTAGTAAAAAGATGGAAAATGTTTCAATTTTTTTTTTATAAAAAAGTTAATTCATGAAAAAATATCATTGATTTATTGAATTAATAAAAAGAAGGGCGGTCTAGGAGATATTATTAAAAATCGGATGTTTTTTTAAAACAGAGACAAAGATAATTATCTCTTTATTGTGCTATCTTTGCATGAAGCTTGTTTTGCAAGATTGCAGTAAGTTTGATTTGCAAAGGAGGTGGCGCTATTTGTCACATCGAACTTGCAGCAAATGCGTTGCAAGCGAGGGTGGCGCTAGTTGTCTCAGCGAACTTGCTACAAGTTCGATTCAAGTTTGAGGCGTCAAATTTTGCCATGACAAATCAAAATCAAACTTGCTGCAAACTTACGTGCTATCTGGGTAAGATCTTCTATTGATAAATGCGATTATTTTATTTTTAGATATTTATACTGGTTTTACAAAAAATAATATTGGCAATATAAGGTTATTTTAGGCTTTCGCCCTGCTACTGAGAATTATGATATACATATAAAATGAAAAACGAAATTTTTAGTTTTCTTTTTCCTACAAATGTTTAATATAAAGATCTTTTCTCAGGCAGCCCATATCCGACTGATAAGCTTCATCAGTCCTTTAATCCGTTATAAAATTCCAAAGAAGGTTACAGCATAAAATGAAAAAAATCGACGAGATGCTGTCTCTGCGAAACAGCCGCTGGGATTGAAGGGCGTAGACTAATTTACCTTCCTCAACTGTAACTTTCTGTGACTAAAGTAGCTCTATGTGACTATTAACTCTATAGTCTATAGTGACTATTTGTCTAGTGTGACTATGTGGCTCTATATATGTAAAATTCTTCGTGATTTTCACCAAATTTTCAACTCGACTGTGACTAAACCGTAATTCCAAATTCTAAAATTATTTTTGCAATCTTCAATGTCTACCTTTCTCTGTTAAATGAAACTAAAACCATGTATGTATATTATTTCGTTTCGGAGCTATAAGCGTTTAACTTTAGCGCGAAATTCGATGTAATTCAACAATTCTTGAGTAATATTTTGCGCGATCGATGAATGATTTGCCTTAGTCTGCTAGTGCATCTGTCGCTGTGACGTCATCAAAATTGTTCGTGATTTTCACCAATTTTGCAGCTCACTATGACTAAACCGTAATTTCAAATTCTAAGATTCGTTTTGCAATCTTCAATGTCTACCGTTCTCTTTTAAATGAAAGTAAAACCAACTTTCTATGTCATTTGGTTGTGGAGCTATAAGCGTTTAACTTTAGCGCGAAAAGCGTCATAATTTTTTTCTTTCCCGACACACCATTAGAACACTATGGAAAGACGCAGAAGAAGAAAATCATGAATTTTCTAATATGTACAACATTCTTTTTACATGCTCTTTTGGTCCCCTTTAATTTTTCTGTACTCACACATGTGTTAGGCCTAAACTCACTCGGGATTTTGTGAGTAAGTTCCTTCAAATTACTGCTACTCAAACCATAAAGTTTGGCTCCAAAATGTAGAAGACATTATCTTCTAAAATGCCTTTAATAAATAAAATTTATACTATATTTCCAGAACATCTAAAACCATTAACGTAATATCAACGTTTTAAAATAATTATCGGCAGTTCCAGTTTTTCCAAAAGCATCCACGTCCGTTGAAGTCCAATACCGTAATAATCTCTTCGCTTGCAGAGATCATCGTATTTCACCAGTGGCAAGCGAACTTTTGTGACTTGTGCTAAGGCTGCTTGACGCTTACGCTTACAAAGGTTGCAAATTTCATTATGCCAACAACGCGTGGCTATCACATTTGTTGATGGACTGTTAAGTTTTAAAAAATATCGAAATCAGAAAAGGCGTCGAACGGTCAATAGAAATAAAAAATTATGAATTAGTTAAAATACAGAAGGACTTCTAGTTGTTCGGAGTCATAATCTATGTTTCCTTTGTTGTCGATCAAAAAGGCATTGAAACAAACTTGTATTGTAACCGCACTGTTTTCCGAGCTCGCCACTTAGCGGCCGTTGGAGGAGACCGCAGTTCACGATCTGGAGTCGACGAGTAAACATGGTGTTCTCCCCCGAATGATTGTTTATTTTATACGTAATGAAGTGTTTTGTTCTTAATGTTTGTCCCTGTATGTTGTGTCCTTTTGTGTTTAATTAAAAGTATTTAAACGAACCAAGACTCCTTTCCTTGATGGCTACTGTTATCCCTAACAGAAATAAGATTATGGCGTACCAAGAAGGCAAGGTATCTCATTGAAACAACTGAATCTGTCGTCTTTGCTCTTTCACTCCAGACGAGAAGGAAAATTATACAGCTTATCTTAGGAAGATATAAAAAGTGAAGACATAATACTTGGCTGCTTATTGGCTCGTGTTAAACGGTGATCAAACAAAGAAACATTTCAAACAGTCAGAAATATCTGTATAGCTTACACATGGTATACCTAGGAAAGACGAGTTTAGCTTCTGATTATAACAAGACACCAAATGCCGTAAGCATTGAACACAAAAGAACGTCCAAGGCTTGCCAGGTAATCGAAGCTGTGTCATCCAGCACAGAAACCATCTTGAGAACCGCATAATATTAATGTATTCTTGGAAAATATTCTCTTAATTCAATGATATTTGTTTCGTCTTTATGTTCTTAAATATCTTTTTCATACTTTTAAATCCACATACGGAGTTTTTTCAATGCTTTTTCTCCGAAAATCTTTAAGTCTATTAAATATTTTACAAAAGAATTTTCATGCATTTCATGTCCTGGCACAAGCTTGGGATATGCATCCCTATTTGTGGTCAGTATGTGATTCCAAAAGAATTATTCATAATTCTGTGATTCTTCCTACAGATAGTTAAGTATTATATCTTGAATCCACCGAGAAATACCAGAAGACACTTCAGAAACACTTGAAAAATCACGTTCCTAATCTTTGTCCTAAAGTATCACTTAAGTGCCAACACATTAAGATATCATCAAGAAAATGTTCTACTCCGTCATAAAGCTAGAAATGGCAAGCTGGCCGTACATATTACGTTCTTCCTGCCCGTTTAATAAAATGATTCAACCAAAAAAAGTTTAATCTTATACATTACCAATGCTTAAGAAAAGGAAATTCTTGACGTCAACTCCATATTGCATCGAACTTTTAACTTCTTTGCCATCTGTTACTGAATGAAAAAGAAACAGATGCGCCTTTCACATGAAAAAGGTGAACGAGACGCCAGTAAAAATGTACACTTTCGATAAAAACATAAAATCTCCTTACGAGTTGGCTGAAAGATTAACGGCCTTAAGCGGAATTATTACATTTACAAATTGCACCGATCTAAACGTAAAGGTGGGTGGCGGAATAATGTATGAATTTGTTCACCTCTGGTACATCATGTCATTGTCATTTTATGATTGCGGTTGTCAAGCAGGAGGTTATTCAGTGTGTGTTCTCTCTTATGCAGACTGCCTTGATAGAGGCACGTATTAGGAAGATTGAACGCATTACTCTGTTTGCCCGGGTAGAGAATTTTAGGGGACCATTTACAAATTGATTTCTATAAAAATATGACCAGATTAATAGAATATATTCGCTCACGTCAGGATTTGTCGTTGTCTAGGAGCAATGAATTCCATTTATAGATATTAAAGTTATTTACTCCATCGTTTTAGAAAACGTACTATTTATTTTATTGTCAGAAATGGTTATTTACTTTATATTCAATGTTTATTATTTAAGAAAAATATCCCTTGTTGAAGCCACTTGTAATCTACCGTCGTACTTTGCATAACACGTGTAAAATGAGACATTTGTTGATGGGAAAAAGTTCCACCATTTCAAAATAGGTATATTTTAATGCATTAAACGTTTGGCTATTTTCACCGTATATTTTCTTAGAGAAAATTTTTCGGATTTTAATTTTAATTTCCCATCATTTCACAAGCAACATTTCATTTTCAATTAATCAATATTTTGAGAGTTATTTCAGTACTAAGATAAGATATTTTGATTCAAATATATCATTAAATTTTTTAGGACAGGGATATTTGTAATCTTAAAAGTACGAAGGTACTTTTTTATAAACTGTACACATATTGTATGTTCTCTAAAACAAAATGTTCATATTTATATTCTAGGTGCAACTGAAGTAAGCTACTTAACATAATTTTTAATTTTACAGTTATGATCATGATGGGAAATTAAAATTGAAATCCGAAAAATTTCTCTAAGAAAATATACGGTGAAAATAGCCAAACGTTTTAATGCATTAAAATATACCTATTTTTGTCATCAAAAATGTTATTTTCTAAAACCAATTGCATTGATTGAGCCAATAATATAAAATGACAATTTATTATAATTTAATCAGAGTTTCAGTTTCAAGATTTTAATAATTAATTACTTATATCTTGAAAACACTTCGAAACAGGTAATTCTATTTAAGACTGAAAGCAAATGACAAAATAACAGATTTCTTTGATGGGCAGAGACTAAGAGAGATTATGAATAAATTGAAAAACAAATTATTTTTCTGTACCGTGAACATTTGAGGAATGTTTTTATTCATAATTTAAATTTCATAAAAATTAAATTTAGATTTCTAAAGTCCAGAAAAAGACTACACTTTATTGATTAAAGATGTTTATTTAACAAGTTATGAGTTAAATAAAACTGAAATTAATACTGGGAATTTCCCTTCGCAACACACGCAAATACGAAATTGAAGAATTTTTTTCACCTCGGATAACTCATTGAACTGGAATTTCTGAGGAATTATGTTGTTTACCTTCATCAGTTGCCTCAAATAACTCCAGATTCCTGATAAAGATGTAGAAATTCGATGCGACTCTATACTAAACTAGTTATTCTCGTATGTCTAAACCGGTAAAGTCAGAAACGTAAGCTATATAAGAATGGAAATATTTTTGTTTAAAACCTAACGATTTCGTAGCGGGATTTATTTTAGATATATCAAATAAAATATAATGTATCTTCCTCAAAATATTATTTAAGTAACAAAGGTTAAAGAAGAAAGAAAATGGACTATTTTGCCGTCGGTGCAACAGCTTGAATAGTAATCTAATATTATCTTTGACAAGGTTAAAAAATTCCTAAAAGTTATAAATATTTATATTGCAGTGTTGAAAAATTTCTTGGAGGTGAAAACTGGATCTTAGTGCACCTTAGTTTCGTATTTTAAAATGCATTATTACACATACTTGTAATCATGCTCAATTATTAATTTTCTTACTCCTCAGAATAAGAAATGAAATTTTGATAATTTATTTTAGGGTTTTATTTGCATATTTTTTTCTTATTTTGAATCTACACCAAACTCAGGTGTTTTTTTTTTTTCATTTTATTCGTACAATCGAATTAAAATTTTAGGTTCTTGCATAATTTTGGAAGCAAATAGTTTGCATCTCTAAAATTGTCAGGACAGAAAAATAAAAGTAATTCCTTCGCTATTAATTATCTCATGATTTTTATCTAACTAGTTCCTATGCAAATTGATTATTGTGCGTACCTATCTGTTATTAAAAAACGCAATACAAATTTTGTTAAATATTTTGATTTATAAAAATATAATAATTTTTTCTCAAAATTTATTTAATTAATATTGTAAATACGTGTATTATTTTTCAAAAAAATCAATTAATTTTTATATTAAAAGCTTCAGATTTATTTGTAGAACTTTTAAGAAGATAGTTTCTTTTTTTTTCATTTTTTCCACTACGTTGTTTTATTTGCATAGACATTTCTTTACAAAAGAATAGTATTGTAGTTATTTAGTTATTTGCTGCCCTTTTTGCCATCTAGTTCTTTTGCAACTCATTTATTCTTCCACTGATTGGAACTAGGGGATGTCTAGTTTGCTCTCAGCTGTTGTTTGCCTACCGTAATAATGCGCCGTATATACAAGGAATTGATTTTGTAAGGATATTATTTACCAAATTACTATGTTGCTATTCCCTTGTTACAAACGAACATTGTTTATTATATCCGAATTATAGTGTATTTTGTTTGCTGTATATTCACTACAGTAAGAAGCTGTGGAATTTTATTCAGATTCGTTGTTTTTCTTATGATTTAATTTGTCTTTCTTTATGTTTGATTAACCAGAATTTCAAAGGTAATGCTCATCTCATTGAAATGCCTGTCATTTCCCCTAAAATGTCATTTGAAAATTATTTGTTGTTTTACATTCAGAAATAATGAGGACTAACAAAATGCATTGCTATAATGCTGCGAACAATTGGGTGTTGAAAAATAATTCTTATTCTTTGAGAGTTTCTGAAACATATATTCTTATGGATAAATATCAGAACTTCCAACACTTCAAAATGAAACATTTTCTTCAGGGATGGTACTGGTGATCGTGATGATGGTAATTGTGATGCCACAGTGATACGTGTGATCTAATGGTAATGAAGGCAGGCAAGAATAGGTAGCTTCACAAACCGTCGAAATGGTCCATAGATCTAATCTTCTAATGAATTGGAAAGAAGAATTTTTTCCCTGTCTCTCCGTCAAATATGCCTAATTTGAAACGATATTTTGAGATTTCATCCTCCAGTCCGAAGATCAACATTCTTGATTTCAATTTTCGCTGCAGAAACCATTTTATTACCCTGTATACCGTGATTTCATACTAAGCAAATAAAAGTGCCTTGGAGCTATTTGTATGAAAATTTTGACTTTTTATACTAATATATATATATATATATAATATAGTGTACTTTTTGCTTTTTCCAACAATTGGCTTTCGCGGAAGGTTGGCGCCTTTGAAATTTAAATTTCATGCGACATAATCGATTCCTAAGATCGATTGACATTTGATTGTTGGAATTCCAATTCTGGGTTGTCTTTTTCATAGTAATAGTTTATAATCTAATTATCTTTCTGTATTTCATTGTCTGATTATTAATAGAGTAACATTGTTTTTTATTCGATTTTAATTGTTGGTTCAATAGGTGTATATACTGAAAAAGTTATTTGAATTTTAATTGTTTGTAAAATATTTAACTATATATATATATATGAAATGTTGCCTTAAGGAATGATTATCATCCAGGTCCAGCTTATTTAAAAGAAAGAAATTGATAAAAAAAAAACAAAAGCACAGACACACTTGGTAAAATGTTCAACACTTGAAGAATCAAATAATTCGCCAGAACAAAAATAAAAATATTGCCTTTACAATACTCATCATACAGGAACAGCTAGTATGATAATTTATGTCTCATACATATCAAAATCTAATCACGTATGTTATTGTTGCTCTTAAAATTTTGCTCCAGACCCGTGTAATACATTTCTTAAATCCTCCAACTATAGGCGTTTTTCCATTTTATCCATTCTGTTTCATTTTTTTTCCACAAACAATATCTGTGAATGTGATATGAAAAATGTTTTATGCATTAGATGCATGGATACATTTTTGCTACGGTCGAATTCAAAGCGTTATTTCTTTCTTATCAGTTATGAAACATTTACCAGATTTTTCAGAATATTTCATAAATATAGCATACTTCGCTGTAACTTACTGTGAGAGTTTATTAAATTATTACTTGTGAATCGTCAATATATGTTTTCATTCGTTTAATTTTAATTGTATTTACATATATTTTTATTGATTCAGATACATAAGACGTTTGTAAATGAATTTTACGTGAAATTTACTTTAAAAATAATAGACTTTGCTCAATCATCACAAGCACAATTTTTTTCTTAGAAATCTATAAAAAAAATCTTTAACCAAGACGCTATATCACGGACTTTAATGCAGCATTCTTGAAAAGCTTTATAATTCGGCGAAAAAGTTATAGATAAATCCATAATCAAAACATTCAACTTTATCAATGCGTTTCAAAAACTGTCTTTATATAAAAATCAATTAGAATGAAACTTTTTTAAATACTCCAAATATATGTGTTCTTCCGTTTTATCTATATTAAATTATTGAGAATTTTCATAATTTTTAGATGAAGCCAGTTAATTATTGGTACTCCAATCTAATCGATTCGATTTAGGCTTTTCATGTTTCACATTTTTACCGGTGCAGAACGTAATGTACAGAAAAAAATGACAGCATATTATTTATAGACTCAACTTTTAATTTCGATTTCTACCCTGGAATCTCTCTCTGCATCTTATATATGGCATGACAAGTTTCAACAAACTTTTGCTATAACAAATCCTTGGGGACTATAGCGTTAAATTTTCACTTAAATGTTCCAACTTACTCCTTCCTCTCACAACTCCCACATCTATTCTTTTCTCCCAAAATGGTAAAAACTCTGTATGTGGAACTTCCAATTCGGAAACTTCTTAAACTGAAAACCAAAAATTTAATATTTACCATGAAAAAATCTTCTTTCGGTTCCCCTAAACTTTCTCGTATACTTCCCCAAAAAGCCTTCCCCTTCCCCCGCGTGGATAAAAAAAAATTCGAACCTGCTGTAACACAGAATCCAATGATTATCAGAAGGTAGATTATAGTGATTGTAAAATATTTAGGTAAAGAATAAAATTCAAAGAAATGCATACCGATAAAAACGCATCTATGACACACTGCTAGTTCCACTCTTACCGGCTCAAGTACAAAGTGACGTAATTCGCTCCAAAGATTCCGCGTGCACAGAAATTGCTACCAGTACGCATGGAGAATCGGATTAGAAAAATTAATTATGAAATTTGAACGCCTTTTATTTAACCGATGGAAACGAAATTTGGGCATAGATCTATAATTAATATTAGCAATCGTTATACCAATTTTTATTTATCTAAGTAGAAGGTTTTAGGAGATATAATTTTTACAAGTATGCGATTGTACTGTCCGACAGGCCATCAACCCCTCGACGGATTTCGTCCAAAATCTGATACGGACCTACATTCATGATGATAAAACTGTGTACCAAATTTTATCCATCTAGCTATTCAAATTTCTGAGTTATAGTGTTCACATGACAGCGGACAGACGGACAGACTTCCAGTGGACGGATTTTGTCCAAAAAGCAAGTCGTACCTACAAATTATATGTAAAGATCACATACCAAAATTCATCCCGTAGCATTATAGTTTTCTAGTTATCGTGTTAACAGACAGACATAATTCCTTAATTGTGTTTTTCGGACTCAGGGAGGTCTGAACTTTAGAGATTCGTCAAAATCTCGAGTTCGAAGTTTTTGAAGATTGCAATACTTTCTCTTTGTATACTTCGTATACGAGAAAGTAAAAAGACTGTATGTGGGGTTGCAATTCGCAAACTTCTTAAGCTGAAAACCAAAAATTTAATATTTAGCATGAAAAAACCTTCTTTCGGTTCTTCATCTACGGTTATGTTTGTTTATTTGCATGGCACCTCAAAGAGTTTAGGAGACAAAAACTTTCGAATCAGTCGCATACCAAAATTTGAAAACTGACGATTATAGAAACATGAAATTTGAATTTGTGTTCTCTGGACAAGGAAGAATTAATGCCAGTATTAAAAGTCTCAACCACACTAACCACAAACTGAAGCTGAAAATGTGGACTATTTTGGAGCAAGTTGATGCCAGATTTTTAAAGGTTTGAATTTAGATACAATACAGTTAATTTAGATACAATACAGTTAATTTAGATACAATACAGTGAATTGAAATGCAATACAGAGAATTTAGATACAATACAGTGAATTTAGATGCAATATAATAGAAATAATTTATTCGCATTTCTTATCTACGTCTTCAAGAGGACTGGCGAAATAAAATTTATCGCACTACATTACAAAAATGCATCAAATATATTGTCGAAATAAAATCCATTACACTGTTCATTAAAGATACAGTTTTGAATTCGACATAAATACGTAGATTTATGCTACGTGGGATTTTCTTCTTTTATCTTCTGGTATGGAAATCTTACAGAGAGAAAACATTATAATCGTCAAAAAATTCGAATTCCAGATTTTGATGAATTTGTGAACGCAATTACTTAAGATTGTAACTAGCTAGACGGATTTTTCACCTAAACTATTGATGGGTGTCTAATTTTGGAATTACTTCTTCAAAGGAATGATATATATATTTGAAAGTATGCATGTGAAGACAGTACCTGAAAAACGCAACGAATTAGGTGGATGGAATTTGGTAAATGATTTTATCACCAGAATTGCATTTTTGTTTCTAAATTCGGACAAAATTCGACATTAAATTCACTTTCTGCCAATCTATCTTAATGCACGTAAGCGACGACGTAAGATGGGAAGAAAACAGGCTTGATAAATAAAATTTACAATGTTTTAGGTGATATTTTGACACCAAAATTGTAGATCTAGTCAAATTTTGAATTCCATAAACAGTTCAAAATGAATTCTCGAAACCCTTTACTATACAATGACGCAAAACATAAAACGCAATGCTTTGTAAATATACGATAAAATCAAAGGCAGAACACTCTTGCAGGTTTCCTTAAGTAAAAGCAACAAGATCTAAAGCACGTGTGCAGTTGTAATAAATAAACGCAGAAATTTAGCTGGAAATGAAAATCACTTCATGCCTTAATAATTAAGTATTATAAGTATTCGAGCTCCAATCTAGTAAAGATAAACACTACATATCACCAAAACCCACGGTGTTTGCGGAGAAAACTAATTTCAGTTTAATATTGAAAGTTCGTTTCTTTGCAAGCTCCTGTAATGACCTCTTTCCCGTTCTGAGGAAGCAATTTTTATTCCTTCTGCATGGAGCCTCGGAAATGATTTCCGAGTAATGATTTCATCCGAAATTTCTCTTTATGATGAATCGATGGAGCGATGGATGATTAAGTGTTCCACCATCAATTTCGAATGTCTGACTCAGGAACCTTTATAGAAATTGCCTCGCATTATTTTTACCCGTTCGCATGGAAACCGTTTTGTAGATTTGTAGCTTAATAAAGCATTACTCATCGAACCTGATGAAAGCTTAATACTAGTTGTTGAGCAAGCTAAGTTTTATGTATAAAAGGAATCGAAGTTTGTAAGGCTATTAAAAGCATTGAATAGTCATGTTCTTCATATATAGAAATTCGAAATGTATGCATACAGTATTTATAAGGTAGATGATATGCAGAGTGGATGAGTTTTAATAGAGATACATTCATAGAGAATTGAAATAAAACATTTAACTTGACTTTAAGTCGTTTCAATAAAGAATGGTTCGAAAATTTACATATGGCATATGAAACTTATTTTGCAGAATTTTGGTTTAAGAAACTGTATTCATCGAAGTTGATAAAGGAATAATAATTGCAATTTCTCAAGCTATTAACAGTGGAAGAAGGATTAAATATATCATAATTGTATTTAAAATTTATTAAGATTTCTCTTACTGCTATACATATTAAAGAAATATTTATATTGAATACATTTCAGTGAAATCTCCCTTAGGTGATATTACTTTTTATTATAAAAGCTTTGGTCACATTTTAAAAGGCAAACACAAATTTTTTCAACAGCATATTTTAAAGAAATGCTTTTCCCACAAAAGTGAAAACATCACATTTCGATTCCGAAACGTAGAGTAGAAATCGCAATATATATAAGGAAAAAATTGAGTCATTTCAACAATTATACATTTGTATTCTTTTAATTAAGCGTTTATCAAAATGTATTATGATAAAACATTGAACCGCTGTATTTTAACATGAAATATTTGTTACTTTTCAAAATAATACATAATAGATAATCGATGTAACATTTAAAGTCATATTAAATGATGATAGAGCCTTATTGTTTACAATTAATTGTTAAATTAACTAAAGTATTATTTTCAAAACAATTAACATACTTCTTTTATTTATGTTTCAGACAATATATAAAAATGCAACATTTAGTTCAATTTAAATATCCAAAGCTGTAAAAATAACTAAGGCAATATCTGAGTATATAATAATTTAAAATTTTCCATTATCGGTTTTTATGTTTTAAGAATAAAGTTTACGCAAATTATTTACAGTATTTTGAATGATAAATAATTTAAAATTTACCACATATTTAAATTTTTCAGCTACATTAAACTTCAGCAGAAATAAAATATAAAGAGTTCCTTTTAAATTATTACTATAAAACAAATATTTAGACAATCCATTCATACAATTATGAAAAATCCACGTACGCGTATAAAAACATGTTTACATTAATTATATCATCACATTAGCTGACGAAGGTGCTTTCTTCGAATATTTCTATTATAAATTATTTCCATTAATAGAGAAGGAATAAAAATGGAATTTTCCTTTTAATTGTATTTATAAAAACTATTTTCGCTTTCAACTTCTCAATTTTCTTACTTTTTAATAATGGATAATCATGATGATTTTCAAAGAATTACATATAGAAATTACAATTGATATTATAGAAACTTCTTATTAAAGTATTGCTTTCAAATGCGTTCTCTAATTTTCTGCATTTCGTTTTCGGTTTCGTCTGTAGTTTATATGTTTTAGTTACCTTCTTGACCTATGAAGTACAGTTATGCTATTTTAAGGTATAATTTCTAATACAATAGCTTGGAGTTGCTTAAGATATTTGTTGCAATATTAAAACAAAATTGCGACTCTTTCCTCTCAAAATATTAAGTTATACATACAAACATATAGTTTTTATATGCTGAGAAATTTAATAATGAAGTTTTCATGAAGATCAAGTTTCTTAGGAGTTAAGAGATAGGACTTACTTTATTAAGAAACAACAAAATAGTTCTATAAACCTGTGATAGATAATGACTGGTTTATAAAATTTCCTACACTATTAGGCTTGTTAGATATAAATCAAACTCTTATTTTCTTCAGCTTTATAAAATTATTATTAATCATTTGTTAGATGTGGCTCTTGTATATCTCATGCTTGGAGAAGCGATCTATAAGATCAGATTATCCTTTTCTTGTGTACAGTATCTTAATTTTCAAATTTTGAAGTTAGATCTTAAAATATATTTTTCTACATATTGTTTTATTGCTACAATTTTCAAAGGCACCTTTCATATTTCTTGCAAGTTGCTCTCATCGCAAAGATTATACATTTTAGAGGCCATTGAGAAACTACAAAAGTAAAAAGATCTAGTAATAGAGGCGCCAATTTTAGAGAATCATTCAAAATTTCAGAAGAAAATCTACTTACCACGTTAAATATATTATGCATTAAGGAATAACTATAGCATAACACTTAAAAATATGCAAATAATTTTTTTACTTATTTATTGCCCAAGCCGACCCACTTCCCATAAGGT
This sequence comes from Araneus ventricosus, assembly GCA_013235015.1. NCBI lineage: Eukaryota > Metazoa > Arthropoda > Arachnida > Araneae > Araneidae > Araneus > Araneus ventricosus. The sequence goes on from BGPR01000280.1 coordinate 64,880, forward strand.
ATGGAGCGTTCAAACGGTCGGCGGGGAAGTGTACAGTGAAAAAGTGATATATTGTATATACATTTAAGAATTCAAAACAAATAATAATAAATCTACTATCTCAAAAATAATAATAAGTAAAACATTAAATTGACATATATTCATGCAATGTGATATAGTAGCATCAAATACAGACGGTGGGAGAACCACAACTAGGAAAAAAATAAAAGTGTAAGTAAACTAATATACAAATATTAATTTAAAAAAAGAAAATCAATATATATATTTAAAAATAATTATCAAGAAACAAATTCTCAAAAAAATAATAATTTAAGTAAACTAATATACAAATATTAATTTATAAGAGAAAGTCAATATATATATATATTTAAAAGAACTTTTTTCCGAAAAAAATTAAAAATTGTTCAGGGAAAAAAATACGACATTAGGCGTGGTATTCTAAATGTTCGGAATTGTGATTTCCGGTTTTTTTCGATAAAGACGAATATGCATTAATCCGTACTATGAAATCTATAAATAAAGTTAAAAATGGCGCGAAATCATTGCCTGCTGATTTCGAGGATGAACGTAAAATATATCTAAGCGGCCTGAGTCCATGTATTACATATGGTTTCGTGTAGTATATTTCTATTATTTATCACAAGAAGCCTGAAATTGTTCCACTTTATAACATGACAAAAGAAACTGATATTCTAGATCAGCTATGCCGTAAAATTAATGTCTCAAGAAATGATCGTCAATGGATTATGGTTCTTTTTTGCTATCTTTAAAACTCCTTTACTATAAACGCTTTTGTAATTTTCAAACGCATTAAAATCGATAAGAATATGAAAAGACTTCGTCATCGATAATTTTAGTTTGAAGCTTATTATGCATCAAATCTTATTCAGAGCTCTACAATGCTCGCTTTCCAGTGGAATTAAAAAGAAAAAAATACAAGTCATCTGTTCGGGATCAACGGTATAGGAGCAAAAACAACAACGTCAATGGTTAAGAAATGTATATGCAAATATTTTGGAAGAAATGGTTACAAAACTACCCAAAAGTAGCGCCAAAAGTGCTATAATTGGGCTTATAGTGGACATTTAAAAGAGGTTTATGGACAATATTGTGATTTTTGGGAGTATTTTGAAATCGCTATTAAAATATTAAAAATAACAACGTAGAATTATTTTTGGTCTCTTTTTCATTTCTAACATGTTTATTCTTTAATTCGAAAATGATATATTTTTATCATAAAAATTCATATTAAGAAAAGGAAGAGAATATAAGGTACGTATGTCCACACACACTCTTTACCCTATATTAACAATTCACGTGCCTAACGGAGGGCAAATGGGCAAATTAAAATAATTTGTAATTCAATAATATAATTTGGAGACAAAATGGGAAAAGAAACAAAATATTCGAAAATACTAATCAATGGAGCTAAAACTAACAGAAAAATATATTCATTACTGATTAGAAGGAAAAAATGGTTTCCTTAAAAAGAAAAGAGATACGTAAGATACAAAACAATCAAGGGTATCAATAATCCAAAATTTCAAATTTCATTGGAAAAGGACAAAAAAATCACTAGATATTAGGCTGCAGGAGGCTATGTTGACAGTGACTTTGAAAGTTGAGATAAAATGCTAAGAAGTTGCGTACATTTTTGGATTCTGTTGAGTTCGATCAATAAAATGATAAATGGAAATTCGTATGTCTGCTTCCCACCTTATCTGTGCACGTTCACTTTATCATAATAAACGAACTATAATATTTTTCATCTACCATGAAACGTAAACATCCATTCCCATTTATAAATAGCATATAATTATGACAACTAGCTTTCAGTAACCATACCGAAAAAAGAAACGAAAAAAGTTTTATATTAAAAAAATTTCATTAGTGAAAAGTAAATGCAATATGTTTATAATTTCAATTAAAATAAAATTCTTATTAAAATAATAATTTTAGACTTTGAAGAATTTCTGTGTCGTTTTCTTTCAAATTTATAAATAATTACTTATAATGCTGACAAAACTTCACAAAAAATTCAAGCATAGAGAGTATTGCATTTTTTCTTTAAAATTTCTAAATTTAAACAAAGAAAAATAATTAACTTTGTTTCAAATTTTCTAAAATAATGTTAATAACCTTTCTAGAATTTACAACAGACACGAATATATTTATTTTCCTATTTCATTAAATATGAAAAACTGTAAAATCTAAGAGCTAAGTTTCTTCTCTTTGAAATTTATTTTCTTTATTTGAATTTCTATTTTATCATATTTGAATCTATTTTCTTTATTTTCTTCTTATCTAGATTTTCTTTGTTTGAACCTCTATCTTTCTATTTTTCCTTGAATTTTTCTCAATATAAATTTCTTTTCTTTATGAAAATATATTAATTGAATTAAAATATATCAAAAATTCTCCCGGTGTCAATACATATTTGAAATAAAATTTTTCTTAAGTCATTTTTATAAGATTTTTCTCTTTGTAGCTGCATTATAAATTTAGTGCAATAACTTAAAGATAATTTGTATAAACATTTCTTATTAAAGTGATACAATACCCCTTGCTATCCATTAGAAACTTTAAAATATAGTACTTTATATTCCATGAATTCCTTTTATGTTCTGATATAGAATGTTTGATTTTCTTTCTTGTAAAAATTATTTCAAATTAAACTCTTCTTATTTCTGCAGTAAATATTAGCTATGATTAATATATATTTACTAAGGATTTGTGTCTTTTAAGAGATTTCAGATTTCAATTGAGTTGTTTCTGGGAATGATCAACGGGTTTGCAATGTGTCGATAAAATGTTCTATAACTGGAATGAAAATAGTAAATAAGATATAAGAAATTAGGAGATTTTGTTTTGTGTTTTGGATCTCCGTGCTGTGATGACAATAGATTTGTTCCTCGCAGCTTGCTTTCTAATATGGTTCTCTGTTAAAAATGTGATGATGCAAACGCAAAAATATAAAGTATTCTGGAATCAAATGTGCCCATTAAACAATTAGATGAAAACTACGAAGGACTTGAACTTTCCGATAGCGATCTTTATAATAATACGCATTTAAGAGATTTCTTAGTTATTTCAATCGTTATCGAATCATAGACAATTGCACCTATTTATAACATTGTAGAAATATATACGTAATATCTTAATTAGCAAACCTTTTTCCCCTTCAACCGGTGAAGGTTAAATTATTCTTTTCAAATTGGGCATTATTTAAGCTTCGAAACATGAGTACAACTTTTTGATAAGCATCATCTCTCACTATGCTCATAGTGTAACATCATGAAGCTAAAGTAAGAAATACTTGTAGGAGGGGCGCAACCGAAACTAATTGTCTGATGTTTCTGGAAATTCTTCATACATGGTAATTAAGATGCTTTTCTAGGTCTCTGATCTGCGAAATTCGGTGCCCTGGTGATAAGGTCTCCACTTCAAGGTTGGGTGATCGACAGATGAAGACCCAATTCCTCCAAAGATCTCAACGTGTATATGGACATAGTTTACACTAAATTTTCCTTTATGAATCAAGTTTTCTCACATCGGTGAGCGAAGTTTCAAAATGGCTTATTGTCTGAGGAATCGTCGTGTTTATCTGATCGCTTTTCCAGATTACAAAGCATGTCCAGAAATAGGCATAAAGACACTTTCGTAATTTTGATTTCTGTTCCTTGAGATCATATTTTCTTATTAGTTCAACTGCTTCAATTTTACTATTTGATATCTATTTTACGTGCTAGTTTTTAAGTAGGGGAACAGCGGGTAGTATGGACAACCTAGTGTTTCTACGGCCTGCCGATAGATAACCCATTTTTTTTGTCTACAGTACACCCACAGCATCAGTCTGCCACATGCAAATAAACTGCTCTGTTTCATTCCCCTGGAAATTTTCTTTGTTTCTGACCCTATAAGTAGTTGCTTCGCATAATTGGTTACGATTCTTTGCACTTTTCCGGGTAAGAATAAAATTATAAAACTAGTGTTATTATTTAGCTTACTTCATTTAGATTATGGCGTGAAAGTTTCATCTTGCTGCCTTTAACCGGCGTTAGCCGTCACCATGTTTATCCTTACAGTGTTGGTCTGGCAGTATGGGTTACGTGTGTAAAACATACTTTTTTGCGAAAAAATGCCAAAATTCAAGAAAAATCCTGAAGCCGAGGGTCGAGGAGAGTATTTTGCTTTCGCCACGAAACTTGCAATTGCAAGGGGGAACATGCGGAAAGGCAATGGTTTTGGGACCGGCACAAAACCCGATTCCACCAAAACTCCGCCATGTATGGGTTATGTTACTTGTTAAATCATACGCACTGATCAAAGGTCCTCCCGCTGAGGTAGATCGGCAATTTGTTGAGAGGAGAGGATGCCAGCTAATGGTTTATTTTAAAATGTGATACCAGATCGAATTGACGTTGGATATTGAGTTTATTTATCATAATATATATACATAATTAACATTTCTGTTGTATTCCCAATAAGGATGTGAAGACATTAACACTGAATGAAAATTATATTGAATTATTCAAACTGAAACAAGCAAAACGAAATTTACAACATTCAGTTTTTCAAAAGTGGTTAACTGTAAATAAAATTAATGAACTTCGATGCCGACTTATCTCTTACACTCGACTATGATTTCGAATTACGAACCTTCAAATGAAACCGATTAAAATTAATCATCGCATCTAGGCGCTTCATTTTAAATCAGATATCGAATTTGGAATAGGCTCAATTCATTCTTGAAAGAAAATTCAAACTCATAACGCAATCTAGAAGAAAAAGCATACAATTTCTACTAAGATAACAGGCGTTATGCATGAAAACATGCATTATTTCGTCCTCCATTGTTAAAATACTTCAAGCATTCTTTCTAAAATGCATCTCACATCTCCTTTGCCTAACTTTCCATTCCCACCAAATGTACCAGAGGATGGAAAAAGTCGCATGGAAAACACGAAAATAACTGCAAATTCCTCCGCCTACCCATTCCATCCCATGCGTATTCATATGCCACCCCTTCGACCACCCCCTTCTCCACATTCGGGTGTTTATAAGACTCATCTATCAGTTGCTCCGACGAGTGAAACCTTCCCTTCAACCAGCGAACAATGCAAGAGTTAAAATATACGAGTCATATGCGCAATGTGGACGTGACTCGAAAACCAAACGATCCTCTCTTGAAACTTCACTCACGCCGATTGGAACACCCCCTGCTCGACCACCCTGCTCTCCTCTTTCATTTGTATGAGGAAGAGTGGATGTTATATAAACAAGTAAATTGAAAGGAAGATGGATCTGGCATTTCGTCAGCCTAAAAGAAAAGAGGGGGAAAATTGTCGAGGCTGGTGCCGATGGAAGGACAGGGTGAAAGATGTAGTTAAAAAAAAAGGGAAATCCTTATTTTTTTTGGTGATAGGAACGGGTGTTTTTGTGTCAAAGGCGATACTTTTCAGCCCCAGAGGTTTTCGTTTAAGGATTTATGTCTTTCATAAATAATGTATAAGTGCTTGGCTTCACACACGCTAAGTCAGTTGAATTAACGTCGCCATGATATGTGAACTGTGTATTGGAGACTATTAATCTTGGGAGACTTGATAAACCTAGAGCACGAGCTTATTTTACCATGGGGAATCGAAGGTGCCATAAACTCTAGTATAACTATGTATATAATTTATCTTGAATATTGTTAACCATAGCTCTACACTGAATCTCTAGAATTTTTATTTTGACACCGAAATAATATGCGTGTTTAAACTTGATATGTGGGATAAAGAAAACACAATTTAAAAATGCAAAAGATTTAGGAATTTATGATAAAATATTAACAACCATTGGCTTATTCACTTTATACAAGGAACACTGAATACTCCTCAACTTTTATATCATAGCACTGAAAAAAATACAAATACTAGATCAGCAATTACGGAGAAATGATGTATCAAAAAATACTTGTCATTGGATTATGGTTCATTTTTCTAGTCTTCGAAACACGTCTACTATTAACGCTTTTGTAATTTTCAAACACAATATCATCAATATGGATATGAAAAGACTTGATGCCATGAAAAATTTCAGTTTCATGCTTATTATACTTAAAATTTTAAGCAGAGCTGCGCAATGCTAGCCTTCCGACGAAATTAAAACTACAGAATATCTTGTGTTGGGAGTCAACCGTACACATCCAAAAAACAACAGAGTCAATGAGTAATAAAGGAGGATGCAAATATTGGGAAAGAAATTGGATAAAATTAACACAGAATACAGTAAAAAATGCCTTAATTAAGTCTGTTGTGAGCATTTATAAGAAATATATGTAAAATGTTGTGATTTCTCATAGTAGCTTTAAAATCTCTATAAAAATATACAAAATAGCATCTAAAATTATTTTTGCTCTTTTCTGCATTTCTTAGATGTTCATTCTTTAATTTACAGCTGATACATCTTTTCTCAGGCAGTAATATTTGTAGAAAAAAGGAAGAAAAAATGGGGGACATATGTAACCCGCGCGCCTAACTGTGTAACAAAATTTCGCGCGCCTAACGGAGGGTTAATATAATAAGTCTAAGTTATAGGGTCGATCTAACCGACGATTAAAATAATGCGACCTCTCCCAACATAACAAGTGACAGGTGATTCCTACATTGCCCTAAGCAACGGTTAAACAAAATTAATTTCGAATATTTTAGCTGATCATTCAGGACGTTCAATAAATTAGTAGAAACTCCAACCGCTATCTTCTTAATTACATATTTAATTCCCTCGATTGATAAGTTGGACTGTACCTGAAAAAATTTAGATACGCTAAAAAATTTGTTAAAACATTAGAAAAAAGAAAAGAAATAATAATATGTCGTTAACTATGTCTTCATATTTTGGGATGTGCAACATACAATGCCACCCGTTAATACTTAGGTCCTTTTTCAGGGACGCTTCCAGAAATGCATAATAAATCAAAGGAATTATTTTTTCAACACAAATTTTTCGACAAAGTATTTTTACGTGTTCGTTCCTTTTAAATGTAATCGATGGCAGCACGTACTAAGCGTTTGGTTGATAGTATAGTTTTTTAAATTTCATGTCAGACATGTTTCTTGCAACGTCAGGAAGAAAGAAGTATGATTTTTAATTATCTATCAATTAGTTCACTTGCATTTAAGAAATATATCCGTAAATACAAATGTAAGAGTAAGCTTTTTGTCTGAAATTTCTTTTAACCCTTAAACGCCTAGTGTTGCTTTAAGTAACAACCCAATTTTTTCTTCTAAAATTTTGAGAATAATACTGAAGCTCTAATGCCTGTTGCTGCCAATAGGACAGATACTGAAATTTTTATTAAACCAATTTACAACACATAGATGGTAGCCTGAGTGCTGATAAATAAGTAAAAATATATTTTTTTTTCATTAGAGGCTGCATATTTTTAGCTTTGTTTGTACACTTGAGAATACTATATTTTATTCCACAATGTTGAAGGAAATTCCCTAACCGTATCATTATTTATTAAAATTCATTTGTGTTTGACATTATAGAATTTTATTAAGGATTTTTTTTTTGAAATAAAGCCCAGTGTTGTCAGTTGAGAACAAACTTAGCCATAAACCTAGCCACTAGCAGGTGGTTTTCCATATGGTTTTTTGACTTCTAAAAATGACTTTTTTTCACGTGGCTTCATCTTTATTTGGATGTAATGTGGTGTTGTGATTATTATTTTGAATATCAATTTTGATTAATCATTAATCAAGATTCAGGACATTAATGCACCACTCATTTTTTTAGCAAACTTTGCAACAAACAATTGATTATAACATATAAAGAATATCAATTTAATCCTTTACCTATCCTAGTACAAATTTTATGCGTTGTGTTTTTAGAAGAAATACCCAAGGTTCTAAGAAATTTTAAATTCTTTCAGATTCATGAATACACATAATGATTTACCAGCAATGTATAAATAACGTGACAAACACAAGATTTTGAGATTTGAAGGCTAACGTTTATTAAGCAAATTGATTTTATACATAAAATTTAAACAAAGCTTTCATGAAAGTTCTTGAATATGCAAACGCTGTGTTTAGTAAAACTTAATATTCAGAAAGGGGCGCCACCTCAAACAAAAAAAACACATATCAAATCATCAATACACTTCGACGTCTAAATTAGTTGCGAGAGAATCAACATTAATTAACAGGATGTAATGTCATCTATTTACCTATACATATCATATCAAATCACCTATGCAAATCATCATATAAGATACTCTCAACACTGACACTTATTAAGTACAATACAATTAATTAAATTCCATCTCAAAAATAATAGCTTTAAACAAAATAACAATCAAAACAAGAAACTGAGAAATTTACTAGCATTTTGCAATCTTATCTTAGAAATCTTAGCTACCCTAAATCTTTAGCTGCTAAAATATATTTTTTTCTTTATCAGATATTTTACTTTATCAAATTTAAAGATTTAATTTTCTTGCATCAAAAAATAAAAACAATGACCTTTAAAGTCAATCTAGTAATTTAGCTCTTTGAACACTTTTTTAAATCAAAACTTGGCATTTTAAAATATGAAAATCAAAGCATTACAATTAATCATTTAAATCCAACTATATCATTCTGTGTTTCTAAGTGAATTACATTTCTTATCAAATTTTCAACATTATGCTAATTAAGTTCAAAACCATGGTCCCAAGAAAAGAAACACTTTTAATTAGAAAATTTTAAGGTAAATTCATACATGAAATTTAAGCAATGATGTACCAATAATCATAATACTTTAAAATTTAAGATTTCGGAATTTCTCCAAATAATAATGAATTTTTAAACTATTTTGAATAGCTCAAATAAACATAATGGGTACTCTCTTATCCACTGGGCTGGGGTTTGGAACTCGGCAACATGATGAAACAGTGTTGTTTGTAGCCGGATTTTTTTAGGGACCATTTCTTCTAGTCAAGTTCTTGTCCCTTTCACTTCTCTAACAAAGAACACAGCCGGAGAGTCTTACTGAAGCCATGTCGAGGCACTGAGAATCGCCAGTTCAATAGCAGCTGGAAAATTTGCCAAGCCAGTAGTACATAACAACCACCGGATAGTCATATTGAAACCATGCCGTGGCACTGAGAATCACCAGTTCACTAATAGTTCGCAATATTCTACCGAGATCTATTCATTTAGGAGTTCATAGCGGCAAGAAGAAATCTGCCAAGCAAGCCGGACATCACATCCATTCGCTGTATCTAATTCCGACTGTCAAAGTGGCCCAATTCCAGTCCAGCCACCACGCACGCTCCAGCACGGTCAGAGCATTGAATTAGAAAAGCAACAATAATAACTGGGCATCACAAATACAAAAGCCGACCAGCGTCGTCATCATCAGAGATCCTTTTTTCGCGCTCAAACTTTTTTGGTTGCCACTTGCACGCAACTAAAGAGAAGCCTATCGCTCAGATCTTTATTTGCATAATTTTCTCCGCTTCTTCTACATCTAAAATCACCTCTCGTCTAACTCTCTCTGACTCCATCCTTCCAAAAATTCTCCAATTAATTTTTAAAAAACCCCAAAAATCTTCTTATACAAAAGCTTGGCGGCACGAAATCGCCAGGGTAAACAATACCCCAAGCCCTCATGCTTTCCATCACAATTTTAACATTCTACAATAAACCCTTTTAAAATTTTCGCCAATCTTACTCTAAACTATAGATACATTTTGTCGCCAAACCAAAAACAAACTTAGTGACCCCACCCACACAGAAAAGCACGTCCCCAAATGGTGAGAGCTGGTCAAACCCCACCTACGAAAGACTCCAGCAACCAATCCAAGTTCGATTCTTGACCCCAACATTTAAATAGAATACTCTCCCTCTCGTCCAGCTGGCAGCAAGAAGTCGCACCGGGGGTCCGCTCACCCCCCATGGCTTAATGTTTCCTAGGAAAATCAAACCCCCGCAAACGACAACTTTCTCACGGATTCTTGGCTTGAATTGCCAATTAGTGGGTCAAAACGGGACACAGCTGAGCATTTTTTTGCCACTGACCATTTATTTGCAGCTGTGAATCCCTCGCAGATAAACAAGGCAATAACCAACCCCATGGGAAAGGAATTTTGGAAACCCAGATGTTTTTTTTTTCTAAAACAGCGCAATGCCCCACCCAAGAAAATTCGCACAAAGAAGAGGGACAGGGAAAAAAATCTACAATTTTGAACGGACGGTTACTAAAGTGCAGTTTCCTAAAACCAGGATTCGAACCAAGAAGTGGTAAACACACGGCTTTTTACAGTAAAATTCTGCAGTGCAGAGTTATGTTAAATTAACTTAAACATCATATAAATTAAATAACTTTGAGAATGAAATGAATTATTATTATTATTTTAAGTAAATAAATTAATTTTAAATAAAACATGAAAGTGTGACACGACAGTAAATTTGTTCTGTTTCTTTCAGAATTACCGTAAAGAAGAGGCAAGAAAATTCTACATTCTGTTCAATCCAGAATATATAAAACTAAATAATATTGTTAGAGTGTTTTCCCACCTTTTGTTTTAAAAAACGAAAGCCAAAAAACCTTTTAAAAATCAGTTTTTAGAAAATCGGGCTTTTAAGGGTTAATTTGAGGTCATAATTTTCTCACAATTTGAGTTACTTCCATAAATAAGAACTCTAGGCTTGAGATGGTAATAAAACATAATTTTTTCATTTTGGATTTCTTTTATTAATTTTCTAGTCCACTTCAAGACATGTAATATTATTATACATCAAATTAATAAACAAATGCGACTTGGACATTAATGGATTAATATGTGATTCGTTACCAGGTATGGTTTTTTTTGTCTTTGGAGAGAATCTAACATTATTTTTATTCAGGGGGAGTCAAGGAATTATGTTTATTTCATTTCAAAATTTTCAGTAAAATAACTTCGGATTTGATTTTATTCTTTTACAAATAAAATGGTGTAAAAGAAGAAATGCCATAGCTTTTAGAATTAAATGGCGTTTTTTCGTCTTTTAGCGATGTTTAAATTTATATATTTGGATTTCAATGAGTAATTATTTGAGTGCAGAAAGTGGCTTCATGATAAACGTTTCAGTTGGTACGGCTCGATTGATAAAAGGATAAAAACAACATGTGTGAGAATCCCTGATGAATCGAGGCAGTTAATTAATTTCCTTTAAAACATTTCAAGCACAAGGAAATGCTAATTTAATTATTAGTTCTCCCAAAGTGCAAACGTTACGGCAGAAAGTATTCCTTCAGAGAATACAGCTGAATGTGAATTATAAAAGAACCAGAAAAAAATCAGTTTTGTACTTAGTTTTAAACAAACTGTTTCAATGAAAATTCTCCGACGAGAAAAAAACTCCATTACCCAATGCGATATTAAATTTGACTTCTAAAAATGACTTCTTTTCACGAGGCTTCATCTTAATTTGGATGTAAATTTGTTTTGTTTCTTACAGAACAGAATTTCTTTCATTCTTAACTTGGAGAAGAGGTAAAAAAATTCCGCACATTCTGTCCTATCCAGAATAAAGTAGAAAATATGTAACTGGCGAGGAGCTCTGTATTAATATTTTGAATCTCCTGAGGGCAACCGCGGGATATCTAATTAAAATCCTAATTTCATATTCAAAAAGTATTTCATCCGTGGAAAATCATTTCCTGGTCTGGATGTCACCAGAGGGGTTATTGTAATCGAAAGTTTATTACAGTAGCTAATTATTTTCAGAAAACAAACAAAGCTGTATTGTGCCAGATCTAAACAAAAAACGCAGACGTGTACGATTTTGAGAGGCATTGTTAGAAAGTGTTTTCTTAAGTTTTTAATATGTTTCTTTTCTTATTCACGTAATTTCTGCATCCACAAATTATCCACTTTTATGTATTTGTGTCAATATTTTTTATCTTAATTCTTAAGACTTGATAACAAGCCGTAGTCATAAACCATTGTCAGAAAGCTATATCTGACAGCGTTGTGGTGAAAATAACTTCTTAGCGAAAAATTTTCCATTAATGATATAAAGTATTTAACATATGTTTACGATACGCTGATGCAATGCATGAAGTGTATCATTTTAAAATTTGGAGTTTAAAAAATATTACCATTTTTGGCAGGTGGCATTTCAATTTTTGGCATATCATATATCCATCGAAAAACAAAACACTAAATTATTTTCTCTCAAAATATAGTTAAATGGTCAAATATGGAATTAAATAAATGCAAATTTTTTCTCATGAAAACATCCAAGGAATTAGATTTTTCAATAAATTATGCTTGGCCTTGTTGGTCCAGTGTTCGGGCCTCGGCTTCAGTGCCGGAGGTTTCCAAATTCGATATCCGATTCCACTACAGAACCACCGCGTATGTATGCCTTGTGCATGTTAAATCTGTCGTCATGGGTCAGCTTTAAAATGCCTGCCGCTGATGTGGTGTGGAATTTTTGACAGGGGATGCCAATTCAGGTGTTGCCCTCGACATCTGATCACAGTTCACAACTACGAGGTCCGTCTCAAAGACGCATCTCGTGTTGCTCAAAATGGGGGTTAATACTTGTATAACGAAACTTAACTGAACAAATTATAGTAACCAAATTATGGTACCAACTAAATCTCTGACAAATAACTGTATTAAAAATCTCTTTATCGAATTGTGGCTATTCAACTGTGGGCAAAATAATTCTCTATCAAAATATGATCATAATAATATAATAAAAAGCAGTTGACTGACAAATTGCCGTCATCATAATATAGTAATTACTGGTTCTTCATGAAATCATTAAAATCAAATCATGCTACAAAACAGTTATCAATGAAAATTTGGTCATAAAAGAATGGCCACAAAGAGCTCTCCATAATAACACAGTACTAAAAACATCTCCATCTATTTCTAAAACTTTAAATATTTCTTATTATTCGCACTTCTACATTATTTTAATCATTAAAATGTCAAAAACATAAAAAGAGGTATTATAATTTTGTCTACACCTTACAGAAGTACATTAAAAACCAATACTGTAAATATATACAATGAATAAGCTTTAGTCCGTTTAAAATGTATTTGAATTGAAGCTTCGATACAAAGGAGACAATAAGCATTGTCAGGTTTTCCCGTTTTCGGTCTTTTCCAACCGCATGCTATAGATTACCTGAGAAGTTTTACAAGCATTTTTAATACGGAAAGTATGAATCGTATAGAGAAATACATATTTTATTATATATAAATATAACTTTTTATTATGAATTATCCCATATATAACACTAACTCTTTCATTCATATAACTATATTTCTAACTATAACTGCATTTCATATTAAGATGTATGTTTGAAACACTGAAATTAATGATGATTTCCAGTCGTGAGAGTCTTTTTTCGAGTGCATAATATTTTGTGATATATAGAATTACATTTTGTAAAATAAAATCGAGTAACTTCTTAAACATCTTAGCATTCCATTAGGCTATTTATTATAATGATTAGTACAATCTGTTGAAATCTTTCTTAACATTAAACAATCTTAACGATACACTAAAGTAAATATTACCTGTAACTGCAAAATCTAGATACTGGTGTTTTTCCATTGCCCTTTATGTCTAAGGTTTCCACATTTCATAATTAAAATCAACATCGCTAATATATATTTAAAATGCTACGAGGGTCAGTAAAATATTACCAGTACTTATTTCTGAACAGTGAGTAACAAAATTAGCTGTTGAATGGATATGACATTTTTCAGCAATAGATTTCTTGTCCTTGCAGTAGATTTAGTCCAGCGGTCTACAATCTTGCATATTCGTGTGGTCAACAATTGATGCACTGCATCTTGTGCGTCCTGATCTGTAGAATTGCAACGTCCACGTAATGCACCATTCAGGGGTCCAAAGAAATGGACGAAGTTAGACTTAAGCACCAGATAGATTGTTCCAGAATATCAAAACCGAAACGGCTAATGGTTGCAAGGCTGTCTTCGGCGATGTGTGAGCTTCCATCGTCATGAAACAACATCTATTCTGCAACAATAGTCCTCGGTGTGTGGTATGAAATGCAGGTTTCTGTTGTTTATTGTTTGGAGTGCCTTCGATTAATTTCGGCTTCTAAACGATCTAAGGTAATTCTAATGATCAGAGATCGGATGGCTGATCACCGTTCCTTCTTTGTGCATACCGCTTGCAGTACAACAATGCTTACCCTTCTTCAGAACACAGCGAGAAAAGCTATCATGTTACAATTTTGCTTACGTCATCGCAATATCACAGATTCTACCTGTGCATTTCTAGCAACTAATTTTAATAAATAAGAACTGTTTTGTTGTTAAAATGTAGAGTATTTTTGTCCTATCTGTGCATAATTGAATCAAACGGAACTGTGATTATATTTTCTTTCCGAAGTATTTTCATTGATTGCACCTCCAAAAATATTTCTTTAAAAATGCAAATCAATGG
>BGPR01000280.1:79436-92545 GCA_013235015.1 Araneus ventricosus
AGCAATAGATTTCTTGTCCTTGCAATAGATTTAGTCCAGCGGCGTACAATCTTGCCTATTCCGTGCGAGAAGAAAATGCTTTATCGTGTGGCCAATAATTGATGCACTGCATCTTGTACGTCCTGATCCGTCGAATTGCGACGTCAACGTAATGCACCATTCAGGGTCCAAAGAGATGGACGAAGTTTCTTAGCAATAGATTTCTTGTCCTTGCAATAGATTTAGTCCAGCGGTCTATCATCTTGCATACTCGTGTGGTCAACAATTGATGCACTGCATCTTGTACTTCCTGTTCCGTAGAATTGCAACGTCCACGTAATGCACCATTCAGGGGTCCAAAGAGATGGACGAAGTGAGACTTAAGCAGCAGGGAGATTGTTCCAGAATATCGAAACCGAAACGGCTAATGGTTGTAAGGTTGTCTTCGGCGATGAGTGAGCTTCCATCGTCATGAAACAATACCTATTCTGCAACAATAGACCTCGGTGTGTGGTATGAAATGCAGGTTTCTGTTGCTTATTGTTTGGGGTGCCTTTGATTAATTTCGGTTTTTAAACCTCCTAACGATCAGAGGTATCGGATGACTGATCACCGTTACTTCTTTGTGCATACCGCTTGCAGTACAACAATGCTTACCCTTCTCCAGAACACAGCGAGAAAAGCTATGATGTTACAATTTTGCTTACGACATCGCAATATCACAGACTCCACCCGTGCATTTCTAGCAACTAATTTTAATAAATTAGAACTGTTTTGTGGTTAAAGTGCAGAAAATTTTTGTCCTATCTGTGCATAATTGAATCAAACGGAACTGTGATTATACTTTATTTCCGCAGTATTTCATTGATTGCTCCTCAAAAATATTTCTTCAAGGGGACATACGACTCTTAAACCTCGAACAAATGGGGGATGGACTATCAAATTCGATACATTATATATCTAAAGCAATGCAATTTACAAACTCACTTATTTTTTCTAGAAAAATATATGTTCTTTCTCTTATAGTACACACATTTTCAAACCTTCATATTGGTATGTATTTATTTGAGAGAGTAATAAATATGGGTATAATTTTTGGAGAAAAAATGATATAGTCACCTTGCGCGCATGATTACGGATAAAATATTGGTCTAAACATAATATTTTGGGTATCTTAAGTAATCCAAACATTCTGTTTAAGAAACTGAACCACAATTTATTAACATTTAAATTTAATTTCTATTTTATACCAGTTTAAAATAAAATTTTAAAAATAGTAGAAATTTCAACTTTTCTAACCCCCCCCCCCAAAAAAAAATCTTTGGAGAAAATATGCACAAAAGTTGAGGTTAAATTTGTAGAACATAGCACAATACATATTCAGCAAAACTTTTATGTAAAAATATTTAATATTACTTGAGATATTGTGCGCGCAATATCAAAAAGACATATTTTCAGATATAGAGCTTTAAAATATGGCCATTTTCGTTGTTTACGTAGAACAACTGATAAAAGTTTCCTTCATAACTTTCATAATTATGGGAATTTTTTTACGCGGAGTGTTTTAAATTGTTCAGAAAAGACAGAAGAATAATATATTTTTTTTCATAAAATCAAAAATTTTCGAGGTTTAATAGTCGTATGTCCCCTTAAAAATGCAAATCAATGGAAATTTTAAGTAAAAATATTCCAAATATTCGATATTTGTTCTAAAAGTTACGTGGACGATAAAATATTGCATATTCTTACAAACTTTTCAATTTCTGTTATTTTATACTTAAAAAGTCAACTCTTTTAATTTAAAGATGCTATGGAGATCCATCGTGAAAATTATGTCAGCTCATATATTTCCGCTATGATTCCTACCTTATTTATAAGTCGATATATTCTACACAGACATAAGGACAAGTCTTTGCTGATTTCTTTTTATGAAAAAGTACTACTTTCTAAACATTAAATATTTCACCAATCTCATGACTACAAATATCACTCACATTAACATATTTTCTCAATATTTCACGTCGATTGTTTCTACAACAGCAAACATTGAAATCAGAACATTGGAATTTATGACACTATAGTTGTTTCTTTCAAAAAGTAAAATTTGTAACATAGATAATATCTTTTTAAAACATATTTCATTTTCATATCTGTATTAACTTAGGATTGTCCTTGAAAGCGATTAAATTACTGATTCATAAATTTTGTCCTTTAGACATGGAGGGGTGCAGAATATATCTTTAAACGATTAAAATTTAATCTATCCCTCTGATAGATGTAACCTTTCAGCATTCATCGCCTGGGGTTATTAAATGGCTTGAATGTTAGGCTTTAAGAATACACCCGTAAAATGTGCCGTTGAGGATATAACTTCCAATCCTTAGTGCGGTGTGGAAGTTCAGAAATGTGGTATCGGCTCAAGGGTTGCCTTCGTCATCTCACAATGGTTGAAAATTAAGTGTTCAGTCCAAAGATATGCCATAAGTTGCTTCAATGGGGGAGGTTAACCCGTTCAGGACCATCATCGCATATATGTGATCACTCTTTCCGTGCCCTACAGCCCATCATCACATACATGTGATCGCAACTTCAACGTTTTATTTGAATTTTTAAACGGCACTAGATGGCAGTAAAAACCGTTACTTTTTCAAATAATGTTGCATTAGAATTTTGACGCGCGGGCCTGGGGAAGCTCTACTTTCTCCATTCGCTGGTCCTGAAAGGGTTAATGCAGCGTTATGAAAATAAACTGCTGATGAGGGCTAACTAAAGGTTAATGATGGAATACAAGAATATGCAACACCATAGGAGTTTGAAAGGATAACAGATATTATCTATTCATGACTTATATAGAGGAAAATTACTTTTCAGTTTCTCCCTTGCAGTTTCCGCTTTAAAAAGTCGCTTTCATATTTCCTTAACTAGTGATCTAAATTTTAATAAGAAGGTGACTTTTTATTACATTCTGCTTTACATTTTCAAACTATAATATGTATTCTATATTATCTGAAATTTAAGGGGACATACGACTCTTAAACCTCGATAAAATGGGGTGAAACTGTCAAATTCGATACATTATATCTCTGAAACAATGCAATTCCCAAACTCACTTTTTTTGTAGAGAATCTGTTCTTTCTCTTATAATACACACTTTTGCAAACCTCTATATTGGTATGTACTTATTTGAGAGAGTAATAAATATGGGTATAATTGTTGGAGAAAAATGAGATTTTCACCTTGCGCGAATGATTACGGATAAAATATTGGTCTAAAGACAATATTTTGGGTATCTAAGTAATCCAAACAGTCTGTTTAAGGAACTGAACCACAATTTATTAACATTTATATTTAATTTCTATTTTATATGTCAATTTAAAATAAAATGTTAAAAATATTTAAAGTTTCAACTTTTCTAACACCTCCCCCCTCAAAAAGAAAAAAAAAAACTTCTTTGGAAAATGCATGCAAAAACATTGTGGCTAAATTTATAGAACATAGCACAATACATATTCAGTAAAACTTTTATATAAAAATATTCAATAGTTCTTGAGATATTGTAAGAGCAATATCAAAAATCGCATTTTGAGATATACAGCTTTAAAGACAGGGCTATTTTCAATGTTTCCGTTGGAAAGCTGATGCATTTTCCTTCATAACTGTCATAATTATGGGAATTTTTTAACGCTGAATGATATAAATTGTTCAGAAAAGACTGGGGAATAATATATTTATTTTTTAATAAAATCGAAAATTTTCGAGGTTTAACAGTCGTACATTTTTGTTAACAACCGAAAAATAATTTTGTTCAGAATCATACTTTTAGGAATCTAATATCCAATTCAATTGATGGCCTTTCATGGGAGGAAATCTTCGTATAATTTTGTTTGCAATTGCATTGTCGTAATTTGAATGTTATTATATTGGTGAAGTGTGGAAGTTTGGTATTTTGTCTCTATTCAGATCTTGCAATCTAAAAAGGGTTAAAACATACTAGATCTGTCACAACTAACCAATAAGCAGATTCAAAACTAAAAAGGGCAATGAAATTATATCAATGTGAGTTTTTTCTAGGCTTCAAATCTGTAATCCACAAGTGAGTTGAATAAACATATTTACATATTTTATGTACATTTCTGATAGTATTGATCTTAATTATAAGGGCTCTTGTTAGAATATAATATGAGTTTTAAGTTCGGTTTCAAAGTAACGAGTAATGTTAAGTCTGTACTTCCAGAATGCATTCTTTGTCCAAATGTCTCTTTATGTTCGTTGCAATTTTAGAAGCATTCTCAATAGGAGTGAATCATTTACCATGAAACGCTCTGGTTGGTTTCAGAAATGTGTCATTATAATGGTCGTTTGTTGAGGCCATATAAAGGATGAGGAAATTACTTCCGTTTCCTTTATGGAGATAATTTAGAGACATGGGTTTCGTGAATTTTAATGTTGCTCGTGAAACATGCGTTACTGTTAGTTTGTCAAATAATTTAAAATCCACTGTGTTAAAAATTTTAACCCATCTTTCTGGTAAATATGCTGTTTCTGTATACAAATTTATTCAAAGCAATGTAATAAAATATAAAATGAAACCATAACATTCGCAATTTTCATTCTTCGAAATAGTGTGCACCATATAATAAGAAAAGAAGAGCTTCAAGATTTTTGACAGCTCTATGAAACATCGATGAATGTTTGTTGGCAAGCACTAAGACTAAATAATTAAGTTCTAATTCCACGTTTATAACTGATGTCATCTTATCAGAATATTGTGTTCATGCATCTTTATGTTCTTGTAAAGAATCTATTTTTTATATTCAAATTAATATTTGAATTCTATTTTTTTAATTCAATGTTACATTTCCTTTTGAAAATCATTTAAATATTTACATTTAATGAAAACGTTAATTTTTATAGCCATAAAATTTTGAAATACAGTTTCAAAGAGCGTTGACAATTTTGCCAAATGCCTTACAAATATCGCGCGTAATGGTATAAGATGTTTAGTTGCACGAAAATGGATCTCCAGCAATGGCTCAGTGTTTTTATGATCTTAGTAACTTTGTATTTAGAACCTCCACCTCGTTTTTGAGCAGTACTGTTGTTCCCCGAAAATTATTTACACTCCCTTTGATTATGTAAATAGATAGAACATTGCCAGAGCGAGATTAAATTGATTTGGAAAAGACATCGCAAATGTAACCTATATAATATGCCTTCACAACAAACGCGGATTTTTCATCCCACAACAGTTAACTTGTTTTTGAAGTATTAGTAAATGTTAAATTTTTATCTTTGTGATTGTGTCACTTCATGGACTCCATATAAAGCAAAAAGAAATCTGATTATAATTAGATTCCAACCAACACTCACATTCCATGATGGGTTTTTAATTTCAAACAGAAATGCACAACAGATTTCAGAGGTAAATTTCCCCACCTTGCATTAACTCCACAATAATCTATGTGTTCAATCTTTCAGTGAACCAGCAAACTCTCCTTTAAAACAATGAGGGCTAATACTGCAAAATATTTATTACTGAATTATACTCGATTCACTTTTAAGAGGCCCCAAATACGAATAACATCCAACTACTTCATTTAATCTGAATAAGTAGGGTAGAAGTTCTCTTTTCTCAAATATAGGAGAAATGGAGTTGCCCTTTCTCCAGGGATAGTGCACACTCTGGGCGAAAATAATCACCTTATTTCGGCCCATCGGAAGATGGGACTGAATTGAAATATCGAGGACTAATTAAAGAGTCCCCGGTTTGCCGTTTAGTGATGGAGGCGTTTACCGATAAATGATCTCCATCCGTCTTCGATCCACTTCGGAATTTCGGTTCGAATTACTTCGGGAATTCCCGAAGCTTCAGTGAGAAATGAAATAACGATTTCTTCTTTCAACTCGCCACAAATGACTGGATAACAGCTGACATTGGAAGCAGTTCCATCAGAGATCATCAAGAATGCCGGTGGATTCTTTATGAAGTATTAAGTAACTTTTATTTTAAGTAACTTTGAATTTTTGATTGCAGTTATGCACGGTTTTGCTGACCCGTCAAGAATAATGGATACCTTTTAAGGAACACCTGAAAAATTACTATTTGAATAGAATCCTAGTAGCATGTGTGTCCACTGAAATGATGACCAAACAGTGAAAATACAAGGTGATACAAAATGAGTTCCCGGATTTCAAACGGCTATAAATATTTAATCACTAATGATAATTAATCAACCATAACTATTTAACCAATAAAGAATTTTTAATGAACTGTGAGATTCTTAATTACATAACGAAAAAAACGGTGATCAAAATTATACAGGAAGAGGCACTTCTTGTGCAGAAACTACAGGTTAGATCGTAACCAAATTCTGTACACATACTCTCCTTAGTATGCGGTTTCGATTACGGAAGAAACTAAAACATTCGTATTATTCTCTATTGGAGAAAAATGGCGCTAGGATGCTAGTAACTTCATAAAATTGAAAGTTTTTGAAATTCTTATACCTATATAAAGAGTGCGTGAAGTGGTTTTTCATTAAATTAAACGATTTTAGTGACTATAACACGAATGTTACCAGTTTTAGCGTTACTCATCAAACTCGTTAACTACAGAAATAACAATGATTTTGCCACTATCAAGGCATCTAGGCGGGTAAAAACTTGTTGTCGAATTTCTATTAGTATTACAAATCTTAGATTACGTTTTGAAGAGTGTAGGCACAGGGTGTGTATAAGCAAGAAGAAAGTCCATGAGAACTTTTAAATAAGTAATCCTTTATCGTAAAATACAGCATCTTGTTATATAATGAGAAAGAATTGGCATGAATAAATTACAAACATGCGATTACCGTTGTTTCTGATGACAACAGAGAATGATACAGGTATTTTTAAATGTGTCTAAATACATGACGTTACTTGTTCATTTGTATTTTTCGTTTTCTTCTTCTGCCAATAAAGAAACTAGAACTTCTGCAGAGAAGCCTGGAAGGAGCCGTAAACCAACTGAAATGCAAAGAGCTAAAGAAATTGCAACTGCAGTTATTGAACTGGCAATAACAAATGCGCATAATAGAAGCAATGCAAAAGAAAGAACTCGAATTTTGGACATTCCTTATTCAACAATGTAGAGGGTGCAGAGTAAGATTTAACCCTCTCGCACAGAGCAAGGCGGTCCCGGGTGGTCTAAAAATTTCCCCTTAACAGCGACCAGGGCCGGTGTGAGGCGGTTTGTTTCTTTTGAGGGGATGTGAGGTTCTGAGATCGCTTAGGATATAAGTGCGGTAGAGGGTCCAATTATCCTTCCCAACCACAGCCAATTTCAGTGCGCCTTAAAAGAATGTTTCAGCAGAGGGTGGGGAAAATGCCCCCCCCCCAGGTTGGGAGAGTCCAATTCATGTCGGTTTCCTCCCCAAAAGTCCCGGTTTTAAAGGAGCTAGAAGAAAAAAGCCTCCTCGGGATTAAAGAGTCAGAATGTTAACCATGCAAGATACTTCATACGCACGAATTGTCCTCTGGTGATAAAGAAGCTCAAAAATCGTTTGAATTGAATGTCCCTACCACGGATGACACCAGCTAATGCTTGCCCCTGGTGGACGTTGTGGGGAAATTAGGCTCATTTCTTTCTGAATGGTGGTGTAAACACGCATAAAGGCCGAATCGAGGCCACTGAAAATGCCCATATATTGCAAACTCAACTGTCTTAAAAGATACAATTTCAGAGCATTATTTCAGATATCCGCGCACATGGGTTGCATATTGTTGTTGAATCTTAGCCCATGCAAATTTAGATCAGGATGATGGAGAGCATGCACCATATTTGCAATGATATTTTGATGCAACGTGTGATCGCGATAAGTTATTTTAAGTGAATTTGTGGTTTATTTTTTTTTCTCTTTCAGCATGTTATTACATAAGGTATTGCCATTACCTCTTTAATTCTTTTTCTGTCAAGTTATTTTAGTTTAATAATTTCCCATTTTCTCTCAGAAGAAAACTTGTTGCAGATAATTCTTAAAAATAAACAACTTATCTGCACAACAGAGACATTTTTTACCTATCGGACAAAATACGAACTTTTTCTTTTCTGCCAAAATGGAAATCTTAACCTGGGGAAAATATGTACAAAATTTCGTACTGATCCAATCTATAATTATTGCCCACCTAAGCACCTCGTTCTGAATTTGGATTACCTTGCATATAAAAATATAAAATCAGTCCTCCGGCAGCTATTTAATTTCGTCTTTATAGGGTAGTATGTCTACCTTTTTATTATTAAGAATAAAGATTATTTAATGATTATATTGTCATTAATTGATTTTATACTTAGTTGTTTTAAACACATGAAATTTGTAACTTCCATTAAGAAATTTCTTATAAAAACCCTATAAACGACTAATGTGTAAGTTTTTATATTAAATCTTGTCAATTTATTTAATTAGTTGGTAACAAAATTTATCATTTCGATGGCGTAACTGATGTTGCTGTCTGATGCCAGTCCATTTGTGTTAAATGAAAATGCAAGCCGCAAATGTATTAATGTATTTCAAGAACTGAATTTATATTTAAAATTTTTTTCCAAAAAAACTTTTTCATAATAAATTATTTATTTAGATAAGATTAAATTCTTTTTTTCACAAAATCTCATTTTTATATGTGACGAAAATTGATTCATTTCAGTAAAAATAGGTATATAATAATAAATAACAGTAAACTTAGTGCTAAAGGGGAACTGTAATATCACGTGAACAAATGTACTTTAAGGGATCCTTGTTGTTTTAAAAGAGATTTCTTTTATCAAAAGTTGAGATTATGCAGACCATAAATATATCTTTATATATTTTTAGTATATTTAGGCGATCTATTTTCCTACAAAAAGTAATTTATCAGGGCATTGTACCTTCAAAATAAAATGCACCACAAATAGTTTTAATATGCAAGCAAATGGTTGTTAAAATTCTGTCTCTGGAATCTAAAAATCTTAAATGTTCTTTCAACTGATTTTTCTTAATAGAAAATAGTTCAATCACGGATATTCATATTTTTCTTGACTCTTACAAAAAAAACCCAAAAGAGTTTTCTGAAGCAAATTTATTTTATTTCAACTATCAGATCGACGTAAATACATGAAAAAGTGCATGAAAGAACATTATTACTTTCAAGATATTCATATTGTTCTTTTTGGAAGAACATACAGCGCAGATTAAAATTCCAAAAACCTCTCCCTAAAAGCAATTTCCAGCATAAAGTGCAATCGTCAAAACCAAAAATGAGATTTTATGAAGTTTCGTAGAGATTATTCTGAAGTCATTAGGCGCGAAAGCGAAAATATTTTACATTCAAATTGCTTTTCGCGCGAAAAAATACCTTTTTCGAACGGCGGGCAACAGTCCTATTCTTCTTAACAATACCTATTTCAATCTAAACCACATTTCACTCGCATCATGGAATTTCGTTCAGTGAAAGAAAGAGTGAAACTTAAAGCACGAGGGAAGAAAAAAAAGCAGGAAAAGAAACGAGAAAACAAAGAAAATTGTTATAACAGTGCTGGTGTAAAAGTCTCGATCACGAATTTGCTTCCAAAATGAGAAAATTGTCTCACTCGCGAAAAAACAGAAGGAAAAAAGAACTATAAAAAAATCACGTTCTCTTATCTTTTCTATACACGGGGTATTGTGTAAAAATAAATTTATCTTTCCATCCGTAACACCTCGAGAAAAAAACGAGCCTTGAAAAAACGTACCTTTTGTGAAAGGCTTCCGTACAGGGTGGGGCACGGGGAGACCCATTGTTACGATAGGCGTCTTTGAATTCTTTTCTGTTTTTCATTTGAGCAGGGGCGTACAGTGTAGTCATACATTATATTATTTTTTTACCCTTTAATTCTGGATGTATTTTTTTTAATTCTGTAAGGTATTTTATCTTGCTTTTGTTTTGCTTTATCGCCACCACTCTAAAACAAAACTAAAGAAAAAATCCCAAAGCGCAGTTGGTTCGCTTCAAAGAAAAAAAATACGATATTTGGTTTATAAAAACAGAAGCATAAAAAAGTAGCATCCTCTTTTATTTCATTTATTTTTTTCTGGTCTGTCTACTTATCACACCCCTTTTGAACTTAGTCTAAGATAAGTAATAGAAATTTAAATTACCGCTTTATCTGGCAGGTACCCGTCTTGAAACAAATTTAAGGCTAGTATCAATTTGTTTTCCTGTTAAGTCAGATCGATTTTTCACTTCTGAGAAGTTTCCTACTTAATTCCTGGGGAGGGGGGGAGTCGGATATCTAATGAGGGTATTTCTTAATTTTTTTTCCAATGCCTTACAATTTTTGGCTTAAAATGTTTGGTACTTGATCTGTATTTTGTTTTCTCTACTTTTTAATTAAATGGCATAATCTCTTTTGAGAAAGTATTGCTATTTAGATCTAAGTAGAAGTGCCTAGAAAGCTTAAGGTGCTCATGTATTCCACGTAAATTTTGAATTGAAAAATAACTCCCATGGATTACATAATTTTAGCCTCTTATATGAAAAACACAATAAATCAATGGACGTGTGATGTTCGCGCGTAACGGGAATTCGGAAGTCAAGTGGTGAAAATATTTATAACATTTTGTAATTTGATCATTTAGTTTATGATCGGTATAGATGCTCGTATAAATATATTTTATTTATCTGCGACTGGATTTTGATGGCAATTATTTAGCAGCAATGAAAGCATATTGTTGTTCTTGAAGGCATAAATAGTAGGACCCAGGGTTTTGAAGTTGAAATTCTTAAAAATGCGGATTCTAGAGTAATATAAAGATGTTTCCTAATACTAGGACGCTAGGGCCGAAGGGGCTAAAGCAAACACTAAAGTTTTATAAATTTTATATCGCTCTTAAGTCTATTATAAATCGAAACGATAAAGAAGATAAACATAAATTTACAGAAATTAAATTCTCACTGTGTTCAACTCTTCTTAAATCTCGACAGTAACCTGAGAATTTCGTTCTCTAAAATACGAAAATCAAATTTTTAAAATTGCAGGCGAGCCTTTTTCCGGCGATCTTCAGAAAAAAAATGTAAGATTCGATTCTATATTACATACGTAAAAAAATAATTAAATAAAAACCCTTCAAACACAACATAAGTTTATTAATTTTAACATCTTTAAAAGTATATTAAACTAAGTTAATATAAAATTTGTTTGCAATGGTTTTTGTACATTTTCTTTAAAATTGACATTTCTCATGTTTGCAAAGATTGAATAATTTTTAATCGATCACTTACTCATTTCTTAATGAGCTAGAGTTTTGAAATTTTGCTCACTTACGTGCTCCCGATGAAAATACAGTAATTTAATATCTTCTTTTGCTATCATTTGATCGATTGATTTAATTAAATTTTCATTCCATGTGGCGCTACTTGGCAATGAACTTGAAAGAAATTTATTTCTCGATTCCAAAATATTTATGATATTTATTTATCAATTAATTATTAAAATATGGGAGATAATTCAAACAGTAAAAATGATTTCTGAACACTAATAAAAAGTTTGTTTTTAAAATATCATTTTATTAAATTTATTATTTGTATAGTTAATCCTTTTTCTACCATCTGACTAGCCATATAAGTAATCAATTTGTGAGCATTGATCGTTTTTGGATATAAACTTTTCGTGCTAAATCTGTGAGCATAGCATAGAACGTAGAAAAATACCTAATTTTATGAGAAATTTTTAATCACGAATAAAATTTTAATAGTCAAAGTAAATAACCTCATAATATCTGAAGCGTATTTTTCGGAGGAAAACCACCTGCTATTTTTAATCGCTATTTATATTCGACCCTATACAACGTCAAAATTCTCTTGCAATGAAGATAATTGTTATATATATGGAGCATCATAATATCGTTTTCCGCCTCTCTATGTGAAACAATTGATACTGGAATTTTACGTTGCCCGAGGCAGCAGGGTAAATCAAAATAAATGAAAGTTGCTACTTATTTGATTTATTTGTACAAATGTGCGTGCAAAATAATCCACGCGTATTGTTTTAAGGTATTATTAATAAAATAACTTTAAAAATGCCATTAACTCTAAAGATGTGAATGTAACTATAACAAGAAAATTCTGGAAACAACTCGAGAACTTTGCTAGAGATAAATTCGCTATTCTCGGTTCTCGTAATTCCCAGAATTCAACTTCATCAAATAATAAATTACGACATGTCGGTGCCTTGGTTTGACAAGGTTCTAACTGCATCGGAGTCTGCTTTGAGGCAAACGAGTTTAAAGTTTTCATCGTTTAAAACTTTTTTATTTATGATCTAATTTAATTTATATTTTAATAATTGCATTAAAAGTCTTTTATTTAGAGGTCCCATAGTTTATTTTAAAAAAATTGTATTTCATTCCTTTGTTTTCGAATATAGCAAAATGCAATTAGAACCTTGTTCAAAACAGAAATAGCTTTCGCGAAAGAGACATGGTTCTAACTGCACATAGAACTTTGTCAAAGTAACACTTTTATTACATAAACTACAATGGTGTGGTACAAAGTTCTAACTCTATTCAAAATTTAATGAAAAAAATAAAATAGCATTTTGTATCATGATAAATGGAAAGGCACCATTAGTAGGTTTATTAAAAATGTAATAAAGAATTATTATATTCTCTCTCCTGCATAGTAATGAAAGGAAATGCTGTTTTTATATCTTTTTGATTACGTACTTCTTTTGCAACCTTTTCAACATTAGGTGTTACTTGGAACACACTCAAATTGTAGTTTTCTGAGGTCTTCTTCAGTTTAATTTGTTTTTTCGAGTCCTTCATAGATGTATCAACAAACTTGTTATTTGCATAATTTGCAGGTTCAAATTTGTCGTGCGATGTTTTGAAATTACCGTGTGCAGTATTCTGGTAAATTTTAAAACTGTCACACTATTGAATCGCACAATCTTATAATTTTAGAGCTTCGCTGTTCCTTGAAAGCCATCAGACCGCATTTGTATGACACGGTATGGGTGTCTTGGATTGACTTGTTTTAAAATTCTAATTAATCCAATTGGAGAATAGAAGTCAATTTTGTCATAGCTTTTTCAATGTTGCTGTGAACGAACGCCATCAACTTCTTGGACGCATGAATGG
>BGPR01000280.1:92555-182929 GCA_013235015.1 Araneus ventricosus
ATCCGACCATGTTATCAATTCAGTTATGTCATTTTTTTCAGCTAATACGGTCAGTATTTTGTTAAAAAAAACTAACAATATCATTACCAGCGGGTCCATATAAATTTTTACTCCACAAGGCACAATATACTTGTTTAGTAGGCGTATAGTACGCAATCAAGTTGTAGACGTTTAATTTTCTCGGGTAAAATAAAACACTAATATTAGCATGCAGAGTCGGTATTACATCTTGTAAGTCAAATAGCAATACAGGCATATCTTTGTTTTTCATCTCCACATGCCTAACTTCACGCATGTTCATTTTTGACGGGGTACTCTTCTACTATTTCTGTTCTTTCCTCTTTGGTCCTGGGTTGGTGTGTTGGTTGCTATATTTTTAGCTGAATGTGCAGTGTATACTGACCTTTGCGATATAGATAATGTTCCTAAATAGAAAGACTTGCATGCCTGTATTTTTTCTCCCTTCACAAAGAAAAGTTACTTAAAGGAAAACTTCCCTTCTTGAGGACTAAATTTTTCTTTCATTCTTCTCATTATCTGCTTCGTTTTCAACTTCCATCCAATCATCTTCTTCCGCCACGACTCGTTGTTCCGTTTTCAATCTCTTTGGTTTTGCCGTTAACAATCGACACGCTGTGTTAATAAAAAAATACCTTTTTCCTGTAGCTGTGCCTGAGGAATAATATGAATCATGGATATATGAGCTCTCTGTGTCTGAAATTTTTTACCACACTTAAATTTACATTGCAAATTACAGTTTTTCAATGTTTTTACTCTCCTTCCTGGTACATTTTGTCCCCTTTTGCTTATGTAAGATTTCCATGTTTGGTGAGCTATTTTCCTTGCATTACACTTCCATTACATAGGATTACCCACAATTTTCCAAGCTTTCTTTCTGGTTTGGTCACGTTCTTGTGTTCTAAAAATAATAAAAAATAATCATTAATATCGAATTTCAAACAAATCTTTTACGGTAGGACACGTATTATATGGTCCAAAGGGATTTTTATTCATAAGTAAAGAAATATTCCCCTTTTCAGATGAGAAGAATAATAAAAACAAACCCAATATTATGGTCAAATATTTAACAAATAAAAATAAACTCAAATTATAAATTAAAAAATATAGTGACCTGAATAACTCTAATATTATGACAGTTTATTTTTAATTTTGTTTATCTTTTATTCATTTTTTCTCTTAAAAGCCGTAGGCCTAGGCACTTCCGACGGCACATCAAACATTTACCTTGCAAAGTTGTAAACAAATATAACTATCACAAAACTAAACTTACT
The DNA here is from genome assembly GCA_013235015.1 of Araneus ventricosus. Taxonomy (NCBI): domain Eukaryota; kingdom Metazoa; phylum Arthropoda; class Arachnida; order Araneae; family Araneidae; genus Araneus; species Araneus ventricosus. The sequence goes on from BGPR01000280.1 coordinate 93,848, forward strand.
CATTAATCTCTGTGTTTGGAACATCAATTTGTTCTTTGTTTTTGATTCTGGATCCGGCACATTTGGCTTGGGTGATGGCACTTCTTGAAGCAATAAACGTCTTTCTTCTTCCACTAGTAATCAAAAAAAGTTTAGCTGTTAATAAAGGGTTTGGTTAGAAATAGTATGCCAACAATGTAGCTTTACATTATAGTTTATGCAATGTAATATGCAATGTAGTATTATACTCTTTAAAAATACCGCATTACAAAATAATGAAATATTACAATCAAGATACTTACCTCAAACTCTGAATGAAACTGTCATCGCTGCTCTCACTTGATGTGGAATGGACAAAATCAATTTAATTCCTTTCATTGCAAGGCAAACTTTCTAGATTGCACAACTCATTTTCCATGTTGCTATGCCAATGAATTTTTATTCTATTGTTAAACAGTACAGAAAACTTTTATAACGAATGCAAATCCTCGTTAGTGCTCAAACGAACATTCATAACCTGCTGGAATAATGATACAAACGATTAGTGGTCAAAATAAAAGCAGATAGAAACTTCTCAAACTGAAAAGTATAAATATCGTCTGCAGTGATAGAACCATGGCACACTAGTAGTTTGTTTATTTTAAGCTAAAATTCAAGTCGAATCAGTTCATTGTATAGATATAACTTAGAATAATAGTACAAACTCATAATCTCATTTTCGGTGAAAATGTCAGTTAGAACCTTGCCAAACCAATTGAAAGATATATAGACTTTTGGGAAATCAAATAAGACTAAACAAAATAAACAATACAATTCAGAAACAAATATTACAAGGCTTTCGCTGAAGTAATACATTGGTTTCGGGAAGAATAATGGATGCCTCTAATGTGTTTAAATTTTATGGTACTTTTATTCCAAAGTAAAAAATAGTATCCATCGAGCATTTTTTGAACATGAAAGCTTTCAAACTAATTTAGCATATAACCATTATTATAAAAACGCTTTGCTACCCTTATCAACTACAATTCGGAAATTAAAATAAATTGTTCCTAAGAAATTAGTCCAAATAAATTCCCACTAATTTCTCTATGAGTCCAAGATATCAGTTTTATTTGAAATCTTTGAAGATAATGATTTGTACTCCAAATAATTACGCATTATTGCTTTTTATAAAGTATTCAAAAGAAATACCTCATATTCAAGAATTAAGTGAAGGAATTTGATATTTTTAAAGTTATGAATTTCCATTAATATGGCAATTAAAACCTAAAAAAAAGTTAAAATCCATTAATATGGGTTTAAACGAGTTTTAATATACATATTGAAAAAATATCGCTGATATTAAATTAAGCTCTGAATGAAGATCATTATTTTGGCGAAGAATTGATAAAGATAACTTCTTTGTAACCAGTACTGACCACTCACAAAATTGCATTGTATCTGTTTTCTGTAAAACTAGTCTTTCTGAAAGCCTCTCTTTGTTGTTCAGGAACATTTAGAGTGATAAATAGTTTCAAAATTTTAAAACCATATTTCATTACTGTACGCATTCTTTCATCAAACTGAAATCCTTTTATCTGATATAGATGAACCGAATTTTTAAAAAAATATAACATAAATGCCATCAATAAATAAAACTACAGCACATAAATCTTGACAAAATGTGATGGTTTTCACATGTCATAAACTTAGTCTTTTTATCTCTGTTCTAGATCAATCTATAGAAAATATCTTTCAGATGGAACGTGATGGAAGTCTGAGACTGTCTTTCAATCAGTAATTTTGGCACGAAAAACAAAGTTTTTCACCTTTACCAAGTAAATCTTAAAATTAACATTCCCCTCCGATGCTCCCTGGAATATGGTGTTCTTGCATTCCCTCAATAGCAATTAATTATACATAAGGTAATACATTAAAGGAAATAAGTAAAACTATCAACAAAGTGATTGGAAGATAAGTAGATTAGCTTCACGTGTGGACGGAAATCTTGATGCTAAATCTTCTGTACCAGACGCTATGAAGAAGACCCATACAATCGGTATAACATTTGGTCTATTTGAAAGGAAAATGATATTTTATAATAAAACATTAGATAAACGACGAATCTGTTCCAGGTTCCATTACAAATGGTTTTAGTCTGTTACGCATTATAAGTATCACCTTATAATCCGTGATTCGCAAGTTTCCGAGAATTAGACGAAATAATTCAACCGAGTTTCCCATTTCACCGAATTACATATTAATTTAGTATGTTTCCGCACAATGGGTCGACACACGTGTTTGAGGAGGAGACGTACAAGGGTCAAGATGGAAAAGTTCATTACTGCATTATTGCTCCAGGAGAAGATATGGTCACAAAATGGACATATTCATGCGTGGTTAATGGGGGCATATTAAAATATATTATGTAGGGCTTAAGGTTCAAGGAAACAGCTGGGATGCGATGCTGGGATGGCTCAATATGAGAGCTGAAATTAAGTAATTATACTTAGTTATTTTAATATATATAGCCCTTAAATTTATTTGAACACTTTGATTTAATGAAATAATTTTCAAATAGCATCACTTTATGAAATAAAAAACTGCATGAAATAGTGTAGTTATTCAGAAAACATTTATTTCATTAAACCTGAAGGCAGAAAAAAAATACATTATTTCAAGGTTATGTGCTTTTATATTATTTTTAGTGAAATTATTTTTCAACATAAATATTAAATATATTAATTTTTAAAAGTATCAAAAATTATATAGGTATTTTAAATATTAGTATATAGAGTTAAAGAAATGCCAAATAATATTTTATTTGCAGGAAAAATATTTTCAAAGAACTACAAAGTTAAAATTAAATTTAAATAACGTAGTTAGAATTGTATATAAGATTTAGACAAATATTTCTTGAAATTATTATCAAAATATTTTTTCAGAAAATTACAAAACTTAAAAACAATGTTACGTTATTTCATATAACTTTATAAAGAGAGTTTCAATAAAATAATTTTTCGTTTAATATATTATTAATATAATTACAATAATAATTTAATATAATAATTATAATATAAAATATATTATATAATATATAATGTAATATGAAATAAATAAATATATTATTATTTAATATAAATATTTTTACCCGTCAAGAAAGAATATCCGTAGAAGTTGACTTCATTGTTAGAGAAAAATATTTTTAAAAAATTAAGTATAATTACATTTTTTCTTATTATTTTTTTACAAAATTATGCTTAGAGTTGTTATTACATGAATTAATTATATGCCAAAATAATAAATATAATTTAAGTCCTGAAGGCAACTAATTATTACAAAATGCATCGAAAAAATATCTAAATTTCATTTTTCCGAAAGCTTCTTATTTAAATAAAAATACCTCTTCCGAGAATTTTTAATGATGTCTTCAATTTTTTTTATAAGTAAATCAAAGCTGCGCATTTTATAATAACTCATACTTTTTATTAATGCAGAAATGCAAATTTAAAAAAAAAATATTGAAAGGTATGAATTATAAAAATGAAAATGCTTAAAAATGCGAAAACATTCCTTCATCCACAATTAAAATACATTATTTTACATTTTACCTTCAAACATATTACGAACTGCGATGTAATGGAAAGAGCAAATTAATTATTGAAATTATTATTCAGATAATTGCATTTGATTTTCTACGTCATTACGACATAAATATTATTTGATAACCAATTTCTTTTCTTTCCATAATTGCTTAAAAACTTTCGATTTTAATTATTTAACTTGGAACGATACAACAGTGTTTAATGTGTTTCTTTTATTCATTGAACTTAGTTCATTATTCATATAAGAGTATTTGCCAATATATTACATAAGACGAAAACAAACACTAATTTCGCCAGTTATATTGATTAGGTTATCGACTCTTTTTAAAACTACATTTTTAGGACCTGTAATTTTTAATCGTGAATTCCGGATGACATCTATCAATAATCTCGCTTGGTCGGTTATAGAAAATTATTTGTTTTCATGCCTATCATGTAACAGTTTCCAAGTATAACATCCACAAAACAAATCTTATTTCCTCCCGATTTGATATGTTGTTTAATCCTGATCAGATAATCAGATTGACACATATCAACTCTCTCTCTCTCTATCTGTGGTTTGGTTGTCAAGAAACGAATTTTTTTTGGCAACCATATAACGTTTTTCATATATTATATCATATATTCTTCGTTGAACCGTGTTAAAACAACTATAAAGCATATTATATTCCATTTTTATTTACATTTGATTAGAATTCAGGGGTGACTCCTGTAAAATAGCTCCATAGTTCGAAAAACAATATGTTTTCATGACAATTATGTAAAAATTGTAATAATTGATCCATGTGCTTCTTAAACAGTCATGAAATATTTACAGAACACAATATATTCCACGTTGATTTACTCTTTTGGTTAACCTTGATCAGAAAAACAAGACAAAAAGTATCAACATTCCCATTTGTTAAGTTCTTGAAAATAATTTGTTTTTTTTGGCAACTATGCAATTCATTTCAAGCATTGGTTTATTCTCTTCCTTATGATGTCTTGAAGCATCAATAAAGCATGTCACATACAAGGTTAATTTGTGGTCTTGAAAAGCTTGAAAAGTTTGAACAGATTTATTACCCTTTATTCCTGAAGAGCGTGTTATCATGACCACTTTATACCGGATTTTATGTGTCGATTCAAACGACTCATTGCAAGCTGTTTTATACATTTGTAAAAAGTTTTATATAGTGCTAAATATCTCTGAAGTTATATATACACTGGGACCCCTGAAATCTAAATCCCAAAAATCCAAAATTTCGGTAATCCGAAAATCTTTTTTGAATTTTCTGAAAACGTTTTATCAAAAATGAAGGAAAAATAACGAATTACGAATCAGAAACGAAGCTAATGGTTATTCCTAACTAGACAAATTATTTGAATTGGTATTTAAGAATGAATACAGCACCTTAATCAGTAGTAAAAAAATCGGTTATCTTCTTTTGACGACGTAAGGAACTAAACCCGTTCGATGACTCGAATCGCCGCTAGCTCTTTCTGTACTCTTTCACACAGCATTTAAAGTTAATACACTACTGCATTTGGTGTATCAAGAGTAATTTATCGAATTTTCCGGGTAATTAGAATTTTTTTATAATCCGAATAGAGGACATCCCCAATTAGTTCGGATTCCCGCATTTCTACTGTATACTCTTTTGAAACTTTCTATTTTTAAATGTTAGTACATAAACAACAAAAAGCGTTTCAATTTTTCCTTTCCTTACCCATGCACACAACAAGGTCTATGTCGACACGTTCTATTAACATTCTTGTCGCGGCTGACACTCATTTCAAGTTTTCTTCTGAAGCGAACGATTTTTACACGTATTTCTAACGAACGCCTTCTGTTAAGTAAATATTAGTCTAAGGCCTTCATCTTTCCCATTTCACGCCCATAAGTGCTGAGGAAACACTTAATCCTCTGACCTAATTAATGGAAATTACTTCCCCGTCTTTCGGGCAGCCTCTCGCGATCCGCTCTAATCTCGCTTAATCTCCAGATTCTCTGCGTTATGTTACCTCAAGGCTATGCCTTGAAACAGAGCCGCAGTCAGGTTGCTGCGGAACCATTTATTGTAGAAGCAAAGAAAAGGGCTTTAAAAGTTATTGAATTACAGAGAAATGTGTAGTCGTTCTTAATCCTGAATAGCCGGAAGAGTTCCAAACAGTTTTGTGAATAATGACCCACTTGATACCTTAAGAGCCTGCTTTAAAATCATTTTATTAGCGTTGCGTTTATTGGGGATAAAGTATATGGTGTACCTTTTAATAAATATTCAAAATTCCATATGGAGGGTGTTTAGAGTTATGAGAGTAAATTTTTGAAACCAAATTTATAAATAAATTACCAGGTAAATTTATGTCCTGTGATTCACAGTGTGCTTATAATTTTATCATCGTGTTATAAGGAGTGTGTGTATATATATACAGAGTGTCAGGTAATTGCTTATAATTTTATCATCATGTTATTTTGTCTTGTGATATACAGGATGTCCTGATTTTAACTGCTTAAAATTTTATCATCAATACACTTATAAGCACGGAAATTTTTGAAAGCGCATAGAAGTTCATGATGTTTTATTTACGTCACTCGATTTGAACTCTACACGACACATATTAAATGTTTACCTGTAGTCTGATAGTACCTGTGCTTTTAAACTGCTGGACCCATGGTTTTAACAACTTCAGAACGGATTGTTGTTTTCCATAGCGATTATGTACTTGCCGTTGCACCATTTTAGATATTGTCAGCCATTCATGCCACACATTATTCTTTTTCTAGTATGGGAGACATGTTTTGTAGATTAGACAGCAGCAGTTTCCCTGTTACACATCCTATTTTTGAATCTGTGTATTAATTAATTATCTTAATTTTAATTTAACAAATAAGAAAAACTAGGTGTTTGATTCTCAACATATATAAAAAAATCAAATTCAGTGCAGCAACCAAAGATTAAGAAAGCTATAGAATTTAGGGAGAATTTAGAAAAATTTGAGACACGCTTTATATGGTCAATAACTTGCCTGAAAACCGTTTTTAAACAGTGGTCCATACAAGCCTAGATGCGAAAAATATATTTTTTTCTTGACTATAAGGTATATTTATCCATTCAGTGTGAAGTTCATTTTCCATCCTATGAAGTATCAAAGTAATTTCAAGGACGGTATTAATAATATTTCTTAACAATGATGCTTGGTTATTCAATAGAATGATAAAACAAACTATAAAAATGTAAATGATTGTATTAAAATATTAATTGGAGGAAAATCTCATACATTTTGCATATTTCCAGCATTTGAAACAAAAACCTGAATGTTTTGGTCTTTGCATTTTGTAAACTATTTTGCGATGTTGAAGTCTTTGCGGCTTAAGAATATGAATAATACAAATAACATCTCATATTATGATCAGTACATTATTGTATATACCCTTTAAAATTTCTGTGAAATTTCATTGAATAAAGCTTATAGGTAAAATCCCAGCATATATAAATAATACTCCTCTTGCTTTTATAAGTATAATCCCTTGTATTTAGATAATCTAGAGTTGTAAATCAGCCTTATTATTTCTAAACATTTAAGATATATCATTCTTAAAATAGTGTTTCAGCATTAAACCAAGATAGGTTGCACAGTTTATATTGTATTTTGCTAACGAGGCATGTCTCCAATTGGTTTTTGGAGTAAGGCTAGAACTACAAACCTTCTACAAAGCAAATTCACCATGTCGTCTTATCCACATGAAAAATAACGAAAAAATCAATTGCCAAGCTTTTAGAACCGTTGCATCTAATCAGATACCGTATGCCATTAACCATTCTTAGATATAGATCTAACAATATCCATCAATTAATTTAAACAATTTACATACCCTTTCAGTTCATAAGATGTATAGTTTCTGTGATGAATTCTTGATTTAAGTACATATTTAACACTTTTTTATTCAACTTGATTTGTTCATGTTTGTCAAGACCGAATTTTATCAGTTTCCTCTTGGTACTTCATGTACTGGAGTTCTGAAATTATGTACTGGTTTGCGCTCTCGATGACAATACGATATTTAAATATTTTCAGAGTATACTTGTCAGTTAATCGATTAATTTTAATTCAATTATTTATATGTGAGATGAGGCGTCTAGCAGTGAATTTCAGAAAAATGTGAATTTTGGATTCCGTAACAGATATAATAATGAAATATAAAATATATTGAAGATTGAAAAGTATAAAATCATAAGAAATAAATAAAAAGTTTCGAAAAAACCCGTTTTTTTCGTGCACTAAGAAATAAAATACGAAATAGAATAGTGCTAAGAATAAAATACAAAATAGCCTTTATTTACCAAATATATGGACATCAAAACAAAATCATAGATGTATATGGAGTGCATTCAATAGTATAAAAAGATTAAGCCATATGCATATCATAAGTTTAAAATTTCAAAGCATTCATTGGAAATCAAATATTTTATACATACCATTAAAATTCCATTTTTCGTAGAGTATTTCTATTAGCATTTCAAACTTCTATGATTTTATTTTAACCCTCCATATTTATGAAAAAATTTCTACTTTTTAGTATACTAAAAAAGTGAACTTTAAAATTTTTTTTATTAATTAAACATTTTTCGTAATTTACTGTACTTGATGTCAAACTGTAGTCGCTCTTGTAACGTTAACCATAACTGATTGTTTCTGACAGCATCGACAACACCTTCTGAAACTTTGAACTGTAGCCGAGGCCATGCGATGGAATGTGATGCATTCGAAAGAACATATATCTTTTTGTATTTGTTCAATTTTGAATTATTTTGTGTAAACTGTCCGCGTATATTATAAATATAAATAAATAATTGTTACGCTAATTTCGGCTGTTTACTAAACCCATAAACGACTCCCACAATATTCATTCCTTTCTCACATACTAAAATAATACACCTGCTTCAAACTGTAATTTTAATGCTCTGGTTCATATTACGGTGAAATTAGCTGCAGAAAAATATATTACCGTTTTAAAATTAGTTTAAAATATGATAAACAAAAACATTTAAGCAAGAATTCGCAGCTTAAAAATCGGTAAACTTGTAGAAAAAATTATTAATGAGAGATGTAGAAAATCTTATTACATAAAACATGCAGATTTCTATATAAGTGACAAAGAAACGACGAAATAATATACAAAAGCGTAAATCAAAGCTGTGAGAGATTATAATTGTCTTCTGTTAGACACAAAATGATTTACACATTCTTAACAATGCAAAGCAATGAGAAGAGAGACATAATCTTGTTGGTAAAGGAAAAAATAAATATAACTCATGAAATAAGATAAGAATTCAGACAATGAGTGATAGTGAAAAACTATTCCAGACACAAAGACAGCTATATCTGACTGAAAGGGATAAAAGAAAAGGATGTTGCTTCACACTTTTTTGCTCTGAACTGCCTTTGTAGAATGATTATGCTTGCTGTTTTTCATAATATTTTTGCGCTAAAGAGTACGATGAATAAAAAGGGGATTAATTCATCCTGTTTGAAATATTTCTTCTTCAATTTACCTTAAATCTCTATTGTGTTCCTTTTTATTTCTCAAATCTGGCTTTTAGCACAGCAAATGAAAAAGAAACGTACAAATGGCATTATGGAAACTGCGACAATTGTAATAAGTTGCAATTGCGAATGTCGGTATTAATTCTAAGAAGCCTAAAGGAATAATCTTTTTCTTTTTCACATTCATGTAGACTGTAGTCAAATAACCGAAACTAAAACAATTTAGTTCTACTCATTGATTATACTAGACACAAAGCAAAACGTACATAATCAAAAAACACATTAAAATGAGCTGAAACATTCGGAATGCTAGAATCAATAGAAAAGTTATTAAATAGACAAGTATTCGTTAATTTTCCGTGAATCTTGTGCTGGTAATTATCTTGTTAGAAAATAATTCTTCGAGCTGGCATTTTTGATTTACAGTGCAGTAAATTTTTGTTGAGAATTGTGTCGGCAATCATAGTTTGTTTAAAGAACAAGTTATCTCTTAAATTTTTCCTTGGCTCATTGTTACAGAACTGAAATTTGATCTGCATTAAACAGAACAGAAGAAAAGATTGAAAAGATCAAGATAAACTCTATTTTATTTCACATTTTTCCAAATAATTCCATATGTCAGAGGAAACACAGATTATCTATAAGTACGTTAGTTTTATTTCGTGATACGTATATCTACTTTAATAAACGTATGAACCACTAGGGCCGCGTTGACCTAGTTGTAATTACATATCGGGGGCCGGAGGGTTCCAGGTTCGAAACTCGATTTCACTGAACAAACGCCGTATATGCGGGCCTGTTTTGCTCTAAATCATACGTAGAGGGTCAAACGTCCTCCCGCTTCTGTGATGCTGAAGTTCAGAGAAGGGGTGCCAGCTCAGGTGCCTTCCTCTTCATCCGACATCTGTTCAAATTTACACTGTCCATTCCAAAATAACCCTCTTGTTGCTTCAAAACGGAACGTTAAGTTAACTAAACTAAATTTACAACACTAAGTTATCCATATTTCTTTTCCTCCTCCCTTCTTTTTGTTCAATTAAGTTTCTATGCACATCCATCCAAACTGCAAACCGGAGATTTTTATCTCTGGAGTCAGGGGCATGTTGTAGTGTAAAGTAAAGTGTTATTTAATCATTTATTGAGATAGTTATATAATTTATTATTGAAAGTATTTGTTTGCTTAATTTAAAAGAGAAATAATTTTAGCATTGGAAATTTTATTATTAATTTACCCTTTTTGAACAAATTAATCTTTAATTAAAAAGTTTAATTCTTTTTTAGATTATTTTTTCTAATATTCTTTACACACATAGATGGGCAATGTGATTTCGATGAAAAATAGAAAAATCATGCAGTGAATAGTTAAACAGGTTATGTTGCTATTATTTAAGTATCCGATATATATATATGTCTTATTATCGGCAACACGAACTTTTAGTTCATTACGCTAACAATGAAATCAACTAATCTAAATCCATTTAATCAAAATTAATCTCATTGCTTTATCTAACAATCAAGAAATCCTAGTCTGTTCCAATAAGGGCTCTCACCAAACCCACGGTGCAGCCCGGTGACACCTGCATAATAGCCCCTTTGGTGCAAACTAGAGAATGGATTCCCCATTTTATGATACGAAGGGCCCCATCAAGCCCAAACCTTCTATTCATGATTCCATTCGCTTACAATACAAATTACCTCCAATGCGACCGGTGTGAAACGGCAGTCTACAGCTATCGATTTGGTAACGACTTAATAATAAACCCCACCTATCCAGGAGTAGGTGGCTCGAGCTCTTTTCAATAGACCCTTTGTCAAAGTCGCCGGCCAGAGCCACGTCAGATAATAGTCTAATGTAATTTTAAAACGGTTCGACCTAATTATCCACCCTGGAGATTTCGAGTCGTTCTGAGGGAGCCATTATCCAATTCTTTAATTAGGAACAGGGTCTGTCGAGTCCCGCATCTGGAAAGTTTGTTTACCAAACTCGCAGGCCCTGTCCATTAAACGACATACTTCGCGGAGCGCTTCGGCAGAAATTGAGTTCTGATTTAAAGTGGGTATTACCATCCAAATGCTGATTGCCGGTTTATTGGGAGCTATTTCGCACGGAAGGACAGTTTTAATGCCCCCTTACTTTCTGTTTGTCGTTTCTGGTCTAAGATTACATGCCGGTGCACTGAAGGCAGGCAAACTTACGGAGAGATAGAATCAGAAAGCATTAAGTTTTACGTCTGTTGCTATGCAAGCATTAAATATCGAATTTGAATTGCCACATTTAATTATTTTATTTATGATATTTCGATATTGACGAAGTTAATAGAAACAGCAAGTGCTACAGTAATATTAATTGAATTGTTAATAAATATTTCTATCAAAGGTATTTATCATTATGATTTGTTACAGATTTCAAAGCTACCCTGTTTTCATTCGTAGATTGCAACTTACAGATATCTAAAATATGCTTCTAGAGCTTCTGTTTTGATGAAATAACAGGAAAATGCATTCTCCCCTTCCTCTTTCAAGTTTTATTGAAATATAAGTTTCGCAGTCCCTTTCTGCAGCCCGTAAATACTATTCTTGTTCTCTTTGAGTAACTATCGAACAAACCATCACACATGTAGTGACGGAAAAGGGCTGGGAACTAAAACTATCTACTTGATGATCGAGGAATCTCAGATTTGCTACTGGACAATGGCGCTGAAAACCTAATAGCTTAGTAGTGCGACAATTTTGCTAGTACCTATGTAGAGAACTTATATCTGCATTAACTCTCTGACTGCTTATCACTCGATTTACACGGGCTGGAAGCAAGTCCATTTTCTGCTGCATCCTGCGATTTTCACAAGCTAATGTGTTTACTTAGTACTGTCATAGCGTTGGATCATATCATACAAATAAATCTTTGCTTATAAATAACAACTAGTTTGGCGCAACGGCATTTGAAAAAGTTTGCAAACGTTGCGCCTAATTACTGATTTAGAAAATATTGCACAGTCGGAGGGTTAATAATTATTTCAATATTGTTCATCTTTGACATTTTCGAAAAAAATGTACACTGTTTCAAAAGAATCTGAATGACAATGGAATTTATGTACTTTTCCTAGTTGCTGTACTAGGGATATATATATATATATTTTATAATTGTTCATTAGCAGCGTTACTGTTCTTTTAAAATCTACTTTAACCTATTTTATTTATGATTGATTAAAATTGATATTGACAGCCCAGCTTTAATCACAAAATCCACCAGTCAAGGTCTATTGGATGATTTATTAAAGTAATTAAAATGGGCTTTATTTATTCCCCAGAAAATTTTGGTAACCAACCAGTGTCACTAAACCAGAAAATTAGATTGTTACACTAGGTACAACTAACATTAAACTTAGCAACGAACTGCTATGCATGCAAATCATAAAATAATTGATACGTTCAAATTTTGTTCTTCATGCATAAGGTTTTATTCATACGGACTTCATAAAAACTAAATATTTTAATTGTGAATTCAACAGATAAAAATAGATTTCTCTCTTCTATATTATGTTTTATGATTAACATGGCTTAATTAGTTTCAATAATACTAAAGTTAAGTATTACTAAATTAAAAGCAGGGAAAATATTTCTGTGAAATATTTTATAAAAAGTTCAAAAGTCGAAAAGTTCAAATCAGTTAATTAATGATAGTTTATTAGCAAATGCAAAGTTCTTGTCTATTTCACAAACGATAAAATTAACTTTAATAAATTTAATGAAATGTATCATGACAAAGCTACAAAATTTTAATATAAGATTTTGACTTAAACAGAATTTCGCAGTGTTCGCCGATATAAATATCATTCATTATTATTTTTAATCGAATGAAGAACATTCTTTATCATTTCAATTCGCAACTCACTCTGTTGTTACAATTATAAAAAGTAATTAAATTAAGTTAGTAATAATATAGATTTTCATAATACCAGCACGGGATCTTTGGATAGGATGAATCGCAAACTTAAGGAAGGAATTTTTTTTAACTAAGTGAGAGCCATATTTAACCTATTTATGCCTCAAAATTCTTTATACGGACGTCAGTAGTTCGAATCCATCAGCTTATAAATTTTTATTCTGCGGAAACATATGATTACGCACTAGCATGTTGTTGAAAGGAATCAACTATTCGGAAACATCCTGTTCATATTCAGAGCGATAGCATGACGTTATAATGAATCGAAAGAATCAACATGTGCGATGAATGCCATACGAACATCATTTTTTAGAAGTGTGAAGTATCATTATGTTTCTATTATAAGGTTTAAAATTGGCCATCACTCTAACAAGTAGTTTTAATTCGGTTCTTAAACATAAGCACCGGATTTTATCAATTAATTGCAATGAATAATGCTTAACCAAATTCTTTAAAATACCACAAAATTCATATACGATTTTATTTTTAAGCTTTTCCCTTTCGTATTATTTTTAACATAAGTTTTAAAGACATATTTGCATCTCAGACACAAATATTTTAAACGAAAACCGAATTTCAAAGTAAACGAGACAAACATGACAAAACAATTGATGATGATATTAAGATTGATTTTCACAGGAAAATGAGGAATAAATGCAGCAATATTAATTCTAATACCTCAGTTAATCGCTGCAAGTGCATATTACTGCTGTTATTCTAGCTAAAAATCAATGATTTATTTTCTATAAGATTTCAAAAAATATCCTGAGGTATAGAAATAGGTTGTACATTAAATAAACTTTTTATGCAAGACTTTAGAAATGTTATTAAAAAATATGAGTTCCTTTGAATTTAGCACGAAAATTCTTAGAAATATTTAGTGTGAAATGGAAACAAAAATATATGATACACATCTCGCAATATGAATGTAACAAACAAATTCATCTTAATTTCCTTGTTTAAATTCACACTTAATTAAAATATCAATGAATCCAGCCAGATGAGACTATAATAAATTATTTTTTCTTTGTAATTAAATAAATAATAAATGCCTTCCTACTCCTAGAAATTTTCTGTAAGGTAATGCTGAATCTATATATGCTTCCTTTATACTTCTTCTCGTGCGTGATGGAATATTGCATTATTTCTTGGAGAGTCACAATTTCTTCATATAGGCAATATGAGAGTCTATTTTTGATTTTCTTTGAAGAGTATCTAGAATATTGGACAAGAATATAAATATGAGATTCCGAAATTTTTTTCACAAAAATTGTAATATTTACTTCTGAAAATATTCCTACAAAGGGATATTTGAAATATTTTCATAGAATACAATACTCATAGAATTTCACTAATAATATGAGTTGTAATATTTTTTATCCTTTCCATACTGGATTATGGGTACGGTATACCATATAGGCAGAATTCATAATGTATGTCTAAGAAATTTCTGTGGAATATATTTTGCATTCTTTTCATAATATCATTTATTAGTTATCGGATTTCTTATCATTAGAAAATTTTGGTATATCATTCAATGACACTTACAATCGTAACTATTTATTCACATAAAATTATATTCTGTTTTGAGATAACTTTCCATTTGTAAATTACTTTATAGAAGAAACTCTGCTGGCATCTTCTATTACATATATATAGGTAGATTTAGTGAAGCAAAAATCTTTCTAAAAATTCTACAAATATATGTATATGAGGCACCATATTTCTAAATAAGACAACAGAATTAGTTATCTCTTACTTTTTTCTTCAGATCTCAAATATAATAAAATAATATTGCATTAAATGTAAATATAAACAATATTTTCATTTCATGGTAATCAATGTTTCAGAAAGCAATTCCATGGATGTGGAATTCGAGACTAAATAACTTCTTGCAACTGCTAAATAGGTATCGTCGTATGGCACTAGAATTAATTTACTTCTGTAACTCTATATCGACACTGTTTTTGTTATTCAGATTTTGGAAATTTACAATTTAGCGTTTAGCTCCATTTCGAGTAAAATATACACCGTGAAGATCCAAATAAATACTCGAAACATGATTTACCAGTGATTCAGATTGGCTTCTCTTCTTCTTTGGGAATATTGTGATTATTCTGCTTAAAAACAATCAACTAGAATAATTAGAATAAATTTAGAATAAATTTCAAGCAGAATCTTGACTTAAAATTAAAACAAGAACAGCAGAAAAACATTTTTTATCTATAAATAATAAAATTTATAGAATAAAATTTAGTAAATAAAATAGATAAAATATATACAATGTTTAAGTAAAGCGCAATTTCAGCAGCAAAACGAAAAGCAGGAAACAATGGAAATCAAGATCATATAAAGAAAATCAAAAAAAAAATAAATAAAAAATGAACTCGGAGGTAATCGAATAAAACCAAAAACAAACAAGAAATCCCTTCTAGTCCATTTTTTCAAGGGCTAAGAACTTTATTCGAAATGAATCCAAAATAATAATTGGGAAATTTTTCTGTGAGAAGCTAGAATTACGCCAAACATAGCTTCTCTTAGCCCGAAATTTCCCAAACAAAGGACAAAGGAGATCTGTACATCAAAAAGCATATTTCAAGGGCTAAGAAAGGCTTTTTTCCTGAGGTTAGGATAACGTGAATATACAAAAGGAATGCTTTATTCCACGCATTAATGTTGCGTTTGAGCTTGAAAAATTGTACTTCCAAATGTGTTGAGCACTTCCACGTTACTATCTGGACATAAGACTTATAGTAATGATACACTGGCGTAAAGGTCGTAGCGATAGATTCATTCCCCACCGACTTTTATCGAAAACTACCCCAAAATATTTCTCTTTATAAGGATACCAACACCTAATATTTATTTTGCAAGACCAGCTACATTTAAAGAACTTAAAGAACATTGTTAATGTGAATATTAAAAAGTGAATATTTAATTTTTGTTTTCGCTTCTGTTGTTGAAAACTCAGAAATGAAGATTCTATTTATTTTTCACATTTTTTGCAATGATGTTACTAATTTTATTTTATCTTTACATTTGATGATTTTTTTCGGGATATCCAAAGAATACCTCCTATAACACAAAATATCTTAGGAAAGATATCCGGTAAACTGAGTGTTTATGGTTTCTGACTTATTTAATTCTTTTTATAAGCTTTTTTAATGTATCTAACGTACTGTTGGACTTTGTAAATGCGCTGTATCCATTTAATGCTGGATTCAACTATAAATTTTGCATGATGAAAGTAAAGTTGGGGATAACTTACAATTAGATGGTAGCTGATGCGGATAGTTAAGTTATGTGACTTTCCACTTTCAAATACGCATTTAATAGCACAAGTTCAAGGCTAATAAGATGTTTTAAACATCACGATTTGAAGTCTAAAAATGCTTTGTTAAGGAGATAAGAATGTCAAATTATACATCAGAGATTCGTTTGAAATCAAACACAGTCACAATTCCCAGAAAATAGAAAATAATGCGGTTGTCGAAGGCGGCTAGTTGATATCAATATAATAAGAATTCTTTAGTTAGATTAGCATCTCATTTTAAAGCTACAAGAGGTTTATTTTGAAACATGGTGAAAGGACGAGCATGACATCGGAATCGGCATCCCCTCTCCGAACTTCCACCCCTCTCCATTGGTAGAACATTTTACCTTTTATAGAATTAACATATACATAGGATATGTTTCGTAGAAACGAGTGACGAAAGCGTGAATATACTGTAGTAAGAGCTGAAACTGAGCATTCTAAAATAAGAAGGGAAGATTTATAAAGTAGAAGGAGAAAAAATTGTCTGAAGCATTTCCGCATATTTAGTATCTTTCGATACATAAGCAATGAACATATATTTGATGCCTCGAAGAAAATTTGCTACTATTTTTTCTCATTGCTTATGTTCTTCTGCTTGATCTGCATGCATCAAGGATCTGAACAGATAATTTAAGTTTCCTATTATGTCGCGTGTATAATATTCAGAAGTTAGCTCAGAGAAGCTCAGTTTGTTCACAGTTTTAATTCGAAACTGTTTCGAAATGCACTTAAAAATAACAATAAATAAGAACTAGTGATTATCCAAGTCCCAAAGCAAAGCATAATAGTTCTACGAAACGTAAAATATGATCACACAAATCGTTGTCATCGAATGAATGAGAAATGAATTTGTAATAAGCTAAAAGTATATATTTGCATTGAATCATACGAGATTTATAAAATTTTTCCTGTTCATCGTTGTATTGCATGTTATTTTTTTGCACATGCCAATATTGTTTCTCTCAATATAGCATCATTCCGTTCCTGAAATCATTCCGTTCAGCGTATGAGCACAAATCTTCTAGTTGCTTACTTTCTTCATTCTGCATCGTTGTTGCTTGAAAATAATGGAATATGTACGTCAGAAGCTTTAAAAAGCATAGTGAGTCTATTTTCATTCACTCATGTGTGTTCATACGACTGGGAGCTCCACTGTTTTCTTATACTTAATGCCCAAGTTTGTAATTTCAACAAAGAGCCCTTCAATACATTTTCCCAATTCGCTTAAATTCCTAATATTTCCATATCCATGGCGAAGAAAACATAATGCAGCCTTAATATAAATCTTTAAAATTACGAACTGTGTGGTGTGTCTCATTCATACAAAAATTCAATGAAACTGTTTTTTAAAAGATATTTTGAATCCAATGTAATATGTATTTTAAACTTCCGTTCTGATTTGATGAAGGCGAAAGCTTTAGAAGGAGCTGTGTGGAAAATTTAATAGACGTAAAAATGTCTTTTACTATTTACACCACCGTATTGATGAGTTGCAGCGCGAGTGTCACAATCATTCTTTATATCTCTTCTGCTGTCGATTTTTCAGACAGCAGAGAAAGAGAACCAGGCATTGCTACGATTAGAAGAAACAGCTGTTGCTGTCGAACCAGTTTTCAAACTCAATGCAACGACAATAATAAAGAAAAGATAAAGAAACATTTGAAGAAGTTGCTGCTGTAACTCTACGTAGAATCCACTCTTTTCGTATCGAATTCTCTTCGAAGAAAAACCAAAGATATTCGACAGATGTCCACGTTAGAAGTTGTGTAAAGAAAACCCCGTTCTTTAGGCCCACTAAAAACAGATAATCTATGTCTGGAAGTTCTGTTTCGTATCGGACAGTTTTTGTATTAATTTTTTTCTATAGAGTTAATGTGTCGAATTTTAAAGTTCAAAGTATTTCGTGAGCATTTGATAGTTGTTGCGTCAAGAAAGTATCTGATTGTGCCAGATTTTCTTGAAAAAAAATGGGAAAGAATAAATAACTATCTAATAATTTAAGATCATTAAAGAATATTTCATGACAACGATAGTTTTAAAATTGTGTTTTAAATTTTTTACATTTCTGATTACATTTACTTTTCATGTTTCCTGGCAGTATCACATGTCGTGGAATTCAACTCTCGGAGCACTAGCAATTTTGTTTGTTTCTTCACAAGTTTTAGATCTTTTGCCAACATATATAAAATTGCTTGCATTTCGTGATTCGAATAAAAATTATGACGTGAACACAATCGAAATCTATGTCAGAGATGTGTCTATTAACTGTCTTTCAGGGACGCAGACAATTTATTTTTCTTCTTGAAAACGTATGTGATTCGTGCAAAAAATTCTTATATAAAGAAGACTGGGACTCATGCTATCAGTCTCAGATAGTAAAAAATGTATTTTCAAATTAATACACCACTATAAGACCACCTCTCTAAAAAATATTTTCTGAAAAAATTAGCTAAGAAGGTAACCAAAGCTCCTGAAAAGTCTAAGTATATGTCATCATTTGTATGTATACTGTTCGAAAATCAATAGTATCCAATATCATGCGGTATAATGTTCCTGAAAGTCTCGATTTTTTCATTTCTTACTAAAGTTTATATCAATTTTAACAAATACACGCATGTGTACTATTAGTGATTCAAAATTAATTAAACAACTGAACTCATTCCCGACATGTGTGTTACACTTTTAAAACTGTTTATAAAGTTTACTACATTACGTTATTTAACAGTGCAATGTGGATTCAATACGCGGTTTGTAATAGTAGTGGTAATCGCAGTTCCTTCAAAATTTTATTCTGTAAATAACATATATACATGTACTTATTTTTGGTCTCTAGAATAAAAATGGCAATAGATAAAAATTTTAGATGAATTTTATAGAAACACAATGAATTTATTTATATGATCACTTGAGCTTATTCTCATTATAGTACTTCATAGACAATGTTAAGTTTTTTTCATAATATCTTCGGAAGAAGTTTATCACGTATCGACGTGGCACAATCTTGGGTAGATGTTGTGTAAAGTCCAAGAAAATGCGTAACAAACAAATAAAATGCCATAACGACTTCCAGCTAACTGCCTATTAAGTGGATGTTTTAGAAAAAGTTGATACTTGGCTTTACTTAAAATTAAATCAACTTAGTGTTTTAATATTTAGTATAATAAAAATGAATGGTTACAATACAGTTGAGCAGCATGTAGAAACAGCACATCAAATATGGAAGCATGGAAACTGATACTTTTGGGAAATCTCCCTAAGCCAAATGTCTTCATTTATTTTCAGGCATTACTTCTCGCACAAGAAATGAAGTGACAAAAAAAGCCAATTCATGATTTTTTTTAATTGGCTGGTAGACGATAATTTATAAAGGCAAACTGTAGTTCGATGGAGTTCACTCCAACATGCATTTCACTTTAACATCTCAAAACATGAAGGATACGACATTGGTAATAAAGCATTTGCATCGATAGCGACTGGTAGTTCATGATGTCTTAAAGTTTTAAAATTGGATTTTTTAATTTTTGTACGGATGTGTGCAAAACTGGGTAATCAAACTGATATCCAAATTCAATATTTTCCGAAATTCATGTTCACATATAATAATGTGGAATTTGATTCTACTCTACGACTTCTAATTTTCTTAATCTTTGCTTAAATAAGATGCATTTCACTATATTGAACTAGAATGGCAACTGTAAATTTAAGAACTGTGTTAATTTCTAGAAAAAGTACTCCAATTTCGTTTGTTTCTTCACAAGTTTTAGATCTTTTGCCAACATATATAAAATTGTATAATTAATTAATTACGTTATAATGAATAATTAATTATATAATTATTAATTAATAATAACGTCATAATATTTGAACGTTATGCTTCTTTCCCTTACTTTTATCTTAAACTACATTTAACCTATTTCGATAGAAAAGTTTTGCCACGATTGGAGTGTCGGAAAATAAATAAAGAAACGAATTAATGGTACAGCATCTGTATTAACCGGCAAGAGGAAGAAAATTTTTTGTCGGTACACAGCATCTAAACATCTCGTAAGAAATCTTTATCACTCGACGTTAAAAAAAAAAGTAGCTAATGGCAGATGGGTTGGATGGGAAGCGGAGTCCACTCTTGCCCAAGACGCACAAACTGTTTTGAAATAAATGACCTTAAAAAGGAATTGGATTAACATTATAAATACCTCTTAGTTATTTTACAAAACTTCCATAAACGTATAAAAGCACAGTCCCATTTTTCAACTGCAAACCGCTACGTCCAGACTGTTGGCAAGAATCGGGAAGTAAATCAAATTTCTCCAAAAGACCCATCATTGACTCCCAAGTCCAACAAAACCCTAGATGGATACCCTCTCTCAAGATTTTAAAAGACCCCTAACTATCCCGGCAGTGTAATACAAAAATTGGGGACCATAACTCATTTAGAAATTTGTCTCCCCTCATCTCCCGGAACCGAAGGCTCGTTTGATGTAATGGGACAATTACCACGTCTTACCCCATTCGACATTTTATTACGGGCCATTACTCTCAAAGCCCTGCGCTCGCTTCATTGTTCTATTAAGAGAAGAAGCAAGAAAAAAGGGGCCTTTGCCCAAAATATCTATATCTATAATCATATCTCTAAACCTTATTTGAAGAACGCATTGCCCACAATAAAATACAAGACTTCTCCAAGAAGACTTCCCCCCTTTCCCTTAATACGGTCATTTGTAGTTCTATCGCAAAATGCTATTGATCATCACAGAGGAAGAGACCGCACGACTGCAGTTGCGGGAAATGAGATATTTGTCCGCTGTGTACCCCTACTTCTTGTCCTCTTCCTGCCCCGTTTTTTGCCCTTTATTTTCTTCGTTTTCAGTGCGCCTGTAAAAATAAAGTGCCCTTCCGGAGACACTGATGGAGTACGTTTCTCCGTGCAGAGATAAAGCTCCGTATTGAAATGGATTAGCCGAAGTTATGCTCCTTTTATGGTTACATCAGTTTTAATAAGTCTGTCTGTATACAGATAGGCCGCTCGGCATGAGAGTTAAAAAGAAATGCTGGAGCATATAGCGCAGTTTAGAATGATTTTAGTGTATATAGATAATAAAAGGCTTTTGTGAAGCAATTGCTTTTTTTAAGGTTTTTTCCCCTTTCAAAAGTGGTCATTAGTAATTTGAAGGGAATGAATATGTTTCCTAGACCCACAGTTATACGAGAAATCCATGCTGAAACATACAATTTATTTAAATAAATAGACTTAAGTGCAATTTTGAAGCTATAAGTGGGTTAATTTGGGAATGCCTATTTAATTTTGAACATTAAATACGGCGCAAATAACTCAGCGGATAAACCCAGTTATCATATTTCCATTCCACGCAAACGTTAGACGTTTGACACACGATGACAGTTTAAATGCATCATATCTCCACGTGAACAATGCGTTTTGGACACTTAAATTGATTCTAAAAATGTAATTCATTTCCTTTAGTGTTCCAGTTGCGTATTTCGCGTTATACGCAAATCAAAACATAATTTATTTTCAATGGAAAACAGAGAATTTCGAGAGCTAACGTGTTAAACTCTTATTATAACAGAACTGAGTTATGTTAATACGTTGCAAATAAATAACAGTCGTTACATTTCGAATGTATCTGTAGTTATTTACAAACGCCGCATCTAAATACAGTTTTAATAAGTCAGCATTTGTTGGGAGATAACGCAATAGAGCATAAGTATACTTCGTAGTAATGTATTTACATAGAGTTAGCTCAACATGCAGAAGATGAAACTATAAAAGATAAGTATTGGCCAATCAGAAATTTTACCATGGAACACTGATAAAATAATTCCTTTGAGTTGTTAATTCTGCAATACGAACAGTAGAATATAAATTCAGTCAATAGCAAAGTAAAAGAGAATCATATTGTTATGAAAATCGTCCAGTGGGTGTACGTGAATGTAATCCAAGAAGCAAGATAATGAAAAAGGCGCTTTATTCCACGAATAATCCAGGAAAACAAGAAGCACCGGTAGCAAAACTAAACAGCACTTGTAGAAATTAAAAACACAAGCAGACAGCATATCACTAATAATTATCAATAACATCACTTTCAGTAGCGCTCGACACACCAGCTTGTACTACTGACAAAATTCCAAAGAGAGATTCTACCCTCGTTTGAGCAACTCGGGTACTTATAGTTTGCCGACTGGAACATAGAATGAAATTTGTCGTATGAAATTCTCTCGAAGGTCCTCCACATCTCTCTTCCCTTTAGAGATAGGGCGATGATTCTTGCAATTTCTATAATTTTCGTTTTGTCGCCAAAGTCACCAAAATGGTCTTCAGGTTTGTCGACAAGGTCGGGGTTCATTGGATTGGCCTCCAGAGAAAAACCTCTGTCAATGTCTCTTTCCTGCCATAAGATTAATATAACAGGAGACATTATTACAGATTCGTAACAATATCTTCATGTTTTATTTCTTTCTCATAGAAATATGATTTTAATAAAATTACGCCAGAATAGCAATGCTCAAATTTTAGAAATAAAAAAGATTTAAAAGTCTGAAATCACTTTTAAACATTTTGCTCCGTGCGATATTGAAAAACACCTCTCAGTTATTTCATTCAATTTTATGGCCTACGTCGTTGTAGTTTACATATGAATAATAAATATTTGAATTTATTCCCAAGATTCAATTTTAAATATCGATTAATAATAACCCTCGATTTTATAAAGATCATGCAAAAACGTTAATAACATTGCGAATGAATAACAAATATATGGATGTATTTGCAGGAGTTACATGTAAATGTCGATTAAAAATAAACCCGCGGTATTATGCAGAAAATGTAAAAAAAATCGCACGACATTGCAGATTTAAACACTTCCTTTTTCTAAATGGAAATAACCTGAATAATGAAACATCTTGAAATCGAAAAGCGTTATTAATACGAAACCTAATTACGGCATTTTCAATCTATACAAATATCTCAGCATCAGGTAAATAGATTACTACTAGAGTAATTTTTGATGGATAAATTATTCAGACAAGTCCACGTTTCTGTACTTTTGAATTAATGAGAACCGAATGGATCTATATATATTAGTAGAAATGCAAATTGCTTATTTATAATTCACAAGACAAATCCTGCTGATCATTCAAATCATACATCTGAAGCAGACAAATATTTTGCATAGATAATCACTAAGATAATAGATATGCGTATTTAATCTTATTGAATTAACGATATTCGCAATCTATCCATTATTCTGGATAAATATTGGAATTTGATTCTAATTATACGAACGAATTTAGATCCTGTTTCGTTATTAAAGAATTGTGACATGTAACTGTAGCGGCATTGCTTTGCAAAATGAAATAAAGTTGATCATTCACTTTGAGAAAAGTATACATTACTTCGGGAATAAAGTGAGTCCCAATCTTTGTCGTTTAAAATAAATTTTGAATGCAAATAAATGTATCTGTGCTATAAGTAAAACACTGATTTCGTTGCAACGCAAATGAAAGCACATTAATACACTGCAGAAAGTTTTTAAAATATTTATAAGTGCAGTTTTTGTAAATACGTATAAACTATTAGAAAAAATAACTTCCAAAATTAAAAAATTAATTTTGGAATAGAAGTTCAAATTGAAATTAAGTAATTCAAAAATGAAGTTGTTTCATTAAAAATTTTTGATAGAAGCTTTCTTGCATTATGCCGAAAATATGATAAAAATAATTTAATTATTTAATTATCTGAAATTAATTGGAAAATAAAAATAAATTAGGATCTGTAAGTATGAACCACGGCTCAATGTAGGATTAATTTAGATCAGCTTTAATATGGGAAATTAACCAAATTAATGTGCATACGACATATTTAATTGCATTTATCAAACTAAGCAATACCCAACAAAAGAAAAAATACGCTACTTCCTTAGAATTTGTCGCAATAATTACGATTTTAACAGAACAAAACAAAATACGTCAATATACTTCAAATGGAAATGAAAGAAAAATAATTTTTTTGTATTCTTTTATTTTGTAATTACAACATATTTACATATTTTGTGTGTTGTTACTACAATTAAATTAAGAAAAGAAGTTTTCACGACTGTATTGATCTTATTCTACCACCAAAATATCGTCAGCACTGTTTTCATAGGAAAATCAATTCTTAATCTTAGTTTCTGGAAATTTAATTTAATATTAATATGAAAATGCATCCACAATACCTTGTTTTCAGGTTTTACTGCTAATCAGTTACATATTAAATTCATGATTGCAAATTAAAATCTGTTAATAATAAATATAGTTCTTAAATATGTATTAATCTCAAATAGCATAAAGTGTAATAATTATAATATTGATTATTATTTCATATATTTTGAAAGAAATAGCAGAAGAAAATTTAACTAGTACAGAGGATAAATCGTCTAAAATTAAAGCAGGATATGGATGCCGGATATTCGGCGGGAAAAAGTTGTAAAATTGCACTGTCAAGACGACAAAAACCTTTTATTATAAATCGAGTGTGGTTAACACAGCATAATTAAATCTGATTGCAAAACATGATGAATGATGTAAAATCCATAACAATACATTAATCTGTGATATCCATTATAAGCTAAGAATTAAAAAAATCGCTTTACCCAGCAATTATTATTAATTCCCCGCTTAATGCTGCCACAGAGCTCATTTTATTCTGCCCATTACATAATTCTTTCAAAGCGGAATAAACACTAATGAATAAATAAATCTAATATTGATCACTCAAAGAAGTGTGTTTACGAATTAACGGCGTGCCATTATTTCTCTTTCCCAAAACAGAGTACCGAAACAATTGATTTCTTCTTTGAACCTTTAATTACAAGGCAAATGCATTCTGGGAAATCAATTTAAGCACGTCATGGCACGGCACGTCCTAACGAATCAATTTTTTTCCACCCACAAGCGCTTTTAACCAATTAGCGCTTGTTTCGCCCTTTCCAACCACAAGCCATCACCCATTCACCACACTTTTGCGTGATTGACGCATCCCAAACAGCTCTATACCCATCCAATAGAGGTCCCATTTTCCCCCAAAACCCCTTAAATAACCTGTCCTTAGCGTGTTTCCAGACCAATTGCTGAACGCTTTCTTACCTCCCAGGCATTTAATGTAGACCGAAATTAAACACGGAATCCAGCGCTTAAATTAAAAGGATAAGCAGGCAGAGGTTTGCTGCTGGGTAGGAATTTTATTTCCTTTGTTATTTTCTGCGTTTGGCCCCAACCAGCCTGCCTCCTTTGTGTATTATGTATGAAGACTTCAACGCTGAGGTTAATTTCCTCTGGATATAACCTTGCATAAAGATGGAGCAGCAGTGGGGATAGCGTGTTATTGAAGAACATATTTCCGTCTTACTGTCTCAGCCTTTTACCTTGCAGGTGATGAATAATTGCCTTCGTTCTCAGAATGATATTACGTCTATGCCTTCTCGCAGTTATTTTTGTTTGTTTCGCCCAACTAGAAGATATTAACCCTAGAAATGTTTCTGTTTGTTAAGTCGAGAACATTTGGTTCTTTAGCATTTTTGGTTTACCTCAAAAGTTATCCAAGAAAGAGTATATTTATTTCTTCTAAAGGAAGTTCTTAACCTAGTTTGCGATTTTCATCATATTCAAGATGAGTAATATTTGTCATTCCGTGTCTTCTTCAATGGTATATGGAATTACATTCGAAAAATCGAGTTTCATAACAACAATGTTCTCTGATATACTTCCAATGATAAAATACCGAAACGTTTGGTACTTAACTCATATAATTTTAAATAACATTTAACAGAATTGCAATTGTTTATAATGTCTAAATAGTGTCTATTCGGTCTCAATAGTTAAACCCGAGTAAAATTTTTTAAACTAAAATTATCGTTTAGATTTTTTTTATTCTGTCATTTATTTTAATAAAATGTGGAGTTTCATTTTTCTTCATAATCAAAACTTTGGTAAGTTTTGTAGTCTTGCTGTTGTGTTTAGATTATTACGCTTGGAAGTTGTAATAAATGAATTAGGATATAACGCGCATAATGTTGTTGGGTCATAAGATTCACTCAGAAATATTTTGAGGTTGAAATGACGAAACATTTGACCTTTGTTTCATTGGTTTAAGTTTTGATTTAATGTTTTTATTGGTGACCAGAACCACAATTGTTTAAATTATATTTTTTCTAACGAAATAATTAATGGAAAATACATTTTCAAGAATATTATAGATCATATTTCTATCGTGCCATTCATGTCTTTAATCTGTGGACTACGGTTAGAATATGCAAAATATTTAATTATACACAATCGATTTTTTAAAAATTTTGTTGTAGCAGGAAAATGGCACTCTCCTTTTCTCCTTTTTACAACAAATGTGTGTTAATTTGTATAAATGATTGCAAGGAATACTCGAAAATTGATTAAAAGTTAACTTAAATTTTAATTAAAACTAATTAATAACTAAACATAAATAGTTTAATTAAAATGTGTTCACTAAAAACTTTCTTCCTTCAAGTAAAAAATCTGCAAAGTAAATTATTTTATAAATTATTTATTAAATTATTTAAAATTAACTTGAGCGAAACAAAAATGGTCGTGATTTAAATATGAATTACTGCGCAGTTTAGTGTTTACTTTAAAAATATGTTTGTTGTTTAAACAGAGAAATATTTAACCCTCGAAAATTTGCTTTTTTAATTCAGTAAAAGTTGTCCGCGAAGCCGTATATTTATTAGTTTCTTTCAACGGATATAATTAATTTACAAGTTGTTTTTGTCAGGAATAATTACAACAGTACATTTCCATTTTACTGTCTCAATAATAAATAATTACAATTTTCGAATGATATTACATGTCTGCTTTTTTTTTTTGATTTTGTACTAACAAGACATAATATATTAATCTCATTAATGAGAATTGCTAGATCTAACAGTTACGCAGAAGCAATGTATTTCTTATAATTCTTGTTAAGTAAATAATTAGTGCATGTTTAATTCTTAAAATACAAGAGAATATTTCATCTTTCTCTGTAACCATTTGTCTTGCAAGGAAAGATTAATAATCTTCATCCTCTGAGTGATATTGCGTCTCTTCCTTTTGTTTCTGTTGTGACCATAATATATTAATGTCAGAAATGTTTATTTAGTTGGAGCAAAGAAAATTCTTTAGCTTAGTTAGCTTAATTTATAAGCTCTTGAAAACGTGATATATTTGTTAAGAACGTTATAAAGAAATAATTTATATAGGGTCACAACCAGAATCAAAATCGATATTCATCTTTGTTGGTTATGTCGACGAACGCACAAATCAATAAAAAATAAAGTTAAATTAGTTTAGTTACATTAATGTCCAGTTTTAAAGCAGCATTAGGGCTATTTTGGGAAGAAACTCGTATTTTCGACCCGCTGGACGATTGACCCCATGCCTGATTTAACTGGCAACAGGCCCAATACACTTCGGATCTTCTGAGTAATCGGGTTTAGAATCTGCAAACATTCGGATCTGAAGTCGAGACCTTACCAATAGTCCACCGCGGTCTCTGAGAAGCACAGATTTTCTTATGATTTTATTTACTGTGTTGTATTTGTTGCGATATTATTTCAATATTCTTTCTTATGTGAAAAAAAGTTTTTAATTCCAGAAATGCTTCTTAAGGTAAAATAAAAAGGATTGTTTTTTATTGGTGTGATTAATTAAACAGATCTGAGTGCTCATAAATTCATCAAAGTAGTACAAGTAGTGCGAAACCTAAGAAAACAATCCCTTTTGTCTTTATTAGAATGGAAATTAATGATTAAATTTATTTTGTATTTCTTTTGTTTCTTTTCATGTCATTAGAATATATTACGCTCAGAAATGCTCCAGATGGATAAACTGAGTAAGGTTTTGTTCTACAGATTGTTTGGCTTCTGAAAAGTTTTCTAAAATGTCGTGTAATTATTAATTCTCTTGAAAAATATAAACAGAACCATTACTTCATTTCGGTGTTAAGTTCTCGGTTTATTCCGATGATAAATGAGCTTCGGAATTATAAGATGATGTTATAAATTATTAACTTAATTAAATATCTTACTGCTTTTATTATCCAAAGGCAACTTAACATAAATTTTTACACATTTAATAATAAAAGTATGGAAGTCGTATTTTCTTTATTACAGTTCCTTAATTCTTAAAAAATATTTCATGTAGGTCTTTCTACATAAAAACCGAAAAAGAAGTGTGATGGAATTCACAATTGATCCTTCGAACCAATTTTGAAGACTTAAAAAGCATCCTATCAAGAACTTTGTTTAGTTCTAAATAAAATAATTATATCCAATAATTTGATTTCCCCTGTAACTAACAGTTTCAATTCTACTTGCAGCGCTTAGTGCTAACAACTTTAAAAATTCACTAACCTTTTCTTCTCAAAACAGTTTAATATGTTTTTAAAGATGGTGTACGCTTCTTTTTTATTTTAATGAAATCAATCTTCTCCGGGAATATATTTCCTTAAATGTAACAATGGTTGGAAATCTCAAAATTGAAAGCGTACGCTTACATTCTGATTATTTTCTTTTGGTCACGCACATTTTAGATCTTCCCAGTCCGGCTGTTCTACACGGAATCATTTCATGCTTTTGCTTTAAAAAAGCGATATGACGACTACATGTAACGTGTATAGTTTCTATTACTCTGAATTTAAAAAAAAAATTCTTTTTATGTATCTCGTATACAAAACAAGCAGCACACAATCGTTTACATCAATATTATTATTTATATTTTTGATATTTTAGATACTCTTTTACTTACTTTCTTTTTTCACAGAGTATGATTAACCTTATCTGATGCTTCTTATATTTTCTGTATATTTCTTTGAATATAAGACTAATCATAAGTTTTAACAAAAAAGTTTTGATTTTTTTTCTCTACAAAAAACCCTTCACTTTAGGTTGTAACATCTCGGGTGTCTTCATAACACTATGCTTTCAACTTTTTTCTCATTTAAAATAACTGACCAGTATTCAAATGTCGCCATTAACAGAAAGTAAGGACGGACACACGCGAGTGAATACAATTTTGATGTATTATACTTTTTGACGGTTTATTTTAAAATTCCTTCCAATTTCCACAAATCATGTTGCAAATTATTTTCTTCAATTATGGTTCTTTTTGTTGAGAGCATTATTAGAAGAGAAGAAAGTATTAGATTTTTGAGCTTTCATTTTTGTAAATTTTACCAATTATTCAATTACTAGCCGCCTTCGGCGATCAGCTTGTTCGCCGGGAATATGGTTTCAATTGAATCGTGCATCATTTTATATTCATGGCTCTCTTAACAATGTGATTTTAAACTTCAGATTGTGGTAAATATTTAACTCATGTTCTATTAGTGACCTAGGACCTCTTCTGCTCATTGTCTACATAAATTATTCTAATGGAGTCAAATAACTGACCATGTTATGTAACCTCTAATTCCATGTTGTCGGAACTATCTACGCTTTCTTATTCCTCTTGTAAAATATGCATTTGATTTCAAAATTAAAATGACGCAGTGCATTTTATGGCCAGAGGCATGTTATTTGGATTAAACATGTTGAGAAAAGAATGAAATCATGTTAACCATAACCATTCATTTTACTGTATACATTTCTTAATTTAAGCAAAGAAACATCCCGGAGAGCTTGGTTTAAAAATTTCACAAAAGTTTTGATGAATTAAATAATGAAAGCAAAACGTATTTGAATATTTTCTCAGATTAAAACAATGAAAGAGAAATATACAATTAAATATTTGTATAAACAATGAAAACGGTTTGAGTAGTGATGCTTGAATTTATTAAAATTCGAGAAAACATTGTACGACAACTTAATTGATATAATCTAAAAGGTATTATTTTGCCCTTTCATGTGGTCTAAAAATGATTTTTGTGCTGTAATGTTTTCGGAAGTTATTAAGGAAAAACACCAAAATTTTGCGTAATTTTTAATTAATTAAAGTTCTAGTCAAAATATCAAAAAAGGGGCTTCGGGGTGCACATTCCGACCCTCTACAGTATGTTTGAGCCAAATTTCGTAGCTCTTGGTCCAGCGGTCTGCCCAGTAGAGGACCGACACACATACACACATTCTCCTTTATTATTAGTAGAGGTAAAGATTTACGTAATTGTTCAGCTAATGACTCGCGTCACACAAGCAAGAGATTTTGACTGCTAACCAGCATACTTATGGATCCGACGTAGTATGGTATGAGGTCACTTCTCATTGTCTATCGGCGTCACGTGACTTGGCTTGTTTCTAAATGATGTCAAAGCACCGCGCTTAGGAGGAATTTTAAATATTATTTTGTTTTCTGCTATCGTATCATGGAGAAATCAACACTACCTTCTAATTATGGTTGTTTGGATGTTTTTCAAGAAAATTATGAATGTTTTTCTAGACTAAAACAAATAAAGGGCGAATTTTCACCATTGGTGAGTACTGTTTAGTTTCAGGAAGTCATTTAAAAGCAAGTCAAGTCACGTGACGCTGAGAGCCAATGAAAAGCGACCTTATTCCCTACTACATAGGATTCGTAAATATGCTATTTACAAGGGCTGAATTTCCAAACAATTTAGTTGGATTTTTATGTAGCAAGAAGCAAAGTTGTCTATACTACGGGTATCAAGAATGTCTGGCAAACATGGCAAAAGTTTTTCTAATCTATTCAAACCCAAAGAGCAATGATCTTTCTCAGTGTTATTATTCATAGATGTTATGCCCGGCTATGCTCGGGATTAAAATACTTTCATGTCTAATATTTCTGATGTAAAAACTACTTTTGTATAGAAAATCATAATACCCAAAATTCTTTTATTGCCTGAAACGAGTTTTAATTAAAATGAGAATATCAATTAAACCAGACATTTTTTAAAAATAGCCGATAGCTAATTTTCACCATAAATTTATTTATATTTTTGCTTAGGTACTTCAAATTTTGTTCATAAATCTTACTGCATAAGAAAGATTTTAATGGATGTTTTGGGGAAATTAATTAAATGTTAAAGTTTACGTTAAGAAAAAGCGTTAAAATAAATATGAATAAAAAATAATAAAATTAGTCTTCATGCAGAATTCTACTAATGTGATATGGCAACAATTCTTATGTATTCAACAATAAAAAAAATGCGTAACACATTGTGAATTTTATATACAATTTTTGAAAAATTAATAAAATGAAGGCAACGAATTGAACAGAAATGAAACTTGTGTCATGAAAATTTAATTTCTGAACTTTCAATATGGTGTAAAAATAGTTTTTGTGACATAATACATAATTTCTAAAATCACGGAAAATGCAAAGATATTGTTTAATTTCCAATTTATTAAAATTTTAACTAGATTTGGGGCTTTTAAAAGTTGACAGTGATATTTCTGTCTTCTTATATAAAATAGATGATATACCCGACGTTGCTCAGGATTAAAATATTTTAACAGGATAAAATATTGTTCATGAACACTAAAAAAATGTTACAAATTTTGTATAAAATTAATTTTGAAATATTTATTAAAATGAGAGGAAAAGATTGTAAGGAAAGGGAATTAGTGTTACTGAAAAGCTAATTTTGTAAAAATATGGTATAAAATTAGTTTTTGTTATATAGCATTTTCGGAAGATATCCAGGGCCGTAGAATTCTACGGCCCTGGAAGATATCTCGGTAAAATGCCAAAATCTTGCTAAAATTTTAATTTACTTTTGGACTATGAAAATTGGCATTGACCTTCATCTTGTTTTGAAGACCTCATGTGCATAAAAATATGTATAATAAACATTCAAAACCACACCCACCCAACAGCAGATATCCAGGCTACAACGACTTACATTAATCCAATGCTTGCTTGAAAATAACATTTATGGAGCGTGCTGTTATCAAACATCTATTTCATCTGCTTACAAAAGCTTTACTATCTTTGTCTTTGTTGGAATTTGAGCTATTGACGTGTTTTCTTGTAGGTATCGTTAAAACACAACTCCGAATCTCGCAATACTCAAAGTTATATATTTTCATTAAAATATTACTTATTTATTATTTCGTAGAAAACGCAGGTAAAGATGACAGGCGATATTAACTGCAGCTATTTTGTAATCTAATTAAATGAGTTTTAGAATTCTTTAAGAACCAATGAAAACATTGCCAATCGATATTTAAAAGAAATAAACAGGAAAAATAATGGTAAAGTAATTACACTGTTGCCTAGCAAATGAGTATCATTAAATTTGCTTTATTTCAAAATCGTCTGCGTGCAATCAACTATTTATTAAATATTGGAAAATTAATAAAAATTGAAGGAAAAATGTGACATATAAAATTGGTATCTTTGAAAAGGATAAATTTTGAACTTTAAGATGGTATAAAAATATTGGTGGGGGCATAACTTGCTCCGAAACTTACACCAGAAAAACGGTTTCGGTAAATTTATAATTAACTGACTGTTTAATTATCTTTTGAGCTTTGCAAAGCTGAGAGATATCTTCCCTTTCTCCTAAATAATAAGTATCCAAAGTTTGTTTAAAATTGGAGCAGTGGTTTAGGAGGAGTGTTGGAACATACATACGTACAAGCATACAATGACCTTTATTTATATTAAAATGAGCCAAAAAGGAGACCATTAAAGCTGTAGATGAGATAACAGAGAAGATATGGCTTAAACTCGAATATTGAAGATAGGAATTTTGACTATTTCCCCTCTTTCTTAGGTGTGTCCAACATTTTGTATTGATTTCATAAGAATTTTTCATTAACAGAATGTAAAAAAAAATTAAAATAATGCGTTCTTTATAATATGGAGAAAGTATCGAAGTATAAATAATTCTATAAATCTCTTATTGCTGGTTTACGGGTCATTTTTTCTTTTCTTCGAAAAAGAAAATTGGAACAGTCCCTTCCTTCCCCTTCCTGTCTTATTCTGAAGAAAACGCGAAATTCCGGTTTTAATGCTTACGCCTAGCAGTTATATTCCGATTCGGAATTCAGCTATGCCTTATCGATTACCGATTTCGATTCCGAAATGAAGTGCATCGATATAAACGATCTCCCTTTCGTATTTTTGTAACTGAATAATGTTTGTCTTTACTCGCGTTTGTTCCGGACGTATTGTTAAAATCGGCATGCGGACCAGTTTATTTCTTTTTTTTTAAAGTATTCCATCCAAGAAATGGCGGGTTATTTCCTTTTTCATCCTTGTTTTTCCAGATATGTAAAATGAAAATAAAAAAAAAAATTAAAATAAAAAAAACCTGAAAAGTAGCAATCGATTCTTTTTTGCATATTTTCTCTCTGCCCGTTGATGTGTTCCCGTTTCTTTTTCTGTTTTTATTTATTATTTGTAGGTTTCATTCCATTTGCAAAATGAGAATAGCTATGTTTTCTCCCCCAAGAGAATTTGATTTTCTGCTTTTTTTTCATCCACTATTCTCCAAGCTGTGTGGATTTCTTCACGTCGATGTTTTATGTTCGCTTCTATAGTCGCCATGTCATGATGTCTCACTAGCTGACAAGATTTAATAACAATAAAGAGAACATAAAAAAGTTAAAGATATGGCCAATAAACTAAGAGTCATCTGTGCAAATTGTTATATATATTATCCCTTCTTTATTCTTACCTTTCTTTAGTTAAGGCGTAGAGACTTTCTAGTAACGAGATTATTTCCTTTTCTAAATATAAATAAAAGACAAATGTCTCCCTCTTTGCATTTTTATTTTTCAGAGAAAATCCTCTCAAAAAATAAAAAGTTAGATTATGAACAAATGAATACAAATTTATTTCTTAGCATTTCAAAAGAAATTTTTTCCATATATTTAAAGTTCATTTGGCAACTGATTTCAATTGATGCAAAAAATGGAGATATAAATTTTTATCCATCAATTCAACGATAAATACTTGTCATTTATAGTAAAATTTAAGATGTAATTGATTTCAGTTTTTTTTTATCTTTCATTGGCTAGCAGAAATATTTATTCTTCTTGCTGCCTACCTTTCCTTGTCTGTTTTAACACTTTTGCTCAAACAAGTTATATGGTAGATGACTGAATTTCACACCGAGTCCTTGTGTCAAAATTGTAAATCTGCATAGCATTTTGAATTAAATCTTTCCATCTTCAAGCTCGATGTTTGTTATAACACTCTGAAGTTACATATAAAATCACATGAATTGCGAAGGCTTTAACGAAGGACTACGTTCCTCCCATTGGGGTCTCAGGAAGGAATTTGATTCACACTCCAAAACGCCACAAAAAGCGTTGTATGCGAAATTCCCTATATCTCGGTACTGCATATGTTAAAAACGTAACTAATATCTTATTTTAGAGATAAAGGGCAAAAGAAGAAGTTACAAAAAATATTTGAAAATCGGAATTGTAGTTCAGCGACTATTGAATCGCAAAGTTGGGCAACAATACTCATGAATTTGTGACGCGATCCTCTATATCTCGGTAACTACATGCTAAAAACATAACTAATGTCTTATTTTAGAGATAAAGTATAACAGCAGAAGTTACAAACAAAATTTGAAAATCGGAAAATAGTCACGCGAATCAAGTAGTCCTACGCCTTTAACATCAGCGGCTGTTTGAGAAAGACAGACTGCCCTCATTTTTTTCAGTGGAATGTTCTTAGGTCACGTTCACGAAAAATATTTATATTTTTAATTTCTCTGCAATTGACACTCTAGTTGTAAGAAAATATTGCATGCATTTTTTGTTGTGGCATTTATTAATCCACGCTTTGTATTCATTTTCTTCAGTATATCATGAACCTGCCAAAATAAAATGCCGCAATCCCTTTTGCAACACTATAATCACTTTTTTCAGCTGGTTGCCAGTTGCGTTAAAAAAATATTGATTACATTTTTAACCATCAAGTTTGTATTTATCTGCTTATTGTCATTAGCTGCAAAAGAAAACATTGCACACAATTTAAGTTATTTCATTTATTTCTAAAAGCTTCGCAATTTCTACTAGTGAAAATTTTAAATACATATATTTCTGTACAAATTTTAGTTATTGTAATACGGTTTTAAAAATTGTAATATTCAATGTCACAAGGGCACGACAGAATTAAGCATTGAATGGATATCTTTTGAACTACAAAATTGTTTATTCGAATATCGGTTCGGCGAATTGCCGAAAAATATCTAAACTCGGAGGTTAAGAATAAAGTGAGAATCTATCAGTGAAAAAGGCAATAATGATTGTTTTAAGGATATTTTTAGTGATACCAATTGAGAAATGTTGGTCACATAGCACAAAGGATCAAATCATTTTTGATCACACGTTATAAGTAAAGCCTTTATGCTGAAGTATACGAGAAATTCTTGGACAGAACATTCCCGATTTTTTCAGAGGTAGATGATTTGATGTAAACAATAAATGAAAAGATTTTGTATTGCATACTATAATGTGGAACTTTACCAGTCGGAATTCTTATTCGGAATCTTGAGGTAATAAACAATTGTAACTAAAGCATTCTTTTTCGACATTCCAAAGTTAGCAAAACTGTATTATTTTCACTTTGGATGCCGGTGTAGGTCGATGTCCAGCCCTCGCATTAATTCTTAAATCAATGAAGTAAGGGGAAAAGTATTGGGAAAAGTTGGTCGGGCCAATAAGTGCAATAGAGTAGTTCAATGCGGTATATCTAACGATTTGGAAGAGCAAGATTGATTGAGGTAAGATAACAGGCTGGGTAAGAAATCGCACTGAATCGGAGAAATTTTCAGTGGAAGAAAGTGAATTAATAACTTGCCGGAGAATTAATTCGTTTGACTGACAAGCTATTTTCTGGAACATTCATTGCTATTAATATTTATTATTTAATGATCAATTTAACCTCAATTTAAGATAAATAAAATTGGATAAATTCTGACTTGGAGAAATTTTCAATGTTGGGAAATCTAGTTATAACTGGCTTTTCAATTATTTCGTTTCGCTGCCAAACTATTTTCGAAAACATTCGTTATAATTAATATTTATAATTTAATCCTGTCTATAACATCAATTCCAAATAATAAAATTTGATCAATTTTGATGACTTTGAATATAAATTGTTGACGTAGTGAGTTTCATTTCAAACATTTTGTGAGTTTAGTACAATTTTGAGTGCGAGTTTCGAAATATTTTTTATTGCAATTGCAAGTGAATTTTTGTGTATTCATTAATGATTTATCA
The DNA here is from genome assembly GCA_013235015.1 of Araneus ventricosus. Taxonomy (NCBI): domain Eukaryota; kingdom Metazoa; phylum Arthropoda; class Arachnida; order Araneae; family Araneidae; genus Araneus; species Araneus ventricosus. The sequence goes on from BGPR01000280.1 coordinate 130,406, forward strand.
ATGAATAAAGTAAGTTTGCTTCACGCGCGTATTACGTTTAACAATTTTGGAACTAAAACCAGAGTAATAGTATATTTAAAATTTAAGCATAAGTATTTTCTGAGATTAGTGATATATACTTAAATTATAATTTGTGTGAAATTCATATAATATTCTGCATCTCTATTAGAGATATCTTTATTCCACAAACATAGCATAGAAAGCGGGTGTGGTTTATAAACCACTTGTTGCCACTGTGGCTTATGTACCACTAAATTATAAAAATATTTATCATACATAAATAAAATAAAATAAATATTTTTTCTTATCGTTTATCTTACAACTAAATTATAAAAATAATTTTTATAAAGATAAATAGCTAAATTTTAAATTATTTTCGCAATATTAAGATATTTATCACAATAAATACATGATATATATATTTCTTTTTTTTTACTTTAACAGTGATCGGCTGTAATAAAAGTACCCGCAGTTAAAGGGTTAAGAAGTATGCTGAAGTAATTTAAGTATGTAAATTTCATGCAAACTGTTTTTTTTTCATTCGGTTTACTGTATATTTCTGAAAAAGAATTGAAATTTCTTGCATTGCAACATGTACATTAATGTATATTACGAAACCAGTAATCATTGGATAATTGTGAATGGCGGAAATACAGCATGCAATAATATACGAATTTAATGAGCAAAAAAGTATAGCTGTATTATTTTTTTGTTTTACATTTTGCAACTTTTGCTATTTTCAATTGTTATTTAGACAATGTCCTCATACTTTTACAAATATACGAATAACTATTTATATGCAATACTGTCGCAGTACATACTGTAAAATATCTGAAATATATAAATAATTTAAATCAATGTTTAATAAAGTTGCAAAAGTGTATGACATGCGATTTATTTGTTGCCCTAGGCATGATTGTTAAGTAAATTGCACGAACACTATAAGTGATTATTAGTGATCTTGCATGTAAATACAATGATGTACGGTGGACAGGGGCTAATTGGACAGTTTTTTCTTCTAAGAATTTTTAAAAAAAGGAATTCAAAATTTTTAAATTTGTTTCTAAGCTGACACTATTAGTGAACATTCAGAAATAATTTGTCGTAGTGAAATTTGAATATATTAACTATCAGTATTGATTCAAAACCTCAAACTGACACCAAGTCGCTTGGCCCAACTTGCCAAACTTGACTGCGGGGTAAGTTGAAAAACTACTAACATGAAGCGACTATCACAAAACATCCTCCTATATTATTATACTTTATTAATTTAAGTTACGAAGTTGTGTTATTATCCATATTATTTGTATTATATACAAATTTTGTGAATTTCTTTTCAATAGAAACCGAGATATAACTTTTATGGTCATCCTCAAATAGTATTGTGTAATTATAATCAAAATCGAGTCCGCATGGTTTTTCGTAACAAGTATCATGAATAATAAATCTGATACAATTCCATCCCACATATTCAGATATATTTCTATAACGCACATCCTGATAAACCCTGTGTAGCAGCGCGGGACAACGTGTCCCATGCGAAATGTCCCAACTAGCCCCATATCGCCATTTTTGTTTCTCATGAGTATAGGGATTTATTCTGAAAGCATTCCGATAATATTACAAGCCCTAAAATAACATTGAAGAATTATCTTTCTGAATATTATTTGTAGAAATGGAAATTATATTTTATAAGCAAAGAAAAAAAACGATTACACATAAGTTAGGAAATTTACTCAGCTTCGCAAAAATTTGAATTTTCTGGCAGGTTCTGTAATGAACGCTACTTCTTCAATGAAGCTCATGTGGAAGAAGGAAGGCGGGATAATACACACTTGTCTGGAATGGCAGCGTTAAATACCGAAAAGTATTGCCTAACGTGCCCCTATGGCCAACTAGCCCCGGTCTACCCTATTCTCTTTTTATAATTAAAATAATAAACTTGTGATATAGTAGCGGATATCGCAAATATACTGTGCCAATTCATTGTCATCTTCAGTTTGCTACTTAAATTCAATTGGCTACAGGAGAAAATTTAAAGATAATATTATACTAATACTCCTAGGAATCATTTAAAAAGAAATCCCTCTAATTCTAAATCTTTTGCACATCACAATAAATCCCTTCCTGCTACCACATTTGATTTAAAAATTTATCAAATCCTCATTTTACAATGTTCGTGAATTCGAAAGACTGTAGAAATTTCTTTCAGGAAGGATGCCCTTGTTTTTCCTGAAAATTATGCAAAAATATACATTTGAAGTTTTTCGATCCCATACTTTTTTATCAATCGATATTAATTATTTTTCTGTAAAAATCACGACTCATAAAATTTAAATATTTGATATTAATTACATTTACCTTCATAAAAAAGTACAAGATTTGTTTAGAAGTCTCAAAATGTATTTTAATCATAATTTCAAAAATTATACTTTAATAAAAACTAAATCTGCATATTTTAAAAACTAATCAAGTCTCATATCCATATATTAAACGTTCAGTAAAAGTGTTTCATTAATTAAACATTTAAAATTCATCTCTGTTAATTTGCATTCATTCGTTTTTTTTCATTCACCAACATCAAACGAAATTTGAAGAATCCTTTTTCGTCTTACTTGTGAGAGAAAAGAAAAATTTAAAAAACATGCTATTAATTAATAGAAAAATAAGAAACATAGAAAACGTGAAAATGAAAGAATAAAATAATTTGGAAACTCCGAAAATTACAATGGAAATTTTCTTTATTTTCTCATTATTCATTTGACTTTGCTTTTTCTAGATCCACTTCAGCAACTTAATTAGTATCGCTGAATATAAAACCACTGAAAATTCAAAAATTCACGCTCAGCAAGGTATAGAGAGGGGAAACTCGTGTACCATATTTTTTATCTTGGACATATTTCAAGAATAAAATAAAATCCTTTAAAGGAATAAAGTCTAGGAAAGACCAACAACATAGAGTTCCAGCGCTTATTAAGGAGGAAAAGTGAGTGGGCAGTAAAATCGTCTCTAGCGTCACAGAGAAGGTGACTTCAGAAAAATAAATAAAGTAGAATAAAGTAGAACTGATGCAACTTGAACTTTAATTAGACGCTTGTGGCTTAATTAAAGTAGAAGACTGAATAAATGAGCTAGTTTATGGGAAATCGCTGTAGATGTCCTGTTTTGTACTAGGTAGAGAAATAAATTCGGCTGAAATACAAGAAAGCGCATTCGCAATTAGAAGTAAATTACTTTTTTTTCTCTTTTTGTTAATTAACAAGTTAATTTTATGAAACACTTCATTTGGGTTTGCCATTGAATTAAGGATAGAATACATTTCTTTGAATATGTTGTACTGGAAAAGAAAAATGAAATTTTATAAGTGTAATACTACGGAATTTAATAAAGATATTTAACGATCTGATTTTAATAATCAAAATTATAAATTTTTTATTGTTCTGTTTCTTAAACAGTTGCTTATGTTCAATTAATGTTAAATTAACTTATTATCAAATATTTACTTTACTGAATCATCAATGAGTCGACGCTTCATGCTGTAGTGAAATAGACCATTTGGTTTCCGATGAAATTTTGATTACGAAATTTCATAAGGAATTGTATTATTATTATATGAAATTTTATTATACTAAATTTAATTAACATATTTAACGATCTTATTTTAATAATCAAAATTATATATTTTTTATTTTTCTGTTTCTTAAACTGTTGCTTACGTTCTATTAATTGTAAGTTAACATATTATAAAATATTTCCTTTACTGAAGCATCAATGAATCGATGCTTCTTGCTCTAGTGAAATAGACCCGTTTGTATCAGAGCATTCTTTAAAAAAATATGTTGACAAAATCAGTCACTTTAGGTTCCAATACCACGTTGATATTTTAAACCCTATCTAATCAATTGAGTTTTCCTTTGAATATAAGGTAATGTGAACTTGGTTAACCCACTGACTGTCATTTTTTAAATCACCATTTAGATGCAAAGTTTATAAACGTATTCAAATACCGTTGAGCCAAGCGAGTTGTTATTTATATGCAACGTTTTGCTAGTATAATATGATCCAATTCTATAAAAGTACTAAGTAAACGCATTAGCCTAAGAAAATCGAAGAATGCAGCAGAAAATAGATATGCTTCCAACCCTTGAGGTATGCAGTCAGAGGGTTAAAATACAAGTGTAAGCAATTCTTAATTTAGAATTTGAAATGACAGATGTCATCGGTGTTTTTTAAAAAATTTTGTTTGCAATGTTTTAAAAATTTAATTATATCTCTATATGTTACCGTGTTTTCAACATTAATAGTATGAAATGTAAAAAAGAAGAGAGATCTAATTATAATCTAAAAGTTATTAACGCGCAAATGCAAATGTGTAATAAAATCATCTTTGGTGTGGCAAGAAACTTTGAACTTAAAATGAATAAGCGAATAAATTTAAAAGTTGGAATTTGGACTTTAGCTGGCGATTTTGGCTTAATTAAAATAAATTGCCGAATAAATGAGTTAGTTTGTAAGAAACTGCTCTAGATATCCTGTTTTACACTAATAAAGACATTACCCGAAATACAAGAAATTGCATTCCAAAGTGTGAAGTAACTTCGGTAATTTTTATTTTATTTTTCCTAAAATTAGTTTAGGAAAATAATAACGAAATTAGTTTTTGAAGCACTTCATTTGATACTTTCATTCAAATTAGTGTGCAATATAATTTTAGAGCATTTTCTGGAATGTTTAAATGCGTAGAAACCCAAGTGCAGTGTATCAGTAAATTTAGTAAGTGAATTCAGGTAGCTGTATTTATTTGCCCAAAATGTTATTTCCTTTCAATTTTAACTGCTTGTTTTTAAATTTAAACTTTCTCGGACATTAATTATGTTTTTGCTTAGATGAAGAATTATTAAACACGTTTGTTTAAAAAATTATTTATAATACAATAATAGACGATGTCGAAATGAGGTAATGAAAGTTGCCGTAAAATTGGATCACTTTAGTTCTATGTTTAGTTCTTTTAGAATCCCAAACTTTGGAAAAAAATTAATCTCTCTAGGTATCAAAATCATATTGATATGTCTATCTAATACGAAAAGTTGTCTATTTTTTCTATGAAAACATGGTTTTTCTGGAAACGCCTGTAGTTGAAAGTTCGCTCGCACCTACTCCCGGCTTTTACAATAACTGCAGATTATACTCAATATTAATTATGTATTATTGCCACACTCAATATTAATTCAAATAATTTAGTGTTGTAGTTACAAAAATTAGCATTTATAAATTTAATCACAAAAATTAAAAACACCCTTTTATTAGTTTACTAAACAATATAATATTTTTTGAAGATTTTCATCTGTTTAACCCTTTTACAACGAGCAAGGCGGTCTTCAAATTTCCCCTTAACAGCGACGAAGGCCGGTCTAAGGCGGCTGGCTTCTTCTCAGGGGAGGTGAGGTTTTGAGATCGCTTCGGAGATATGCACGGTAGGGGATCCAATTATCCTTGCCAACCACAGCCCATTTCCCTGTTCCTTAAGGGAATGTTATAACAGGGGGTGGAGTGGTGGGTTAAATGACCACCCATGTTGGGAGAGTCCAATTCACGTCGTAACTTCTCAAAAAGGCCGGTTTTTAAGGAGCTAAAAGAGAAAAGTCGCCTCGGGATTAAAGAGTTCATCTTGAGGTCTATTGCTTCTCAAATCACTACCAGTGACGCCATTGGTACGGGATCTAATTAAAATTTAATTACTCATTAATTGATAATTAAGTCCTGAAAGTGTTAGTATAGTGTATTTTCATCGAAAATACAGTAAGGTATATAATTTCAATCAACTAGTACATCACTAAGGGAATGAGAAATGGATAAAAATATTCCATATTTAAAAGTATGAAATAGTAAAGTTAATAAAATGTGAAAATAGATAAATATAGACATCCAGAAGTTATCGCGAAGGAAAAAGAACTTAGAGTAAAATCGTCTCTGATGAGAATTACAGTAGAGATAATGCATGTAATTAAAATTTAAATCAATTGCTATGTGAGATATAGAAATGAGTGTATTTTTTTTCGTACAAGTTCGTCTTTTCAACTGTGTAATTCATCCTGATTTCAGTTTCATGGGAGACATTAGAGTTGTCGGATTTCTGGAAAGTGTGGTCTTTATCACGTTGGGTTGGCTAACAAGATCTCCAATCAGAACCTTATACAGTATAACAAGAGATTCTCCGTGTATTTCATAACCGTAATAGTAATTTGTTGGAATTTTGAAGCTCTATTAACATATTTAATATTTCTAACATAAAATATTGTAATATAAACTAATATTTTCTTACATATGTTTTAGTGAGTTTTCTAAATTTCTTTCAATGCAACTGAAAAAAAAGTGTTATCGAAGACTTATTTTTACAAAAAAGTTGTTACAGATACTATATTTTCTTTGCAAAGCACGACGATGTGTTATGATAATGTAAAGTTGTATTACATAAATTCTGTTTAAAGTAAATAATGTTAATGTGATATATTTTAGTTTTCACAATTGAAACTTTTCCGTTGAGATAATAGTTTTCACTTTTACTTTAAACAGTGTTTGTAATTTAGTAAATGTAATAAAGTACAAATTAAAGAGGGAAATAAATTTCGAAACTGGGCGATTTCTTGTCTTTTCTAAGCGCTAAACGTTTATTTTCCTTAACTGACATGGAAAGTATTGTATCAGAAATAAAAACATAATTATCTGCATAATTTTATTTTAAAACAGCGCTTCTTATATTTATGTCATAACTCCAAGTAGGGTCGTTCAGAAAACAAATTACGGAGCAGATCTTTTTTTCCAGAACTCAGTTCGTTCAGACTTGCCACATTTGTATGCAAAAAGAGGGGGGGGGGGGGGGGGGGCCAATAGATTGAAATAATTACATTGATTTTCCTAAAAATAATTTTTAAACCATTTTTTATTAATAAATATATAAATTCTTCATTTAATTAATTATTTTCCAACTCTGAGACAGCGACAAAATCGTTCTGATGGAAATAGCTTCACGAAGTTTTCCAGCCTTAAAAGCAGCAAAGACGAAGAAATGTATAAGAAAGGTTACGAAAGAGCAAACACAAATTCTCAAATCTAGTATAGTACTATCTCTTCCATATATTGCAATCAATCGAGTAAACATAATAATTTTAACAGTCTAAAGTGCGTCATAAATTTTATTAATTTCTGAATAGAGACGTTTCTCAAAAATACATTTGGAATCAGTTTTGATTGCTTAGAAATTATTTTTTCCACCGCCTCTCTTCTATTAAAATTCATCGTACCGTCATTTAGGTTTCAAAAATACCTCGAATGCCTTAGAAAGCTCCAAAAAATATATATTTAGATAGCTGGGAATAGATGCTAAAGCTGAAAATATTATAAAGAAATATTTCTATTTATTTCTGCTTTATAACTGTGCTATTAAGAGCCACTTACTTATTAAAGCCACTTACTCCAGTTAAGCACCAATGAATTTATCATTTTAAAAGAAAGGATTAGGATATTGGCTGAAAATACCCCTTCTTATAGCCATCATTTCAAAAGTATTTTGAATAAAAAAACTCAATTTCTTTCAATTCAGTTAAAATATAAATATATATTAGACATACAGACTCCAAGTAATGAATTTTAAGCAAAAATGTATCTCTGACATATTAATTTAGAAATCAAAATGTCTGAAGTCATTAGATTTTAATTTGTTCTCTACTGAAGCTAATTAAGTCTGAACTTAATATGAAGCATTTTAAATTATGAAAATCGTGACTAATTAGATTTTCAAAATTGTCTTGAGAAACTAGTTGCAGGAAGAGTCTTTAAAGAAATGTTTCACTATATGAATTTTGAGCCATCTTTAAAATTTCAAAATTAAAGAAATGATAAAGAAACAGCAAATACTAATTTTGTTTTAAACTGTAGTATTTTATTAAATTTATTTTCTTTGGTATTTAAATAAATTATCAAAGATGATGGAAGCAAATTTTTCATAAAATAACAACAGAATTTGATAAGGTTGTGTGGAACATCTGAAAAGCAAATACATCCCCATTAGTTGTTCATTAGTTGTATGTTGTACACTTATTAAGAATCTTCTTTTTCTTGAAGTCCAAATGTTAACAGTTTTCTAAAGATGCTGTAATGCTCCATATTAAGAAAAAGGTTTTTTACTCTTCTCATTCATTCAATGTCATACATGTCATTTTTTTAAAGTTAACTTGCTCCTTGAGTCAAGTACATTTATACACAATAATTTATATAGAAATAATCCATCTCATAGAAAGCTTTCTTATATATTCTATCCCAGAATAAGTTTTAATTTAGAATATGCTTTATACTAGCTCAAAAATTCTAAAAATGAGATGTACCTACGGATATGGGACAACTTCATGCACTTGGCATGGATGCAAATTTTTCAAGAAAACCTTAATAGCGTAAGTCATGAAAAAATTGTTCTCCGTGAAGTACTTGTTGTTCAGTAAAAGTAATGTGAATGACAAGATAAGAATTCCGTTCTGGTGCTACAATAAGGCTTTTCGGTGACGGAATTCGCTACAACTATGGTCAATTGACGGTCTCTTGACCAGTAGCCTGCTATCAGAACTTCCAATTATGCCAGTGAAAGGCAGTTGGTCCCCATTGTATTTGATGACACAGGCACCCATGTACAAAGCGGATCCCCAATGGAAATGCGTTTTGAGCCATCAACACTCCGCTCTTTTTGAAATTTCTGTGCACTTTTATTCCTAACACTTCCATTCCATACCATAGCCCAGGAGGGTCGACTTAACTCAATGGTTGTAGAGTCTTTTGAAGACCTCCGGGAAAAAACATGAGCACGAATTAAGGCTCCGGGCATCAACTTCAAGCAACCACACCATATTTAAAAAAGGCAAGTTACGTATGTAAATAGAGGTGCAACTTAAGAGCAAAGTTACACAATTATTCCTCGCCCTTGGTTTGTGGGTTTTATACATTTTATTTATGTTTACTTTTCATCCAAGAAGATAGTAGTATGATTTTTTCGAAATATTTCTTCCTGCCGACTCGTGCCAAGCATTACATACTTAGGATAAGCTGGGTCGGAGTGAAAAGAAATCTTCTGCTTTGGAAGCCGAGACCTCACCACCAAGTCCCCAGGGCCCTATTTTCTGATATGGAAATAACAAGGAAAGAAGTGCGATAAATGCAACATAAATCATTATAAAAGAAGTGGTGAAGAAGTGATTACTCTAATTTCTTTGGAAGATAACCGAGTATATGCTCAATAGGAGGACAATCCTGGACAGTCTGAATCATAGAGATCACTATTTGATGCCCCTATTGGTGGTAGAATCGTTCTAATACAGAAGAATGGCTCCCCACATAACGCCAGATTTGCCGATTAATACATTCTTGACCAAGCCATTCAGTCAATTTTGTGTCCATGATTTCAGTACTCTAGAGCATCTTTGGGATTACAGTGGTAGAGGAATCGGTGCTGTAAATAATCCTCAGGGATCTTTGAATGATCTGCAACAATAATTGCGCCATGAATGGTCCTGCATGCATGTAAACGTTACCTATCTACTGTGGAAAAATGGTTCCAATAATGCTTAACGATAGCAAATATCCCTCAATAAAAATGAGTTTAAAAATACTACTATTAAAGTTAAATTTTTTGCTAAACAAACTGCTGTTTCTAAAAGTGTGATTATTTAACTGTAAGTTATTTATGAAAAAAATAATGCAAAATACAATTGATAAATGTGCAATGAAAATGTTTCCAAAGTTCTATATTTTTATCTAAGTATTTTCATAATTTACCCTTCGGGAGGCCAGTGTGTTAATTGAAACAGAAATTAGTCACAAAACTATGAAGGAAAAAAAGTCTCCATGAATTTTTTACAAAGATCACTCGCTATTATTTTATTTATTTTAATGCACCATAAAACACTAGTCTTTCATGAATTTTATTATCAGCAGATAATGCCAAAGGGAAATAAAAACATCCTTAAGACAATCAAAAATAATAATTAATTACACTTTTGTTTTAAAGATACTCATAAAGATCAATGAAAGTAATTAATTTATATCCGAATTATAACATGAAATTATCGATACAAGCACTTGAATATCGTTATTTTTATGAACACCCCAAGAAATGTTGCTGTTCTGCATTGCTGGATGTAATTTATCTCTGTGAAAGAAAAACAACACTCCTTCTCTTATTGATAAACATAACTCTTAATTTATTAAACAAATATCCGCTTGCATGGAAGTTTCTACCCTGTTCCATGAAAAAAAACTTAAGCAAGAATACTGTTGAAAGAAAGGATAGAAAATGAAATAAACAAGTGTTGTCTGGTGTTGTTTAAATGCCTCAAAGGAAAAAAAATGCACCTAATAGAAATTCCTTTGTTGTTCCATTTGTTCCCCTTCCCCTGTAGAATTCCTTGTATTATTATTTAGTTTAGATTTATTCGCAATCAGTGTTCTCAAATTCTTTTGGCGGGGATTTTCTATTGTAGAATTTTCCTGGAATTTTAAACACCTTATCGGGCTATCTCACTTTATATTGGCAATTGATTAAATGTTTATGTCAAAGTATGTTTAACGTTAAGCTGTTATATTTTTGGTGAGCTTCTTTTCACATTGCTAAAATCAGAACAGAAGTGCAAATATTCTTTTTCTTTTACATACAAAAGCTTTTACCGAACGAAAAGAGTATTTCCCCTTTTGTGGAATTATTGTCCACGAAAATCTTAATGTTACATAAAAAAAGTTTAGCATTAAACATTGATTAAATTGGGTTGGGGGTTACATTTTCACTTTTCCATAATTAAATTCTGGAGAGACTTAACTTGGTGTTAAAAAAATACAACCCTAAACTTTTATTCAAAAACAAGATAGCGTATTTTATGTGAGAAATTCTGAAGTATCTAATTACGAAATGTAGAAACTAATAATGGATATATTAAGTATGTGTAAAAAAGCAAGTTATTTATTACTCCTAAGCTATCGTTTTAACTTCAGAATCTTTTCTGAATTCTTACAACAATAACCGTTAGAAAGTTTTATTTTAATAATAAATATTTGATATATATGCATAAATCTTAACAATAGAGTTTTGAATTGTATATTTCTATATTATATTCTATTAATTCGACGGTAGATTAAATTTTCTGACATTTCTGTCTTATTTCATGCTTAAGTACTTCTTTCATTTTTTATCCCTTTAAAATATTTTAATAATTAAATATCGTAATAAATAATTAATTTTATGATAATTTACTCTATAGGATGATTTAAAAAAGTATATGGTGATATTTTCATTCAAAACTTATACATAAACACTTAATAACATACATCAAATTTAATGAGGCCAATTATTCAATAAAATTTAGAATCATACCAGGTAGAGAAAATTTCTTGATTATAATAAATGAGTACGATAATAATTTTAATAATTAATTCGTCAATTTTTTCGTTCTTTGCAATATTCACATTTTCAATAAATCGATATTTTTTATAATTAATGGCTCAATCAACTGTCGCAAATACAGCTACTCAGTAAAGGATAATTTAATTGTAAAATGACTCCCCATTTGAAATTATTAAATGATTACTGTGCATGGTTGTTTGTTAACTTGTGGATTAATTTGACGTGCCATTTTTGAGATGAAGATTTTCTAAATTGTACCAGAATTTGTTATACCAAGCATTAATGAACGCAGTTTGGTACTTTCAGCAGGATCCCTACTGGCACAATATTCCCTACAATATTCAAACGATATCCTTAAGATCTTGTACGGCATTTACGATATCCTATCAACATCGTGGACATATCGTATAATACCTTGTGTTAATAGGGTTGGGCATCTCCATATTACTATCGACACGTGTGGACCTATCTTCATGGAATTCTGGTGATCAAATGATTAGTGACCTTCACAGATATAGAATTTCAGATCGACGGATATATTTTTGCTCAGATACTTGAAATATTCATTGGAAGAGTATGCGCTTAAACGTCATATTAGCATGCTTAACGTGACTTTTGAAATTCCAACAGTTGGTTTCATCAGCAGATACTGGATAATGGTCAACAATATGGACACTTCAAATAAATGAAGAAAATCTGTGTCTGTATTTATTAATTTGAGTTACAAAACTTTGTTGTTCGTTAGTAATTGCTTATATAACAATTCTATGAATTTTGAGTGCCTTGTCATAGCACACTATATTCCTGTCTGTGAGCATGTGATGCAAATGGCATATGCTATTTCTTATTTACTTGCAAAGGAATGAGGAACCAATTATTCGCCTCATATTATTATATATGTTGATAAAATTAGTGCATTCATTACCATCTAAATGTATGTTGCTTACCGACATAATGACTGCGGTGTCGAAGAGAGATATTTTGAAATTAAATCTCACTGGAAAACAGCGTAAGTTATTAGAAAAAGATAGAGCAAATTTCCTCAATTTGAAGCTTCTATTGTTATATTTAACACTTGTATAGAAGGAAAATTTTCCAGAACTTGCTAATATTCAGCTTAAAAAATTATCCGTATGGGATTTAAAAAAAAAAAAACACCGGAGGAAAACATCCATTGCATTAATCAGGCGCCAATTTGTGCATTTTTCTCCTTTATGTTTAGGCGTATAGTAGAATTCGAGGTTTGCTTCTCTTCACATTTGAACTAATGATTGCGATTATAACATTAGTCAGGAAATAGAAAATAAAGTCTTTCCTTCTATATTTTGCTAGTAAGAATATAAAATAATTTTTGCGCTACGTTATGAATACTCCTTACTTTATTTTAAAATAACATTTTAGTGTAATACATTTTCTCTAAATATTACAGGAAAAAAATCATTTCTTTTACTGCATTTTTACAAATTCAATATGGCACTCTAAGTAGTATTTTGCTGAAGTGATTGCAATTGGTTAGAATGTGGATGAAACTACGCACTCTTATGTTTGGTTTACAATAGCGAATTCTAAATTCATAAAATTATAATTTCTTCCTAATTGCGAAACTAGGTCCAAATATTCCTTCATCATTTCTTTTTTCAACTTTTATAAGCTTTCGCTTCTTCACTTCTGATCGTTCCGTAACAGTCTAATGTAAACATTAACTGCGAATGAAAAAAAATCCACTGAACCAACATGACGTGAAGGGATTGCAACAAAATGAACTGAACGTATGGCCCGTTCTCTACTTTTTTAGGTATGAGTTTTGTAAGGAGAATTGAATGAGGAACCGTTCCTCTTCTGGCGAAGAATCCATTTTTAGGACGGGACAAAAGCCTGCTGAAAATCCCATTCTGAAAACTCGTTAATCCTCTTGACTTTGGCCCCTCCTTTCCTTAATGCATCCTTCTTTTCCATTGAAGAAGAAAACGCGTTTATTTTTCTCTTCTTATTCTTCGCAAAGAAGGGCACAGAAGTACTCGAAGGCTTGCGATTTTCGTCCGCCCTTTATGAGTAAAATGGCTCACAAAACTGCAAATTAAAACCATTCCGGGAGCAGTTAATTCTTTTTAAGGAGCCATTCCCACTTTAAAGTTTCCCCCTTTTAATTTATTTTCCTCTCCTTTTTGTGTGGAAAAAGAGACTCTTGAGACGAGGGCCTCCGAACGAAGCTGTTCTTCTGTGGTAAATAAACAAGGGAGAAGAAAAAATTCAGACAAATAAAGAGAAAAGGAAAAGGTCGACTGAATGGGTAAGGAAGGAGCAAAAAGTCAGATTAAGACCCTTTACAAAAGAAAATAAATTAAGATAGACTATAATATGGCACGGATCATGGTTAGGTTAAAAAAAGCATTAACACTTCCATAATAATAAAGAGGCAGATTTCAGAACATACGACCTACGTGTCTGGGTGCTTACTCATATTTTTATTTCTTTCATCCTGAGAGTTGAGTCAAGTTGAGAACAAACATACCATTAATTATAACACTATGAAATTGTGGTTTTTATTCTTTTTTAATAACATTTCTTTAAATTCTTTGCCTCATTTGAAATCTTAGTTTTACTCAAAATGTGTCAAAAGATATGCATACTGGGAGAATAAAAATTCAAAATTTCAAGAAAAGACTTCATATAATAATGGAAATAATACATATGAGATAAAATGTTGAGTTATTATGTGTAACAATAAAAATACCTTTTATCATTGTTAACTCAAAGAGTTATTGATCCTGATTCAATTCCAAGAGAGATTTACATAAATGCTTATAACAAAACAAAAAAAGAATAACACATCTTATATGTCAATTCAACAGTTTATTGATCTCATACTTGAAACATGCCCTCATAAGTCACCGATTTATGTCCAAAATATGCATAAACTAACAATGGAGGCATCAATACGGATGTAAAATCATTACTTATATTTTGAAACAAAGAGCTTATTTTAAACTATATAAAACTAATCGTAGCATGTGAAATCATTGCTAGTAGCAGTTTCAGCTAAGTGAGAAAGAAGAACATTTTAATTGCTTAAGCACAAAAATGAAAAGGATTATCATAATTTTTGTTCTCTGTATCGTATTGTTCACTAAAAGAGTTTTTTTTAACAGATTAAACTATTGATCCAATCAAATTTTTGAAATGAAAGCATAAAACTATCTAACATAAGGTTTTTGAATAATTAAAGATGTGATTCTCAATACACTATCACTAACACATATCACTTATTTTCTGAACTTTTTACGCTAGTTCTAAGCTGAAATAAATTTCATTATGAAAATTAATTAAAGGATGAAAGCCATTAATTTATTATCTTGACGTTATAGTTATTTCTTAAGTTAGATGAAACCTTTACAAAACCAATTCTCTGATGCAGATTTCAAACATACAAAATTTTGGCTATTGTTAATAACACTGATATTAGACATGTTCCTTTTTTGTGAATTTTTACTGGCCTCCGCTCAGCTTTCAGAAATCGAAAGTTCTTAAATATGTATGTGAAAGAAAAGCACTGTTTTTGTCAGGTATTAGTTCATAAAAATACAGTTATACAAACACAAAACAACAATACTTAAATTTCACCTGTGTGATTGCCATTCTTAATTAGCAATAAGTCTATGCAAACGTATTTCGTAATACAGCAGAGAACAAGATAGGAATACTATCTGTGGGTCAATAAGAAATCCAAAAGATTGCAACTCCGTGGAAGTTAAATTACAATGGTTTTATGGTACAATGTATGCAGCTGCTATGCATGTGTGAAAAATTTACTGGCTGAACTGCTGTACCGGCCGTAGGGGAAATGTTCGTGACGGTTTCTCTACACACTTACCCTCTAAGTTTGGGAAGATATTTTAAAGCTGTAAAAGGAAATGAAATTCTAATGACTTACTGGCATAGTTTATGCACGAGCTTCTATGCTGATGTAAAAATTCGACGGGTGTTTCATTAGAAATCTTCATAAGAAAAACGTTGATTATCATTAAACGACCTCAATTAGGGAATATATTTTAAACCAGATACGTTCCATGTTTTTACGGTAAATATAGGGTAATTGCAAAATAATCATCGGGATTTCCGATTATGTAACTTTAAGAATATAAATTACACTTTTAAATGCTAAAGGGAGTATGAACAATCGGATGTTAATTTTCTATTTCTATAGCTTATTTTTATTTCCATACCTTCCTTTCAAGAAGAAGATGAATCTCATTTTCACCTTCACTACAGAAACGAAAGAAGTGGTTTTTTTAACCCTTCGCAGAGCAGTGTGCCAGCTGATGGTACACCTAATTTCACTCGCTCCTCAACCGTTAAATTCAACTATAAGTGTGAAATAATAGATTTAGGATAGGGCTAATAGTACTCCTTTTAGAATGTATATAGCAGCGTCATGAAATTTAGTTTCGGAATAGGAATTATTAGGAGATAAAGTTTTGGAAAATTCCTTTACTCGGAGATAAGGAATTTTTTCAGTTCTGGACGTTCACAATATTAGCAGATATTCCTCCAATATTCTTGAAGTTTTAATTTATGATTTTCTGTAAGACTCAACAATATTTTTTGAGTGTATCAAGGTGGCTGTATCTAAAGGTGTTCTCACGTGAGGGGTGAACCCAAAGGGGGACGACCACCCCTCGGAATGAAGTAAGTTTTTTTTTTTTAATTTTTGTATATTCTATGTTTAGACAATAAACTAAACCCATTCATGATGTTTCTTCATCATATTTCAAAACATTTTATGCCTTGCGCCGCACAGGGTTAAATCGAGTCTTATGGCGACGACCGAACGGAATGGCTTTAGTGTTCTAGAGTTTCCGAAATTTCTATCGTTTTTCACAACGCAGCGAGCATTCCGAAGAAAATATGGAACATATGAGACCTAACCATTAGAATAATCTGTGCTGATTTCGCCAAAACAAAGACATTGGTTGTTTGGGGAAAATGATAAGGCCAAGAAAACTAAGTGTTCCACGGGATATAAAAAATAGAGTAAGAGACTGTTTC
Organism: Araneus ventricosus; assembly: GCA_013235015.1. Taxonomy (NCBI): domain Eukaryota; kingdom Metazoa; phylum Arthropoda; class Arachnida; order Araneae; family Araneidae; genus Araneus; species Araneus ventricosus. The sequence goes on from BGPR01000280.1 coordinate 146,889, forward strand.
ACATGTAATCCACAGAATTCAACATTTGAATCTTGTCGTGAACCGGAAGTTCCACTACCGTTTGAAAGATTTTACATCGCGAAATTTCTTAAACCGGACCGCAAACTGTTATCAAAGCAAATGGATCCTCGTGATATGACATGTCTCAACTTCTCTGGGAAGATTTGGTCTATCGTAAATATGTGTGACGCATGATAAAATGGCAATATATAGAACATACGGTGACTTTTTTCGAGAAGCAAATTAAAATGTTTCGTTATTTATGATGTACTTTTAATTTTCAGAGTTATCATACCTTTTCTAATGTAGTAAGTTTAAGCCGGATGATTATTTTGTAATTAAAATATTTCATATTATATTAGGATTGAAATCTAGAGGTGGGCACTCTTAAAATGGTTAAAAGTTTCCAAAGCTAATGCAAACAAGGTCTTGCTTTGGCGAGTTGATACTGTTTTAAGAGCGTGTAACAACTATATATGAAACTATTTTAGTTACTAAAAGAAAATTTAAACTATGAACAGGTATGAATGAAACACGAGGTACCAAACACAGTTAGGAAAACGTTGAAGTTGTCCAAACAATTCATCAGGTAAATAATATCACCACAAAATAAATATTGTTCTTCGCAATGGAAAAAAGTTGAGTTTTAATTAATTGAAAATGAAATTTCATTTAAGAGAATGGAAAAAAAGCTTCGCTTCATTGACTTTAAAACGCAATTGATTTTTATTCCAAAGCCGAACTCATGGGAACAACCGTCACGAACACTACGCGCAAATTGCATTTTCATTGCCAAAATAAAAAGGTTTTGCGCAATTGGTTTAATTAAAACGCATACTTTAATCAACAAAGCATATCCAACGAGAACCAAAAACATCGTTTTCTGCATCACGGACAAAATAAAAATTGTGCTCACGAAGTGAAAAGAGAAAGAAAATGAAAGGAAGAAGAAAAAGTAAAACAAGAAAAGCGGAAGTTGCCAGCATATAAAAACAAAAATCTTCCTGCAATCAGTCTGACGATTACTAGGAAACTAATTAATTACAACAGCGAAAAATCTTCATTGCCATTTTAACTAACGTACGGGCCGGGCATACGCTTACTGAATGGTTGATGGAATTAGTTGCTCCAGCAGCAGTTCCTCAAACCAGCACGGTGTTTCTCCCGACTGCCGTCGGAGGGCGCTTCGGAGGGTCATTTTTAACACCATTGCACTGATTGCATTCGGAAATTAAATTGCCCGCCAGTCCGACGGAAATGTCAGTCCCCGTCCGATGCCATATATTTTAATTAGTTTTATTTTTGTCGGTCTTTGTTTGAGGGAGAGCACCGATTTCTGCGGCCTCAAATTAAAGAATTGGCGCGGGCGGGGGGTTTTCAGTTCATGTCCTCGCTGTTATGCGGCGAAAACGTAATTATTTTGTCAAACGACCCGGGGATGCTCCCCGATCAGACAGACGCCTTATCAACCGCTCTCTCTCTCGTATTGGAGAGGCGTTGCGGAGAATGAGAATTGGGATTTGTTACAGTTACAGAGACTGCGTGACTAGATGGTGGGGTGGTTGGTTCATGGCGTGTTGGAGCAATGGAATAATAAAATGGTTAATTTGTATTTATTGCTTAAAGTATCGATGAAAATTCTTTTAACACCTGTATTTTAGTTTTGGGTGCTCAGATTGTGAAACCAATCATATTGTATTGAAACTCGCAATGAAATAAAGTAGCTAACTTAATTTTTTGGCTCATAGAGTGATGAAGCAAAGGAGGAATAAAATATTTAGTTTGCGTATATTGTTTCAGGTAGGGTTTTGGTTCACTTCTTCTTTGAAATAAATGATTCTATACAAATTTTTAAAACAAATTTATGTAGCTGAAATTGTTTTTAATTACATTCATGAATTGCTAATCTCTTTGCTTATGTTCTAAATTTGCTCTCACAGTACAACCATTTTGACTTAGATGGAATAACGACAATTTTTCCAATCCTGAAGACTTTGGGATTGGAAAATGCTTAAAAAGCCCTATTTAAGTTATTTATGTAACGCCTTTAAACACCCAAGTTTTAGTCAGCGAATGCAGATAATTACGTCAATCAAAGTGCACTGAAATACAAGGTTAATTAAATTGGAAAATTTTATTTTTTTCCAGATATCATTTCTTTCTATTTCTGTATTTTAGTTTTCGAACTTACACCATTACGTCACTGTGATAGTACTTAAAGTTTGAACTTAATATGAGTTTTGGAACTCTATTTGTCTGGGATTGAATCGATAAAAACATTTAAATTGGGTTTTAAATAACTAAATTACTTTTAGACTGTTGCTACATAAATAAGCAAGAATCAGTATGTTAATATCTATGGAAAGATTGCACCATAAAGTATCGGATCTAGCTTCATCATCTGACTGAGGTTCATAATCATAAGTTCAATTAATAAAGAATGCTCATTTAAATTCAAAATATAGGTTAATCTAACTCCCATACTGTAAAAAATCAAATCGCCATTTATAATAAAATTAATTTTTAAATAATATTGCATGCCATTTAGTAATCTCTTAAAAAATTTTCTGATAAACTTCTTTTGCTGGCAACTCCTTTTCAATCAAAATTTTGCTGGCAACTCCTTTTCAATCAAAATTTTGCTGGTAACTCCTTTTCAATCAAAACGTTTTTGGTTGAAAAATATTTCCGCACTAAAATATGCAAATTTTTTATTAAAAAATGCCCATTTGTAAACAAATTTTAAAATTCATGATAAAAATGAGTAATTTTGTTAAGATCCGAATTTGTAAAATGAACATTCCCAGGTTCTCACCATAAACTTAACCCTTAAAACCATTATTAATGTTTTAGTGAAAAACATCCAAAATCATAACCAACTGTTTTTTACTAAGAATACAAAATTAAATATCGTTTTCCGACCTTTCGAAATCGCATCTTATTTGTTTCACCTCATCATTTGATTTAAAATACTGGTTTTTCATTTTATATTAAAGCCCCAAATGTGTTCCTAGTTAAACGTTGAAACTCTTCTTCCTTTTTTTTCAACGTTCATCTTAACAGAAAATATTGAATAAAACAGATTTTTTCGTGTCATTTATATGCAAGACAGGTCTCCAAAAAGGAACTCTCAATGGTCTTTTTATTTCCCAGCAAAGCTTTCGATGGATTCTACGAAAATGTAGACGTCTAATTCAGGCTGACAGAAGGGAAACGATATATTTATGTAAGGAAATAGATAAAAAAGAAATCTGAAATTAATGCGGAAAATTAACATTAACAAATTTGTTTTCGGTCAAATTTACAATTATTCGCTATCATTGTCAGTATCATTACTATTCTATTCCTCCTCGAAAAAACGGCTGGAATTCGGAAAATGCATGTATTTTCCTCCAACTAATCTTTTAACTTCTTAACATAAACTACCTAGCACAAGAATTTATCGTTAAAGAATTTAATTATACGCTTATATTCCAAACCGGGTTACTGGAAAATAGAAGCTTTATTGGTTTTATTTGGGGATAACATTTTTACTACACGACTCAGCATGAAATATCCAAAATTTACAAATTGTCACCATCCATCAGCTTTCCTACATCTTTTCTCATTCAATTAATAATAAATAAAACAAAGTCAGAAACTAAAATAAGACTTCAGAAATAAGAGAAAATAGATTTCAGGGCATACTTTTACGCAAGAACGATTAGCTATCGAGAAATTGAATTTCACTTAAATTATGCATCAGACAAAAAAATATCATTTAACTTATAAACAAAAGGAAAAATTAGATTTCGGAACATATTTTTTTACTCAAGAAAGATTAGGAGTCGAGAAATGCAATTTCATTTAAATTATGCATCAGACCTAAGAGTATCATTTAACAATCCATTATGTTGGAAGTATATGGTCTACTCGAATGGATTAAATGCTTTCCATAATGAACTAAAACTTCTTACAATTTAGTCTCCTACATAGTTTAAATTCTGTCAAGAAAAATAAATTTTACTGAAATATTTCAGCATAAAATTGCTTCTAAGCGAATCCACTGCTAATAAATGCTGCATTTACTCCAACTTAAGTGAGTTGAACCATTAATATTTAAGCAGCACTTCTCAAATATTTTCAGGGCATTTTCTTGTCTTATTACAGCTTATAATACAGAATAAAAGATAAAAATTCCAATTTTTCAACTAGGTTTTCTGGAATAATGTGAAGAATTCATGAACGGTTCATTTTCTAGAACGAAGATCTTTGTTTACAATGTCTCAAGCAAGAGCAACTCGCAAAGAATGCTCATTAAAGATCAAAGTAGGCAAAATTACGCATTTCAGAAAATGAAGCGAGTTTCATCAAAATGCCCTGGAGCATTTTGAGAAATAAAGAAACTTCTGGAAGCGATACTTCTCGTTTCTGGTTTAAATTTTTTACTAAATGGAAAAATCTTTATACACTATTCGTTACAATAACATATTAGATTTATTTCTAATTGCCCATGTTTCTCATTTTATGCAAAATTTCTATTCATTTGGGGTTTTGAACCTAATGATACATTATCTGGGATTCTTGCGAATGCATTTTGTTGAACATCTTAATTTAACATTTTTTTAAACCTTATCTCTAGACAGCTCAATTTACAGTAAGATCTATTTAAAAACACATTCTATTTTAAGAATAAGAAGATTCAAATTAGTGTGTGGTGGTCAATGTGGTAGATCGGTTATTAAATATAATCACCGCGGTAATTATATATAATAACCGCTCATTATATATAATTGCCACATAAAACTCCGGTTCTTATATATAATTACGACGATTATTATATTTAATAACCGATCTACCACATTGGCCGTAACATATGCAGAACAATACTGAACAACTATTCATTAATTTACAAGAAAGTCAAGAATCTTAAAGCAGGTCATAGTTACTCTAGAACTAGAATGAAAAAACGCAACGCGCAACCCCTTAACCAGTTAACTGTAAAATTTATATTTAGAAGACTCTCACTGGTTACTTAATTAAAATCGAGCGATGATGAGCATGTTCTTCGAATGCAATACAAATGATCCCTTGATAAATGTTGCGTAGAAATCAAAGTAAAATGATAAGGATTACATTTTTATTGGATAATCAACAAGAAAAATTTAAAAATATATATATTTAAGAAATGCCTGATATACAAGTAAATTACAGGGAAATCCCGATATGCAAGTAAATTTGGGGGAATTCCCGATGCAAACTGGACGATAATCAACTTATTTTGTAAGAAGCATTTCATTGTTGAGGGATTAACCTCTACACTGAAGGATTTAACCCGTTTCTTTTAGGTTTACTCTAGTAATATAAAAGTGACATATCACTAAATCAAATCCGTATTACATCTTACTGAAATTTTGAGTTTTTATATTAAATGTCTAATGTTTTAAAAATTTTTAATGTTTTTTATATAAAATGTTTATTGTTTTTTTATTAAATGTTTTTATATTTTATACGAAGTTTAAACACGTCAACACCAAAATTAAGATTTTGATTGACATGCATACACATCGAATTCAGTTAACTGGTTAGGGGATCATTGTGACAGTGACGCTACAGGACACAGAGTAAAGAGATTTTCCAACCTAGGTTTTTTTCATGAACGACACTGAATTTTCAAAGGATGGTGTGTCAATGCGTAACTGCACCTGTGGACGTTTGAAAAATACGCGAATAATAAGGCAACACACTATACACTACAACAACTTAGCATTTAAGTTTGGGTTGTCATTATGTTGATTGTTTGCTCTGTCCATTTTTAACTCCATCATTACTCAAGTTTGAACCAGATAGTTCCGGTTCATACAGATAAGCTCTGGCAAGTATTCGCCGTAATATGATACCATGTTCTTTTCTCTAATTTACTTTCACATTTGCCTATGTTGAGTTTGTAACAATAGGTTTTCATGTGCTAGTGGCTTATTTCTGTATGTCTGATTTCCCAGCATATAACAGAAAGGTTGTTTTGAAACATCCTGTAGAAGATTTGAGATACGTTCTCTACGTAGTTTTTTATGTTAGATTATAACGTCAGTAAATGGTTTAGTTTTAATATTTAAAATTACGTCAGATAACTGCACGCGTAACCTTCTTGGAAGATTGATACAACAATAAATTAAGTTCAAAGCTGAACATATACTCACTGATCTAAATGGTAACCTAAGACACAAATATAATCTTTATGCCGGAATATCGGTCATTGTCATAGTTAAATTACACGTTAAATAACCGTTTGAACAAAAGATGTTCCAATTAGTGGGTTAACTAATAAAAATACTTATTTTTCGAACATGGTTTTTTTAAAAATTCAACGCCTGGTTTTAGGGTTATATGAATAAAGGACGATAAGATCTAGCTTCCCACTTTCTGATCAACCAAACAAATCAAACATGGAAAGTAGACAATTTACTATGTGTTAGAATCATTTAAATATTTTTAATTGTAAATGCAAGAATAATTTTTAATTCTGCAGCTCATTATTCATTTTAAAGGAATTTTTTATTTTGTAAGGTATTATGTCTGTTAATATACTAATTTGTTCTCCATAAAAATAAAAACACTAAATATAAATAACATAACTAATGAATAATTTCTAGAAATTTTGGTAAAATATTTATTAGTGAATTTATTGGAAATATATTAGTTTAGTTAATGTAAATTTCATAATTAATAAATATTTAACTAGAATAATTTCAGATAAATTCTAATTTAATAAGAATTCAAAAAGAAATATTTATTCTTTCATCCTATTTATTTTAATACATGGATAGGGAATTAATGATACAAAAATTATAAACTGAAGGAAAACTTACTACTTCTACAATATAGCTCTTTTCGTGATAAGCTTCATCTTATAGTAAGGAGAATCGACTGTGCATTTAGGAGCAGTACGAGTTTCCCTTTGGTACATTTTGCCTCAAATTTGACACTGTTCAAAAATTTTGGTGCAAATATGACATATTAAAACTAGGGCATTTGGTTTGTTGAGTTTTGAATTATGGCGTTCACATTTGAACAGAAATGCCTGCAGTCAAACAGAGGAAGGACATCATGGTACAATAAATGTTATAAAGCATATGTCAAATTTCTTCTATCGAATTCTCTGCTATTTTCAGTTACCCTGTAGACATACAGACATAATACCTGAAGTGTTTTTTGATTTCGTGGAGATTCATCAAAATTTCAAAGATCGAATTTTTCGACAATTACAATACCTTCTCTTTCTATGCTGAGCATTCGAGAATATGACGAATCTCGAAAATGTTTAAGTAAGACACTTGTTGAAACATTATAATAGAAGAATTCTTGTATTTCTTTTATTTTTCTAAAGGGCAAGATATCCCTGAGAGAGATAAAAAAAAAGTCTTCAAAATGAGCCAAAATAACTAAACACTTCCCATCTATATTTCCTACATATGTTAAATTCGGTCACGAATAACAAATTCAGTTTAAAATGTTCAGCATAAAATTTCTTCGAAAGGCTTAAGAGAATCCTCTACTAATAAATGCAGCGTCTACACGTTGAACCATTAATTCTTAAACAGCACTTCTCCAAATTTTTCAGCGCATTTCCTTGTTTTATCTGAGTCTGCAATGCAGCACAAAACAGAAAATTTCAAATTTTTCTTCTCTGTTTTCGGAAATAATGCAAGCGTTTCGCTCTTGAGTTCTCCATTCTTTGTTTACAACGACCCAGACAAGAGCACCTCACAAAGGACGTTCATTAACGCTCTAAGTAGGCAAATTACGCGTTTTGGAAAATGATGCAAGTTTTATCAGAATGCCTCGGGGCATTCTAAGCACTAAGAGAAAGAACTTCTGAAAGCGATACTTCTCTTTTTCGGTGGAAAAGATGCATAAAGTAGAAAAATTGTTTCAAAATGATCCTTATAATAATGAAGCAGATTTATTTCTTACATTCTACATTTCTCATTTTATGCACATTTTTTTGTCATCTGAGGTTTTTGAAACTAATGATACCAGGTCTCGTGCTTGCATTGTTTACTTAGTTAGGCACGTTAACGAAAAACTATTAATTTCAACTTAAATTAAGTTTAGTATGGAGCTTGAAAACATTATTATGAAAGCAACATTATAAATAAGCATCTAAACTGAGTTATGATGTTTTTTCTTCGTACAGAAATGTTGTTCTTTTGATTTGTGAACTTATTATCTTCTCTCAATAGGACTAAATGCAGAAATCAATACATGGTCTGACACTCAGTCCTCAAACTTCCTCATTACAAACAGTCCCAAACTTTTTCAAACTAAAACAGGATGCTGAATGATCGACTACCATTGCCAACAATGACTTTATGATTCTGCTTGGCGAAGATGAATCATCAGTAGCATTGAATTTGCTCAGATTCAAAAACCAATGGAAATAATTCTTGCTGCCAATGTCATACTTATGAAGTTTGACGACCAATTTCGGATTATGCACTAATTTCAATTAGAAAATTAAAGGTTTCTTTTTAGAAAAATATGTGTTTATTTGCGATTGGAGAAAGTTAAATAAATATTGATGGTGAATAGTAATGAAGCATGTATTGATGGATGGACATCTGTCTCTATCTTGAAAAAAGTCAGCAGACCAAAGGTTCATTATTCTTTTCGTCCTTCATTGGTATTCACTTTTTTCCCTATGCAAAATGCCATCGTGTATGAATGAAGGCAGCGGAATCATTTTTGAAACTTCTTAAATCTTTTTGCTTTATGAGTCGTTTCTTTTACTCTTTATTCGTTTCTCCAACATTATTTAGGTCTTACACTCGTGATATTCTTGCTACAGCTTCCGTTCTAAAGCCATTCATGGTTATTCAGTGGGTTTAGTTTTGTTATATTAACGTATCGTTTTGAAGCAACACGAGGGCTATGTTGGGACGGACCTCGTAATTTTGAACCACGGGTTATTCAGTGGGACAGTCAAGTAAGTATCAATGCATATAAATGGTTGTAACCACCAAAACTTTTCAAAATTTTGTCACTGTAATATAAACCGTGAGGATGCAGTTCTTGTTCTTCTTCGACCGCATACCTTGGTATACCAAACTCATTCATACCAACTGATTGTATGAATGAGTTTGGTATACCAAAGTTTGGTATGCTAACCACTAGGAATTATTTACAGTCGTGTTTCATGAATAGTCTGTATGACATCTGTTGTGAAGTGCTCTCTAATCAGAGTGTTGTTGAAGCTCGGAGAAGAGCCTCTTACGATGATGATACCACTCATGTACTATTATCGTAATTCAACCATGGACTGAAATTACGAAGTTCAATCCTAACATATTCAACAGAGTCTAAAAATGAAACCAATCAAATCAACAGTTTCCTTATTGGATATACAATATCTATTTACGAGTGGATACAAATAGCATGTCACTGATTTCGTAAGACTTCTATATATACTATACCACTAACTCGTTAGGATATCACTCTCCTTTCTACTCTAATCTTAATAAGCCTTAAGTATGCTGTTAAAGGTATGATTTCGTTCTTTTATAGTATACACATATTTCTAGCGGCCTGACTCGTTACTGGTGAGGAAGTGCATGGTTCAGAAAGGGACGGAAAATATTGTCTTGCTTTGTTGAATAGTATTTAATGAAATTTTAATACTTTTTACACAATAGATTTGATAATTTATAGACATTGTCAGGATGATTAAAAACATCCTTTAGGTTATTCATCATCAGTCATAACTGTGTTTTTTCAGGTCGGCAGCATCGCCGAATTCCGCTGACAATAAATCAAAAATTTTAACATTTTGAGGTTTAATGCTTTATGGAAAGCAGATGTCCAATTTCATATTTACAGAATAAGATGAAAGTCTTGTTGTAACCATTCGTGAAAGATTTTGTTTACGAACGTTCCGCGCTTGTAAGTAGATTTAAGAATTATATTTTAAAGTTTCGATGATTACTGTTTGACAAGAAATTTCCCATTATATAGAATTTTAAATTTTCATCGGACAGCCGGTACAGAATTTGGTAATAAACTTCAAGGCGAAAGTGTATAGGAACCACGATTTATGTTGGCACTTGACATTCTAAAATTTGCTTCTACCAGTTTAAATTTTTGTTGCTTTGAGATGGTAAGATGTACTCTAGGTTTTATTATTATTTTATTGAGGAGATTGCAAAAGTCATGAGGGAATGTGAGGTCTATGACTAGATGTAAACAAGTAGTTTGTGATGAGTGTAAGTTACGTATATATGAGTAAATATGCGATGTTGCGTTTATAGCAATATACTTATGGGATAGGTCTCTGATGTTATTCATGATGGAGATGAGTTATAACTTACTTCCGAAAATAATAATTATAAGAAAATTCCTTAATTGAAATAAAAAATTCATATAATGTTTTAAAGCCTTAATTTCTATCACATTTTAAATATATATCATATGTAAACTCTTGAAACATTACTGTCACAATAACTGTCTTCAAAAATAAAATTTCTATTCAATGCCTCTGCCTATTAATTTGAAATAATTAAATAATTATAGCTTTTAAAATGTACACAGAATATTTAGGGAGTCATTATCTATTGCATCCTCCCTGAATTAATGTTTTCCGCTGTTATATAAATTTTATCTCAGCTTTTTAACTTTGCGTTTAAATTGTACAACGAAATATAAAAAAATTATCATCTGAAATTTTTATAAATTATTTACTTCGATTTTTATACCATAGAACTAAGCATTGAATTCCGTCGTATATTAAAGCATTTTCTAATTATATATGATTCATTTTTCATTTAATGCGTTCGATACTGAAATATTCAAAATTTTACCTACATGATAATTATTGTGTATTTTTTTCTTTCATTATCAAATAAAAGTTTTTTTAAGTTCTTTAATTTAAATAGAAAATTCATCCCATATAGAGCATCTTTAATTAACCAAACAAGAAAATATACTACAATAAGAGATAACTGTTTCCTTAAAACACCGGCGATTATTGTATTAAATTAATGCAGATCTTCTACTTAATTATTCGAAACATTCTTTAATTTCTTCGCATTTAAAATCTCGCAGTTTGCCCTTTTTTCCAGTATTACTGCTCAGATCCTATTAAACATATATCTGAGCAGTACTCAGATATTTATTCAGTCATCTTGAGAATAGTAAATATGTAAACAAAGTAAAACGAAAACAAAATCATCTGGGCATGCCAAAAAACTGAAATTGGTTTCTAAAACAGATTTACATACTCTAAACACCTTTTTTGGTTAGCTATTAGAGCATTATACAAGCCTCCAATGGAAAATGTAAAAGGAACAGGAGAACGTGACTGACAATATTAACGCAAGAAATAGAATTTTATCGTATAAAATATCGATACCCTACCGATGCGAACAAGAATAAAACATGAAATGTTCATTCAATCTAAAGAAACTCCTCCAAAGAAGTCGTAATTTCCTAAGCATCCCTTTAAAAAAAACGATGATAGAAATAGCCGACATTTTAACAAACTGATATTTAATTTAAAAAAAGGGGAAATCCATGGAAGCATGATGCCGGTATTTTTCCTCTTCCCCAATTCATCCGACATCAAGTTTTTAAGAAGTACCGCAAAACACACACCAAAAAATAAAGGATGGTACATTTTCGTTGAAGGCACACTTTAAAAGCCAGCAAAAAATAATCTCCTCTCCCGGCCAGAAAAGAGAGAGAAAGGAAGAAGAGGAAATAAGCTTTTTTCCGAGCGTTTTCTATCCCCGAAGTCGCAAGTACATGTCACAAACTAATCAAAAATGTAGCACAGCTTACGGCAGGACGATTCCCTTCTGGGAGCTTGGCCTCTCCTCCTGTTTCCTTCGTTTTTTGGTTTTGTTTCAGGGGGTCGAGGGGTGGGCAGGGACAGGACCCGTTGGGAGAAGCACGCAAATTTATTACCAAAACTCCAGAAGAAGCTGTGTGGCAGGCGGTATTTTGTCGGAGGCACTGTTACTGGAAGGCAACTCGCGAATCTACCTAAATGATTGCTTAGACTAGGCCGGGAAGTGGTATTTCTTCACTCCATCCTACACGTGCGCAGACTAAATGATTTTAAAAATTAAATTTCTCTTTCGCTGGCATTTATCTTTCTCATGTCTCAAGCCCTTTTCACTCAGCCAGTTTTCTCTGGAAATTTGATATATGGATATGAAGAGTGGACGTTATTGCCTTTTTTATATTCAGTATAATGGAAGGGAATACGGTGGATGTTAGGATTTTGGTATGTTAAGTAATGCAATATAATCTTTAGAAAGTTTTGTGAATGATATAATATACCAATAAAGGAAATATTTTTCTTCACATCGCTATATCAAAGAGATATTTTTAGACCAAACAAATTAACCTTCTAATGAACAAATTTCTCGATTAAGATTCAAATGCAACATTTATACGGTAACATAAAACTTAAAATTATATATATATATATATATATATAAAATTTCTTTCTCATATATGTATATATATGTGTGTGTGTGTATGTATATAATATATATGTGTATGTGCGTGTGTGTGTATATATATAGAAAGAAAGAGAGAGAGAGAGAGTATAACACGTAAAATGAAAAACGCAAATAAAGCACAATAACGTTTCTTCAGGGAATTAAGTTATTGTGAATTGCAAAAATATAAAAAAGTTTGACATTTTCTTGCAATCAGTTACTCAGTAAGGCCTAAAACACTGATTTTCATCCCTAATGCCAAACTAAAAACAGAAAGAATATTTTTGAATAACTAAAACAAAAGGACGATGTGATAACATTAGAGAAAGTGAGAATAAACATTTTACGTATTAGAAGGTCGGATGTTGACGTGGCAGTGTTCGCGGAGGGTCACAGTACAGACTGGCGTTGAAGGGGTGTGAAGAGGGTATCGAGTTACAAGTTTCGCGCTTAACTTTGTCTGTTGCCAGGAGAGTGTAGTGTGTTGGGAACGATGAAGGTTAAATGGAAGATCGATAACAAAAGAAAGCGTAGAGAAATAGAGAAAGAAATCAGTAAAATATGTAAAACCAGTTAAAAATGTCTAAAAGATGCGTTTTCGAGGTAAAATATCAGACATTATCGACTTGAGTGATCCTGCTGCGAAGATTATACTTCGCCTCGATATCTCTCTGATAAGCAATCCTTTACTTACATCTTAAATCCATTAATCAGAGGTTCGTAAAGTGAGGAGGAAATTTTATTAATGTTGAGGCTATTTCTTAAGTGCATGATTTGCTTTTTGGCAGAATTAGTGTTATTGCAAATTTTGTTGATTCTTATAAATTGATTGATAATTGTGTTTTTGCTAATTTTATATGAGATATTAGAGTTCCAAAAAATAAGTTTATTGACGTTGAATTTGAATTCGTTTCTCTTGTGAATGTCAATTTTTAAGTCGTTTTCGTGGTATAATCATGAATCAAGAAAAATAGCTGGATATTGATAGTTGCTGGTTTTAATTAGTTTGAGTTGTTCTGGGTAAATGGTATTGCAAATAGAGCTGAAGTTTTGAAAATTAAAAATTATTATGTCGTCAATAAATCGGATGGCAGAGTGGAGGTTTAAAACGAAATTCCTTTCGAAAAAATGAAGAAAGAGGTTGGCTAGTAAAGATGAGAAATTTGTTCCTTGTGGGATGCATTTTATTTGTTGGGAAATATTTTTTCCTTTAAAGATAAAGCTATTGAATATTCAGTAGTTGATGAGGTCTTCCCAGAAAGTTAGTGGAATTTTAAAAAGATTTTTAAGATCATAGAAATAGTTCATTAATACATCTTGCAATTCATTTATTCGAATACTTGTGAAAAGATCTTGAAAGTCTCAGGTTTATATTGTATAAATTTTTTTATTATTAAGGAATTCAATTACTTTGTTATTGTTTTTGATAATCCATGTAAAATTTTCTTGCTCAATATGATTTAGGATGATATTAAAAATGGTTCAAGGCTTGTTCATGTAGGTGTTATTGCCGCAGGTGATATATCTGAATTTAATTGGCTGTTTATGAAATTTTGGAAATATAACAATATATGGTAGATTATTATTTGTATTATGGCATTTACTGTTTTTGTTAAGTGATGAATTTTTTTTTCTTGGTGTTGATAATATTTGATTTATTGAGTTTGTAAGTTTCTGGTGATTTTAATTCCTTGTCTAAAATTTCGAAATACAATTTTTTGCAGATAATTGCAAAGTTGCCGGCAGCTTTATCAATAGGGGTTATGATGAATTGTTCTTGCAGAGCTTTGATATTATCCTTGATATTTCGGTAGTCATATTTTTCGTAATTAGGATTGTCTTTTTGTAATTGTTTTCTATGAACTGTTTAACGTTGAAGTATATTGACCATTTCCATTCGATGAAGAATTGCTCTGGTATATCGAATTTGGCTTCAAGTTTTAGGCAAAATTATCAAATCATTAAGAAAACTTTTTAAAATGTTATTAATGGAAATCTTGAAAATAGGATTGAATTTTGTACCTTTGATAATTAGTTCCCTTAGTTCTTTATTGTCAATAATGCTTAGGTTACCGGCTAAAATATGTTTATGGAAGGGATCTATGCAGATTAATGTTATTTTTATTACGTCTTAACGTCTTTACAGAAGGAATTGTAGTTGAAGATACTTCTACCGATATTTGTATCATATTTAATGCATTTATTAACTTCTATATTTTTTATTGGAAAAAGATACGTAAATTCTTGGAGTACTTCATTGAGTTTAAATTGGTCGTAAATTGGATTTTTAAAGTTGGTAGTCAAGTAAATTATTGTTTTTTCTGAAGACTAAATTAATAATTGAAAAAGACAATCCAAATATGGAGTTTTCAACATTTTAAGTGATCATCTCGATTTTGAACGAGCTTGCCATTTTAGAATCTTGATTTTATTTGCGCAAAACCATCAATGAGCCGGATTCTAAGGAAATTAACCATAAAAGAGCTCACATATGGATTATCTATCGTTCTGTGAAAAAAAATTGTGTATTATTCGCATCGCAAAAATATACACGTGATTTATTGTTTCAAATCTTGTATTTGATTTTCAGTCAATACTGTAATTACAAAAGTTAAAGGCGTCTTGTAATACATTGAAAGATGAATAAATATATTTCAAAATTATTTTAAAACCTTTCAAACATATTCTTATAATTACTTTTAAACTTTATTGCCTTCATTTATTAAATTAGAAAACTTAGATATATGAGCTAAAATTGCTTCCTCTTTAACTTTAAAATTCATTTTTAACTGGAAATTGTAAAGAAAAAAGATAATTTAATTAAAAAGACTATTCAGAATTAAATGGGAATGTGCGTGAAATTTCGTAGACATCCGGACTCCGTAACACTATATTTTATTATAAACAGTTACTTTTAAACTGCGAGTCTCTCTAGTCCAGTGGTATGATTACGAATGGGTAAGCCAAAGGTCCCGGGTTCAAAGCTCGTAGTAAATAGAGGTCTTCAAAAAATAACAAAATATTATCCAGACATTCAGTACTTAGGATCATTTAGTTTACTTTATTTTTCCATGCTTCTAAAATGTATTTTTAAAATATTCTGTATATATCTATATAATGCAATATTATATAATATTATTTAGTATAGTACAATATTATTAAATATTGTATAATAATATACAGTATTAAATGACATTATCCAATATTATGAAAAAAGCATTGAACAATATTGAAAAAGTCTTACGTTTTACACTTTTTCAATATTGGGAAAAATATTGCATAATATTAATTTTGCGAACTTTATGATGTTCGAAAATATTATGTGCTACTTGGGAAATGCCTAAATTTTGCAAAAGTATCGAAAATAGAAATAGTTAAGAAAAAAAGTATCAATTTTATAACTATACTTAAAATATGTAAAAAAATATAACGCAGTTATATATATTTATTATTATTTGCATAACCAGGAAAGCATATGAAGCATACCAGGTGTACAAGAAAAGTTTGAGCACCATCCTTTAATGTGCCAGCACTAGGCAAAGGTATCCCTATCTGATTCAGCCAGTATTCATAAGCCCGTCTGGAAATAGATTGAATAATTAAATGTCTAGAAATATCTTCTGCCGCCCACTTGATTTTACTCTTATTTTCTATTTTGGCATTTATCTAAGTTGATGTTAAGATATTTTTAAAATTTTCTTCTATTTACGATACTTTATTCAGCTTACATTTTAAACTTTTATTTTCGGTTAAAATACGTCTAATTTGCGCTTTCGTTTTCATTTATTTTATTTTTCTCTATGAATTTTCTCCGTCTCCTTTTTTTTGTCTTTTCAAATCCTTTTTCAAGAAATCTAATTCTTTCCGTATGTAATGCGCTTTCTTTTTGAGTTTCAAAGCAAGATGTGCAAATATTTTAGTTGTCGTTGTAGTAAATGTCTCCATGGATGGCGCGACTCATGCTTTTTTAGGACTCGGACATTTTATTCTGATTTTTGTTCCCTGTAAAATACTTGTTTTCCTTCTCCTCTCACTTCTACTTGAAACATCTTCCTGTAATAATTTGTTTTCCTTTAAAAATTTGAGCACGCAGTGACAGCACAAGTACATATTTACAAGAGATGTAATGTTTTCTCAATATTTCACCAAATAACAAGCAACAGAGAACAACACAAGAATGAATAGCTAAGAATTAAAGAATCGCCAGTGGACACTCTCATACCCCACAAGTTTCCTGACAGTATATTGACGCCAAAACTGGTTTCTTCTCCTCTTGTTGGCTTTTCTAAAAGTTAAAAGGTATGAATCAACCCTTCTATATCTCTGATCCTGGAATCGGAGTGCCTGTAGGCGATGGGTTTGGGGTTGGCGAGGTCTGACCTGTGAATGATCTACCTAAAATGGAAGCGGGGTTGAAAATTGAGATGGTGTGGAGTGCTGCCATACCATTTACGTGGTGTGGACTGACCATGAATGTCCAGCTTTAGGGTTTTTCTATTCCTTTATTCCCCTCCCTGTTGCTATGTCACTGGACTGGAAACTTTGGGAAAGGCATATGAACTTGGTAGCAAAACTGCAGAAGTTTTCTGGCAGCGATTCTTTTACGGAGGCGCTGTTACTCGAAAACAACTCACGAATCTACCTAAGTGATTGCCTCGAAAAGACTGGAAAGTAATTTATTTTCTCTCTATCCTACATATCCAAAACGCGATTTATTTTTTTAATTAAATTTCTCTTTCGATAGCACTCATCTTCCTCGCATTTCAAGATATTTCCAATCAATCATTTCGGTGTGATAATTTTGTGCATCACAATGTATCATACTTTAACTTAAAATAACGGAAAACCAAAGAGTAAAAATAAGGATTCAAGAAATCGCAGTTATGAGGAATAGAAAATTTTCCATTGCCCTACGCCATTTCCACCTTCCTGTCCCAATCTTCTAAAGGAGTACAGCTATCGAAAGACTGTGAGAACGAAGTTGGTAATAATGAAGCTATAATTCGCTTAATTTGAATTTGAACTAAACTGAATTTTAGTGACTTTGAAATCATTTAGGAAAAGCCTTTATTATTGTTTAGAAAACAAATAAGAATTAAAGTACACTTTGAATTGTATTTTCAGAATATTATATTGATAGTCTGTACTGAACTTGTCGCGTAGCGTATAACGAAAACTTTCGCCAGTGCTGCTCAAAAACAAGAATTAAAAATACATCACCAACTACACAGAAAATCTGTAAAGACGCTAGCGATTGTATTGCAAAATCTCACACTAACACCTAACGAGGCTTACACAAACTCATGTGCTAAAAATCAAGATTAGGATTCCCTTTCCTAAAATTTTTATGTTACAAACGCGAGTCATTATTAAAAAATTCTTTAATTTATATAGTTAAACCTAAATATAATGCATAAAATGATTGCGTGTCAAATATCTAGCTGAGCATTGCAGATTTATCTGTTCTAAAATTTAGGAACTATGGCAACTGCTTACATTTTAAAAAGTTGATAATTTCTCATAATTTAAAAATGACTGTAATGAAAATGAATGAATGTAAAATGATACCTTAAAATATCTGGAATTTACTAATATAGAAGATAAGAGATAAGGACAAAATGGGTTAACCTGGAGTTTATGCCATGCCTTAAACATGAGTTATTCTAGCTGTAAAAATCAAGTCCACACAAAGCCTTAATTTGAATTCATCTTCTTCAATCTGAAATATATTCGAGTTTCGAGAAATTATGAACTCTTAAAGGAATCTTGGTCATAAAGCTCTTTTAACCGGAAATCATTGAAGATTAATGAAACTGCACTCATTGTTCTAATAAATTTGGAAGGCGAGAAAGCATGATTTTCGAAGGGCGCTTTTAAGATGAATTAAACTTGCATATAGTCAGTGACCGATTTTATCCATTAATCTAAATGGAAGGAGTATTTAATAAGCCGCTCCACCCACTTCCCTCTAAGTTCAGAAAGTGCGTTTCTATTTAAGTCTAGCCTAACTAATTACAGTCGAATCCATTTGAAGCCTTAGCCTATATCTACCATTTGCACTGAAAAGACTAACCAGATGAAAATAATATCCATGTAAGCTGTCATCTCTATAATAATGTAACATATATTGTTCGCTCTGTGTGATGTGCTTCATATTAGTCTGTTTACTAAATCCATATGAATTAGTAACATAATTTTAACTTAAAGACGTGTAGTGTAGCCATTGTAGCTTGCTAAATATTGAGTACTCTGCTACAACGATCTAGAATTAATATTTATTTACACTCCATACACAGAATTATTAGTTGCATATCGCAAGTATGGTTTCATTATATTTTGGAATTAGGTACAGATATTCGGTAAGGTTGCTTAAGTCGTACCCATGCCATTCTGACTTCGTTTTCGTCGAATGAGCAACTCTGACGGCAGTGCGATGACTACCAGCAACAGCGATGTTAATCCATTATTTAGATTGGATCTCCGATGCGTACAACCTAACCTCGAGGAAAAATAAATTTTCGGTAGTTTTCTTATAGTTTTCGTGCATATTTTGTAAGACTTAGAGCAATAAATATTATAAATAAAATGTTGTAATATTTTAGGCTATCATTCTGTGCTATTAGAACAATTTTTTTATGTAACTATGGCTCTCTGGTTCAATTCATTCTTTTATAATATTTTTTTAAAGTATTACACGTGTTGTTGTTGAAGTCGTACCTCAAACGATGCTTAAGTCGTACCAAATAAACCTTAAGGATATCTTGCATATATGAAAATACATATCATTTATAGAAGGAGAATATTGTTTTTCTTAATATGTATTGTTAAATGTGCTTTTTCTAATTTTTAGGCAGGGTGCATTAACGTAGTAAAATGTACCGATAATGCTTAGTGACAAAAAATGGACGAGGCGTTATGAAAATTACCCAATGATGATGTGGACTTCAATGAAAGTATGATATTCCAAAACCGAGACTACGACGTCACCTTCTAGAACTAAATAAACTTTATGAATTTGGAAAACCGAAAGGGTTGTCCGATTATTAACTCAAGACCGAATAGTTTATTGAAATAATAGTAATACAGAGTGTTTTTGATTCATTTGCTTCCAATGTACAAAACAGTTGCATGATCTTTAAAAGGAATGAAATTCATAAAGGTTCCCATTAAACTGTGTCAAAACCAGATTTTAGATTTATTCCTGTAAAGCAGTATTTCATCTTTTTTTAAAAAAATAAACAGTTATTCTGAAAATGAGAAGCTGATCAGGGGCGAAACTGGAGAATGGTAGTGCAATGTCTGCCTTCTGGATTAACTTCATGAAATGTGAGACAACATAGTGTAGATAACATTACCGAATTATATTTTTTACGATTATGAGTTCGATATAACTGAACGAGCAATTTTCAGGTTGGATGGTTGAAACTTAATGACGTAAGAGACAGTAATGCAACAATGGTTTATAAAAATTCCCACAGTGCTATACAATTAGAAACATTTCCAAATTCAGATGAAGAAAAGGTATTTTAAAATTATTTCAGGGTTGCCACTTGAGTGACTGTTCAACATATTCAAGTAGTAGCACTTTGTTTATCAAATTCACAAATGCATCTAGATTTTTTTTTATCACCCCCTAAGTGGTTAAGATGTACTACAAGGCAGATGGAACTTTTCCATATAATATTCTTCCAGAGTTAGACTGGATAAAATCCTAGATATAAAGCATGAAAATAAAGTCATATTTGATTTCAAATTAAGCATAAACATTTTAAACTGAATAAATAAATTAAAAGTGATTTGATACGATATTATAAGTTTTCGTTTGAAATCTTATACTACTGGTGTGGTGCGGGAGTTTGTAGAGGGGATATCAGCTCAGGCACCCTCGTCATCTGACCGAGGTTCAAAAGTCCGAGGTAAGTCTCAAAATAGCCCTCGTCTTTCTTCAAAACTGGACGTTAATACACTGTAAAAAAAATCCCGTAAAATTTACGGTTTTAAACTGGCAGCTGGGTTGGTTGTGCAAAACCGTAAAAGTTACGAAGTAAATCCGTAGACACAACGGTTTTTTACCACACAGGAACAAGTTTTTCCCGTAAAAGTTACGAAATAAATCCGTAGTCACAACGGTTTTTTACCGTATGAAATTAAGTTTTCTCCGTAAAAATTAAGTCATCGAAGTAAGTGACGTCATCGACTGAGTTGAGTTGTTTTTCTCCTTCTGTTCGAGTTGAAATATGCTGATGTGTATTATCAATATTACACTATTATTAATTAATCAAGGCTTAATTATTAATTTCAATTAGTTTAATTAATATAATTCTTAATTGAACTTACTTCGACGATTTCGATGCAAGATGGTGACAAAACTTCTAACTCCTCCAAGCCGGGGATCGAAACCGCGTTCATAGAAATAAAAGGCAGTCGCTCTAACCTCTAGACCACCGGAGACTTCATAAAATGAAGTAAAAATAATCTATTTGAGTTTTAAAGTCACTATAGCTCTAGTGGCGCCACCTAGTGGTGTAAAAATCAACTATTGCCAGAACACGTGTTTTAAGGTTAGCTTTCATGAGTGACAACAGGTTACTGCAACATGTGTAAACAAAAGCGGAGATGGAACCCTATTAAAAACATGAAATGAATGCAATAAAATTATATTTAAGAAAAGGGAAAGTTATCATACGGAAAGTAATACCGTATGACGAAAAATAGAATTTGAACTGACGGTTTTAAACCGTTTATGGCTGGAGCGGAAAACGGTGAAAAACCGTTTTGTCATCAAAACAGCTTTAAACCGTCAAATATACGGAAAAAGTCCGGGAAAAAAACGGATATTTTTTACAGTGTATAACTTATATTAAAACTAACTAACTAAACTTATAAAAATAACATTGATATCCATGCTTGACTTACTAAAATAATTCAAATTCCTCAGACTAGTATAAAGAGATTAATTCGTGTTAACAGTTACCTAGAAATGATTTAATTCTAAACGATTCTAAGAAACGAAGATTTACTTAAGAACTAATGTCAATACCTGCAAAGAGAATTTATCGGAGAGAAGCGAAGAATATACATCATTGTAAAGAAAGTTGTATTTTTAGTCGATTCAGAGCAACATAGATTCAAGAAATAAAAGTTTGCGTTTGAGGTTTTTCTTGCAAAAGCCACTTTTTGCTATGCTGTGCCTCAAGAAAGATAAACATACGTAAAATTACGATAAGATTTGAGAAGTTCTGGAAATAAACAATTTTCTGAAGTTGATCTGTGGGATAATTATTTATGATTTTAAAATTGAAGAGGAGAATCTATGGGAATATGTACATTAATCAAATATCTTTAATATTTTTTTCTGATATTCGGCATTAACTTCTCACGCTTAATATTATCATATTAATTATTTCGAAGGAAATAACAGTTCTTGCTGTTCTCGATAAAATATTTTACATTCTGGCCTCTAACACTTCGGATTGGAGACCCGATTTCAATACTGTTGAGTTGTGTAAACATATATTTTTTAACCAGATCTCTTCCTTAATACCCTTTCTCAGAGCCTAAAGTCTAGAATTAGGTACTGACTTCTCATTCTCGCGCGCGAGCTGGTTTCAATGGCTCTCTAAAATACAGACAATTAATCCATTAAAATGGATGAGTCAGTGAAAAAAAAGTAGAGCATTAAAGATGTCGAAAAATTTAAATTATATTTTTGGCTTTTACTTCGTCGCTTTCAAAATTTTGGAAGAAAACTTCAAGTCAGCCTTATCAATAATTTAGATGTGTCAATAACAAGAATTTTAGATGATTTGTCAGCCTTGAATAGTAATGCAAAACTCAATCGATACGATGTATTAATTTGTAATATAGAACAAGATCATGCTTAACACTTCAATATTTCCATCGATAATAATATCCCGAGACACTGAAATCCGTCATATGAATGTCACAAAAGGTTTCACTTTCCATCCATGAAATTGTTGCAAAACTTTATGCTAACCTCATGGTCTTTTTATTAATTAACAAGCAATACAATTTGTTATCAAAAGTAGAACAAAATTCCCATTAACTTCAATTTCGATCACACTGACCTTCTCTAAACCAATCAGCTCTTAACTAATCTAACGGTTTTCAACTTTAACGCGCCAATAAGATCCCCCGAAGCTCTGTAAATTTATCAACTATACAATTTTTCATCTGTCAGAAACAATGCCCACTCTCCCCTTCTACTCCCGATAATAAATAAAAGTTTCGATTTTTTCCTAATTATTTATTCTTCTATAATCGTTGTCTCTTTTAGACTCGGATCATCATGATCCCCCTGTACAAATGTACAACTTCCCTTCCTTTCAAGCCCCATAAAGAAAAAGAGGATAACAAATGGTTAATGCGATGACAGCTTTTATTTAGTGTTACCCACAGCAGCGGGGGACGACACAATTGCATTAGCTGCAACGAAAGCAAGACAAAAAGTTCTGTAAGAAGATAAGAACAAAAAAAGAGGGCTTCTAACGGGTTTTCACATGTTTTGTTCTGCTCCCTCGTTCTTTCACTCAGAGGTCTGTAAATCTTGTTTGAGCTAAACAATTGTCTTCCGTTCGCTTTCCGTTTCCTTCAAGGTGGTGGAGGCAGTCAAATTTGACTTGAGATGACTGCTGTCGTCCCCGTTCTGTCTTTCGAGCAGGAGAAGGTTCTGTAAGACAGCGCCTAAGCTTGTTAAGGACGGAGTTTACGTGCCTCTTCCTCTTTTGTTTCAGGCCTCGAATTTTTGACTGAGATGGCCAGACGCTCCTTTCAGGTTCATTCATCTTTTCAAAATGCAAATGTGCTTTGTTTACTGGTGGGGGGTCCCAGGGGAGGGGGTCGTCTCTCTCACTCGCTCCTTTCTCCCTCCCAGGAATGTAATCTTAGTTAGAAGGGATTGTCGAGGGAAATGCTTTAAAATCTAATCATTTCTCGAGTCGGGGAGTTTCTGGTAAACGAATTACCAAGAATGATGCTGGTTGTTTCCTAAGCATGAGATAAAAATTGTTAGTAAATACAATATGCAGAAATGTAATGTTAAGTTTTCTAGTTACGTATCGGGTAGATGAATAGGAGACTAACATTTTATTTATTAACTTGCAGCTTACTTTTGAAAAATTATGATTAGTGTAACTTTTGATTATCATTGCGTCTGTTGTAAAAACCAATAAGGTTGAGTCAGATAATACAAATTCCCATCGAAATTGGTTTTTTGTCTACTCAAGCTTGTTACTTTAAATTCGCTCTGCTTAGCTATTTTCAAGCTGCAGCCATTAAGTGTTGATAACCACAAAAACTGGATCTACCCCTTGCCTTGTGGAAGCATCCGGGCCATCTGAATGACAGCCGCTGCAATAGCTTCAGAACTCAGGTCGGAGTCATAATGGCCATCACCGACCACGGTGCAACCCCTCCAGAAGGAGGTACCTACTATCACTGGTGGAGGGACCCAAAGCCCCAATATTACTATATCTTCAGGGGAAGCGGGTACCAGCTTACTTATCCGGCGGCCACTCATCCGTGTACTCGAGGTACCCCTCCCACGGGAGTTGAATCTTGATAAAACTAATAAGTGACAAAATTAATATTCCTTGAAGGAACACAAGTAGATCGCCCACACACAAGAAACGCACATGAACATAAACACAAACAGAGAATACTAAAGACCGAAATACCTGGGTTAGTGCTGCTGTTCTCAAACCATTATAAAAATTACCCTTTATCACATACCGCGTATGAAAATGAGAGGTCAACATTTCTTAAAATATATTGTCATTTATTACCTATGTGGTTCCCTTTGGACAATATTATGAACTTTAAAGGATAGTTAACTGTTGCATTATTTGAAAGAAATCGATCTAGCTTAGTGGATGAATAACGCCCTGGCTTCCGACAAAATCTTGTTATATTCAATCTTGTCAGTTATATTACTACTGAAGACAACATACGGAATTTAACAGAAGCAACATGGCAGAACAATATTTCAGTTCCACAGAGGAAAACTTCGATGAAAATCGAACCGATTAAATTATTTATTTTTATCTGTTTTGTTAAATTATTTACAAAGATAAATGATAAAATATTATACAGTGGTTAAGTGAGGAAGTATACATTATTCACTTTCAGAGTATATTATTGTGTCTGCGTGTGAGTATGTTAAATACATCTGAAAGGAAGTTTACTGGACGGCATCCAACGGTCATTTTGAGAGGAGAGTGTTGTCTTCTTGTATATATGGTTTCATTCTTGGCACAAATTCTTCCTTCAAATAAAGGGTGGGGACAAAGTTTTAGGACTGCATCAATTGTGATTGCATATGATCTTTTAAATTTTAAAGAAAAAATTCCGACATTAATAAAAAAAGTGTCTACACTAATTTTATTTATAATTATCTTAAAATAATAGTATGCAGTGAGAAATGAATATCTGCACTTCAATATAAATAAATACAAAAGAAAATTAAACACTCAGAATAAATGTGTTTTTTGTTTCTCCGACAATTAAGAATGGGTTTCGGTTTTGGTCCTCATTGTTGTAGATTACCTGCGTCATTCCATAGTCCTAAGAGAGTCCTTTATCGTTGGCGCCTTACCACCATAAGTGACATTGTTCTTAGTGCGCAGGCGCATTTTTTCAATTCCTACTATAAACTATTCCTACTATTTATTTATATATCTTGTTCAAATTTTCAATCGTTAATGAAATACTTTTTATTCATCCACTCAAGTTCAAATACATTTTTTAAAACTTGTAGTGGATGACACTTGGTGTTAATACGGTTTTCATTAATTAAATTAAATTAATTAATTAATTAGATAAGATGCTAGGCTTGGCGACAGACTTGGCGACTTGGCGATAAATTTGGCGACTTTGGCGAAAAAGGGAATTTTCAAGATTCAATCGTTAATAAAATACTTTTTAATCATCCACTCAAATTCAAATACAATTTTTTAAACTTGTAATGGATGACACTTGACGTTAATACAATTTTTTCAAATATTAATTCATTAATTAAATTTAATTAATTAATTTTAGTTTTATATGGGAGAAAAAAATTTCTAAAATAAAATCTTTCTTTGTTGAAATAAGTAGGAATTGACTTAAAATTTTTTTTTTTATATTACTTGTTACATAACAACTTTATCATAAACATGTAGATTCTTAAAATAATTGGAAAAAATTATACTTTTTCGCTTGATCAACAAATGTTTCAACATCTATTTCGTAAGTTATCTATAATCAGTTCGAATGTGCTTATCAAAATATAGATGATATATTTATTCATTGTTTATCAAACAAAGAAAGCATTTGTTTAGTAAATGTCTTAACGGCAATATCTGCACAGTAATGTTGACTGTTTACATTAAGCCGTTCTATCAAATTAATAAGACTACAGTCGACAGGATCAGTGTCACAGATCCGTATATAAATACAAATATCTCGTATATTTTTTGCGGTAAATACCATATGATAAAATAAAAAATGATAAAATAGATATTTTGGGGAAATAATGCTTAGTTTTTACAGCTGAAAAATATTTTTTATTCGTTTTTAATTATTTATTTTACTAAAAAAACGTAAATCGGATCTTGAAAAATTTATATGCCAAAAAATTTAAGATATATATTCTGGTTTAAAAGTTTTCAGATCTTTATGAACTATATTTATTAAAAAACGTTCAAGTAAATTTTACTTGTGATTGCAACTATATTTATAAGAATAAATCTTACTTTTTATATTTATGCAACGGAGTTGTATCCATGTGCGGAAACCAAGATTTCAATATCGCATGAATTAGAAAAAACGAGCTGTGTTGATTCGTATGTAGTTTTTCGTCACTGTTTGTGTTAAATTGACAAAGAATGTAACAGCATCAAGTACGATAATATGTTACAGTGACAGATATTAGTATATGTTTCATGCGGAATATTTGTAACGTGTAGCAAATGGCAGCTTCAATGAGTCACTTTAGTGAATCCGTTTCATCTTGCAACTGTACTTTGATGTAAAAACAACACTCTTTAGAAGCAACTCAACATAAAAAAGTCTCTAAGCAGTCCTAACGCATCATTTAACTAAAAAAGTTTTCGAAGTTTTGTTTGAGGAGCTTTTAAAAATGAATCACACTAATGGCATCCACCCCTTATAAGTGAAAAGTTAAAAATAGATTCTTTCATGCATTTCACTTTAGAGTTGTCGAACTTCTGAAGAACTAAAAGTTTTTGAGACAAAACTACTTTGCAGCGAAATGTTTTCGAATTCAATCTGTATGTGTGTTTCATTAAAGGAATACAAAAAGAACAGAACTGTGGATACAAGCAGAGAAAAAAAGAAACAATAACTGAATGACGAATTTCAAAAATAAGAGTTCTTCAGCAAAGAAAGTACAAAATTGAATGTTTAGATAAATCAAGGAAAATTGCACATCTGTGCATATAACATTAAGCGTATTATTATCTTTTTCTTCGCAGGAGAAGTGCAGCAAATTTTAGGAAATCAACCGTCATTAACCTCTTAACACTTAATGTCTTTTCTTTTTCAATAATAGGGATTTGTTTAAACAACTCACTATTGGGCATCAGAACAATTCTGTTCCCCCCCATCTAAAATATCGATGGTTCTCTTTGTAGCAGAATTTCAGCACAAAACTAAGCATACAAATACTAACTATACTTTATTTAAAAGTTTATAATAACAAATGAATAAAAATTATAAAAAATACCAAAGCAAACATCTTACCTCAACGTGGGAAAATTAACATCAATTTACTGAAAATTGGCATTGTCACAGAATCGGAGAAGCAAAGCAAACCCTAATAATGAAAGCAAAGATTTCTACTCATTTTGAGTCCGTATACAACTATAAGGAAATCCTGCGAGAACGAACTATCATGACATTTACAATCATTATTTAGTTTTAAGGGAAGAAAATATTATGTACCATAATAGGACCCCCATCACAGCAATGAAATATGCGAAAACTTAACATTTCATATCGGTAATTTCATAAATTTACAAAGGAAAAAAGCTATTATCATAATTATATCAGAGTTGTCTAACAAATTTAACAAATATGAAATTGCTTATAATTTTAACGAATTTTTAGGAGTCAGATTTTGTTTACCATGAAAATAGCTTAAATTGAATATAAAGTTGAAGAACGATCTTTCCCTTCCATGAAACTTTTGTGTAAATTTTGCAGCCTAGATAATGTATATACCTCCAATAGCTTTTCATTTATTTGCTTTGAAATAAATTAAAGAATTTTCAAAATTTTATGAATTTTAAGAAACAAAATAGAAATGCAGTTTTGCTGTTAGCCGCATTTAATGCTTTAGTGACAACTAGTGAAAAGAAATCGGAAGAAAATAGATATACGCCATTTAAAAAAGAAATTACCAAAATAATGCTTGCATGTCTTGATGTCTAATTTCTCTATATGGAAAATGAGGCACGTTGGCTGATTGGTAATGTCTCATTTTCGAGAACCGAACATCCGGTTTTTCAATTCCACCAAACATCCGCCGTATATGTTAGTCTGGTAACCGGTAAATCTGTCAAAAATTCTGGCGTTGGTATGGCAGGAGAGTTTGATAATTGCTCGTGTCTTCCTCGTCGTCTGACAATGGTTCAAAATTATGAGGGCAGTTCCGTTGGCGGCTCGTTAACTCAGAAACGAGGAGTGCTGCAAAAAAATGTTTATCAAGAGAATACAATATTAAAAAACACTTTATCTCTAAGTAGGCCACATTTTAATTCCAAATACAGACGTGAAATTTCCTATTTTTCAAACAAAGTAAATAACCAGCATATGACATTTTCTATTAGTTCTACTAACCAAAATTAAAGTGAATGTTGATGTGAAGTTTCCTCTGACGAAAAAGAAATTATAATCGGAGCACCACATGTATACTTCCCTCTTTGCCCAGTTCACTCGATAACACCCTTTCAAAAATGAATATCAAATAACTCATATACAGAAAATTTATTTTTAAGCTAAAAACATATTACATTTTTTTACTGAAATATTCTAAAAATTTGAAAGTTTTAGAATAGTATTATTTGCTTGATTCTGTCGTCGCAACACGAACCGAAAGCGAAACTCACAAATAGCCAATGAGATTGCAACGGGTGTGAGAGTGAGGGAAAAAAAATAAAAAAAGGCATCTTATTTTTTCATTCACTTGGCTCCGTGCCAGCTTGAGCTGTGTTGACTTTCAGCCCATAACCCGTCTAAGTGAAAGGAAGAAATATTTGCTTTTTCACTCCGGATTTTCTGCTCAGTGAACGGATTTCGAGTGGGGGAGGGGCAGATTATCTTGCAGCTCAGACTTACGGTCACTTCGTTTGGAATCATTTGATGTCTTTTTTTCAATTTTTTATTACTTTTTCTGCCTTTTCGTACGTCATTGAGCTCTGAGCGTATAAAAGTAAGCAAATAAGATTGAAAATGAAAAATACAAGTTTAAAAAATAATTTCAGGGGGTGCTGCAGGTCAGCAGCCCTAATAGACGAGACGAGACTGAGCAGTTCCAAAGTCTCCCCCGTAAAGTTTTTAACTTCAAATTAAGTAATCTAAAGTCTTAGTAACTTAATAGCGGCAGTGGCTAAGTGACTTTACGTAACCTTCTCAGATACTGTAAATATTCGTTGACCGACCACGAGACATTTTGGAATAACTACGAGGAAACACGTTAAAAGGTTTCAAGATTGTTTTCCTTTAAAAGTCATTTTATAGGATTATCTGTTTTACGAAAAGAAGAATTCTGTCAAATACATAAATAACGCTTTCTTGTAGGAACTTGTATGCCTAATGCATTTGATTTGTTTACAATTAATAGTCAAATAATAATATGAAAGAAAAGTTTGAAACAAAACTAAATAAAAAAAGTAAGTAAAGTTTGCACTCTGAAAGAATATGCTTCAAATTTGAAATAAAAAGAAAATGAAAAGAAATGGAAATATGAAACAACTGAATCTACACCGAAAACTGGCATGACCCTAACTGAATTAAAGAAATTTATGTACAAATATTTAAAATGTTTTCTTAGTTAAAATGTTTTTCCAACTTTTGTTCTATTGAAGTATCTTAATGTTTACACGAATAAAAAAATTCTTCGGCTACAGCAAAATTTATAAATCATTAATTTAATGAATGCCAGTGTGTTTACAATTGTGAAATGAATGTCAGTGTGTTTACAATTGTGAAATTAAAAGTTGCGTTCTTTTTATGTGAATACAGAAATCGGCTGTAAAATTAGAGCTCAGGTTTTCAATTTTTTAATGTTTCGAAATTATTCCATTCGGAAATTCTTAATTAATATTAACTAAAAAATTCAAACTAATCTGTAAGAAAATGCTTATCAGATAAACAAACCGTTCTTAAATTTGTATACACGAAATGTTTCATTTTACTCGGCAAACATTTTTTACACTCTCTTTGATTTAATCAAATGTGTTGCATGCTGGTTAAATTCTAAAATAATTATATTAGACGCTTTCAGTGAAAAAAAAATCAAATTATGTCTGATATTTTTTGTCCGAACAAATTTTTCTTTTCTATCCCATTTTAATCATTCGCCATTTTCTCCTTCTGGCATGTTCTGATTGGTAAAAGTATAAAACGATTACGAATGCAAAAATTAAATGAATATATTTTTGGAAAAAATCGTTTTTATTATAAAAGAATCCATTAATTAAACATTTGATTTTATTTTTGAAATATGCAATTTTTTCATTTCTTTTATTTTGAAGTTCGCAAACGCCGGCACTTGCGTGCTTCGGTTATTGAAATAAATTCTTGTTTGAAGTAATTAACTGAACTTCGCTTTATTATGCTTTTATGAGAAATAATACGATTCGGATCATTTTTTATGCATCTGTCTGCTGATTTTTAATTCCCTTCGCGGAACTACAAAGGGAAGAAAAAAATGATAATTCATCTATAGTGTTTTAATTGATTTTTTCGTAATGTTCTTCTCTTCATGAAAAATATATTTCCATAGTCAGTTCCTATATGAATTCAATATATTGTTTTTATAGTTGGAAAGAGAAAGTATATAGGTTGCATTATGAATTTATAATGAGCTTGTGATTACACTATGATTTAATATTCATTGTTTTTCTATGAGAACATAATTAAAACGTAGTATGTTAATGCATAATGTTTGATTTTTCAAGCAGATTTTTGCGTCTAACTTTCATGCTCTGTGAAATATTCCTTTTGAATATTCAGCTTTTTTCTGTTTGGACTTCCCATTTATAATAAGTCTGTATTAAGTAATTTTTTCAATAATTAATATTTAAAATTTCTTTATTTCCTACTTCTTTTAAAATAAAAATGTGCCTTAACATTTGTATTTACAAAGGTATATCCTAAATTTGTTTCCAGTTTTCGGTTTCTATAAAAGAAATGCGTGCGAATCAACCCACCGGGAATTTTGAGTACCAAAGAAAGGGATAAAACACTAAGCCAGCATTTTAATTATGAAACGCTTTATTTTTTGCGATTAAATGTAATTAAAATTACCATATTCTGAGTAACATAATGAATAACTTTTTCAACAATAATAGGAGAACCAAAATTAAGAAAATAAGTAGCTAAATAATAAGCGATTACTTTCAGACTAAGCTAATTATTTTACTACACAAAATAAACATGTGTTTTTAATTGCTTTTATTAAATTTATTTGTTTATAAATCTTTTGAAATCTGAAAGAAGACAACGTGACAGTTTTGTTGACTCCAAGAAATGTCCAATGAAGGAAGTTAAGTGAATCACAATGCATTGAATATAGAACCGAATAAACCACACATTAGACATAATGATTGTTATTATTTATTTAAAATTTTCAGTATATTTTATATTGCATGATCTTTCTTATTTTTGTGTCTCAATATTCAGCCGTCTCTTATCCTCATGGGCGGTGCAGTTTTCCCGTTCGCGATTAAAAATGATTTTATATTCAATAGCCGCCTTCGACGACCAGCTGTTCGCCCTTAGTATTAATTGCCTCTTGCTATGCTTGCAACTTGGGAAAATAAATTGACAAATTGGCGGGTGGATCGAAAAGTATTGGGGGAAAAATTGTGGGGAATTACTTTTGGCGCGTTGTGGGAAAGTTGTGTCTTAAGTATATTGATTTATATATTTTTTTTTATTGAAATCCATTTATATCTTCCAGTGACCCAAGTGCCTCAAAAATGTTTAAAAATTGAATTTTCTATGAAAATTCACAAATTTTATTCTTTCGAACTTATTTTTGGCGTAGGGTAGGAAAGTTGTGTCTCAGGTATATTATTTTACATGTATTTTTTTAATGAAATCCATTCACAACTTCCAGTGCCCCAAGTGCCTCAAAAATAATTAAAAATGACATTGTTCGGATATTTATAAAAAAAAAAATATTTTCAAAAATTACCTTTAGCGCTGGGTAAGAAAGTTTAGTTTTGAGTATATTAGTTTACGTTGTTTTATTATTATTCAAATTCATTCATATCTTCTGGTGGCCCAATCACCCCAAAACTAGTTAAAAATTTACATTTTAAAGATTTTTACTCATTGAAACAACAAGGGAGGGAGGAATAAAAGAACGCTTTCGCCAAAGTTTCCCCTGTAGCGATGTGTTTCAGGGCAGACGATCACTAATGACATATCTAGAGATCATAAGATTTCATATGAAATAAAATTTGTCGAAATGTTCCCCTTAGATAATGTAGAGCAGAGAACTACTTTTTCGATATCTCTCGAAAATGGAAGGTGGGGAAGGAGCATCCGGCCATTGATGACATATCTAGAGGTCATAAACTTTTATATGAAATAAGATTTCTTGAAATCGGTCCAGTGGTTGGGCCTAGGGGACTGAATGTTTTCCAACATAGGGAGAATGTACAGCGGAGATTATTTTTTCGATTTCTTTTGAAAGTAGTGGGTGGTGTTAGGAAGGCGATCAATGTTGACATATATAGACATCATTAGCTTCCATATGAAATAAATCTGGGTCTGGTCCTCTGGTTTTCCCAATTATTTTAAATATATAGATTGTTTTTAACTAGATTAATTAAAACATAGCAGGACGAAATTTCGTTGGTACGATTTATGAATTAATACATGAAGATTTCACTAATGTGACTTTCCACTAATGACAGTTCAGGTCGTTTCACTCCGGTCTTGTATTCAATCATTTCATGTAAGACGGGTGGATTAGTTGCTATTCTATTTAGTTGCTTACTCGATGGTGATCGAAGACAGATCGATGGTGATCGATTCTGTAAGTTGCATTTCTTAAAGAAGAAGTACATTCCTGTTTCTTCGTTAATGTCCTCTTCTTAACCCTTTGACGAACGAAATGATTTCGGTTCCTAATTCGATGATATGCATTATTTGGGATCCCATTCCGTACAAGAGAGTCATACCACCTGAGATAGTTAAGCAAGTGAGTTTTGTCTTGTAAATTAGTTGCTATTTTAATTTGAATAAAGTTTTAAATATCAACAATTCTGTAGATGATTATAACTTCCGCTAAAATAAAATCTAAAGGTTATTGTTGTCTATGTTGAAGGTGGCATAACACAGATAGCTATAATTAGGTTTGTTTTATAGTTGCATTAACTGTAATGTAGCTACAAACTATTTTCCTGTTCGGTAGTCTAATGAAGTTATTGACAATTTTTCTTTGATCCATTTCAAATTAAAACTGCTTTTTTCTATTTTTTTCACCATTATAATGATTTTAGGCTAGAATACATTCTGTAAATTACATGATGTAATAATCGATACGCGCAGAATACCATGGTTTACAGTGCAGACAGACGGACTTAGAGCTACTAAATTTGACACGTATTTTCTTCTTGTATAATAAACGTTCACTAAGACAATTTTTTTAATTAATTAAAATTTAATAAAACACTTAACGTTTCTCCTTAGTAACTCCGCAGCAGATTATCGCTCAAGAGCTATTTTTTTCCATAGTCTTAGAATCAAAAAGTTATTTTTTTTAAATGACTTTAGTGATTTTTTTGGTCCGCACAATTTTTCTCTACCCTGTAACCAAGATATATTTTACGATATCTGTACGATGTTGCTACGATATTGCCTTACAGCATCGTAAAGATATCGTATGAATATTGCAGAGCATCTTGTGCTAATAGGGTAATGTTAATAAAGTGTTCAAAATTTATTTTAAACCCACTTTGTAGGAATGATTTTCGTCGCTGTATTGAAATTCAAATCAATTTTATAGTTTCATTAAATCTTCGACTCCTGTGCTTTTGATAGTATTGAATGCATAATAAAAAATCCGTTTCCTTTAGACGTAGCAAAGCGTCCAATGCAAGTTTTTCAATTTCATTTAGTGCAATGGCTAATGCAATCTAGCCAAGTGAATCAAGTCTTGAACTTCACCGTGTTTAGAAGTTTCGAATTAAAAGTATATAATTTCCTTTTTCATTCATAGAGTTTTGAGCTAAACACGAGAGAAGAATTTCAGACATAATTGTTCTACTTTAATTTTGAAGGAGCTTATGCTGTTATTCCCGAAGCAAACAATACAACTACAAGCGACAGAAAATTCTGCGCTTCTCTAAACAGAAGAAACAGTGTTTTAAGTTTAAAATTTGCAAAAATAAATATTGGTCATGCTTGTTTTAATGTTCATCTTTTGTAGAATTTTACATCCTTTTTTTCACAAATGGATTAGACTGTTGAATTAACTTTTTATACATGTATAAGTCATTAAATTATCTAATTACACTTTTTTCTTTTCTAGGTAAGTACACATTTTGACCATATCTCCATCTGTGAAACGGCAATAAACCTGGTTAAAGTCTGAAGGTGAAGTTTAAGTTATCTTCTCAAGAAATAAATATTCATATTTGCTTAATTCTAGATTATTTTTTTGGGAGTGTGGTTTTTGTATGGTTTCATTCATTTCAGGATGAGATTTCTTTTCGTATATCAACCAGTTCATATTATTTCTTTATTAAACATATCGACTATACGTTTTACATCTTGTTTGAAATCTCTCATTTAACCGACTTTATATTAGGTTTTAATGTTAAGTTTCGTTTAATATTTAATCATAAATTTTGAGAGTGTGCCTCATTCCTGCCATACTTTGTCAAACCATACTTTTTGTGCTAAAGACGAATCCAATTAAGATAACTGCACCTATCGGAAATTATAAGATCATGTATGGTCATTTATGACTATGACTATGGTCATTTATGGTCATTATGACTGATCATGTATGGTCATTATGACAGCAACATTACATTGTGTGCAGCGATCATAAGTGAAGTTTTTAATATTCACATAAGATAAATGAAACTTAGAAACAAAATTTGGATTACATAAAGCAGCTTAAAATAATTTTAAAAGTAAGATGAATGAACAGAAGGATAAAAAAAGAAAACTTATCTAATGAAAAGAAATAAACACATTATTGATAAAAAGAAAAAAAGAGATTTAATAAAGTAATAATAGAATGTACAAATCCCTTCTAAAATTTTCCAAACTCTAATTGCACGACTGTAATAACTGTCAATCCTAAGAAAGATTTTTAAAGTCTTTGGAATGATCATAAGGATCTTTCAGTTTTTATCAAAATCCCAAAATTTGAAGCTATAGTCTGATCTTTTAAAATGTCGTTCCTTTAATGTTACAGAAATTAGACAAACATTTAAAAAAAGCATTGAGTAGAAGTAATTATTATTCTATCTGTCTGTATAGTTGGTTAAACTTTAACTTTCATCCAGCTAACACATTTCTTGGCGCAAACTAATTATTAATTACTACTGGACACAAAACTATGTTTCATACTTCGCATACTTTAGTTGAATGAGAGAATACTTAGTATTTATTATCTTAATACACGTTACATTCTGAGGACAGCCGTTCTAATCCCTGCTCCCATGGTCAGCTGTCCGTTGCTTGAAGTACTACTTATTTCCCGTTGTGGGATCGCAAAGAATCGTTGTTGCTCGAGGGTTTCGTGGATGGCTCGACAGCTCCGGTGAAATGTCGTTAAATGATCAGACATCCAAGGCCAGTGAGTCGATGAATGGAGACCACAGTAAAGTTCCTATGAACTGTTGTAGATTATGTATGGGTCGTGGGAACGGTGCAACTCAGGACCAGAGAAGGTCCTGGGTGCAACTGGTGTGATTTCGAGCGACAGCAAATCCCCAAGTAGTCCAGCCAACGAAGGAAAAATAGGAAAAAAAATGGCGTAGTTTTGAAATTTGGCACAGTTGTAGGGATTAGTGATTCGCCCAGAGTTATACATTCTAGTAAAATCTGGAATTCCCCAACACATTTTTACAGTGAGTGATATGTTGACTAGGTGTTGAAAACATATGTTGTGAATGTGGAAAAATGAATGTTCGAGCTTTTATGTTAAACTCATCATATTTATGTATATTTAGATTATATTGTTAATATACCATTTGGGAGTTTACAGAACCAAGCGACTGAGTAGAAATTATCTGTGGAGGGGAACGGATGAGGGAGGAAGTGATGACGACAGTTCATCAAATACTTGTG
>BGPR01000280.1:187331-234642 GCA_013235015.1 Araneus ventricosus
TAAATCTGTAAAAGTTCCCTACCGTGGGGTTACGCGGGGGTACAGAGGAGTTTAAAGGGGGTTTTTCAGTTTTCTAACTATTTCAAAACTATGTATAGAGAAAAATCTCACTTACAAAAATAAACTACATTAAATTCCATACAAAAAAGGCCTACATCTTTATTTTAGCGTCGATAGTTTAGAAGATATGAGGAGTTGAAAGTGAGTATTTCTTGAAATTCTATTGTGTGATAAAATCAATAAAAAATGCCGAAGTAACAACCTCAGAAGCACCTAATGCCTATATAATTCATATGAGCAATGAACTGAACGAAGCACGACCCCCCCCCACCCCGACACCACCACTATTCTCATCACATACAATACTACCTTTATAAAATTATTATATAGGCATGAGGTGCTTCTGATGGTTGTTTCTTCGACATTTTTTATTCATTTTATCACTTCAATAAGGAATTTCAGAAATACTCACTTTTTCAACTCCCCATATATTCTAAACTATCGATGCTAAAATAGAGATGTAGGGCTTTTTTGTAGGGAATTTAATGTACTTTATTTTTCTAATTGAGTATTTTTCGCTAGAACCCAGTTTTCGAGATATTTAAGAAAAACTGAAAAAGCTCCCCTTTAACCCCCCTGTACCCCCGGAGTAACCCCCACGGTCGGAGACTTTTAGTATGTTGTTTAGGGGACTATTCCCTACAACTGTGCCAAATTTCAAAACTACACCATTTATTTTTTCTATTTTCCCTTCGTTGACTCGACCAGAATTGATCTTGTGGAGAGAAGCGGATTGAGGGGGAGGAAGGGATCACGACTGTTCATCAAATATATTTGTGCTCCCCCCCACCCCCACACTACCACTATTCTCTACACATACAATACTGCCTTTATAAAATTATTATATATGCATGCGGTGCTTATGAAGGTTGTTACTTCGGCATTTTTTATTGATTTTACCATTACAATAAGGAATTTCAAAAATTCTCACTTTTTCAACTCCCTATATCTTCTTAACTATTGATGCTAAAATAAAGATGTAGGTCTTTTCTTGTAGGGAATTTAATGTAGTTTATTTTTGTAATTGAGATGTTTTCTCTAGACTACATAGTGTTCGAGATATTTAAGAAAAACTGAAAAAGCCCCCCGGTGGGGGGCGCGGGGCCCCCCGCGGGGCCCCCACGGGCGGGGACTTTTAGTATGTTGTTTAGGACACCATCCCCAACAACTGTGCCAAATTTCAAAACTACACCATTTTTTTTTCTATTCGTCGATTTTTGGCCTTCGTTGACTGGACTAAAGTGTGACCTCGAACAACAAACCCACTGATCGCGGGAACAAGGTTCAAGGTCAGATGAGAAACGACTGACCATTTTAAGTGCATTCGTTCCTCACAAACAATCGAAAACCAGTTAATATCCTGTGAGACTCATTGATGATTGAGTGTATCGAATGTTAGTTTTACCAGTTTACTTCGTCCTTCCTCCTATTAAAATAGAGATATGTATTATACTTGAATATTTTATTCCAGTACATTTTTGGTTCGGTATAACTGCAGATAAATCTTGCTTTCAACATATCCCAACATACAGTAGGGGGAAAACAAATTTAAAGACAACTAAAAGTACTGGGTAGTATAGAAGGCAGATATCAAAATTTAGAGTTTTTGCTACAAAATGGCAAGTTTGGGATGCTCTCAGCAAATTGTGACAGATAATTAAAAGTTAACAGTGGAAAGTTGACAAATGAAATAAACATGTAATTTTATCCGTAAAAAGTGAGGAATCATCCACACCACCCCGCTCGCCACCATTGCCAGCTTAATACTAGCTCTAGAATAAAAATGTATTATTTTAAGCAACTTTCGTTTCAGATATAAAACTCTGTGGCACATATTACCAGTTGGTGCCATTAAAACTATCATTTCATGTATACAGTTACTTTTAAATCTATTAGGATCATTTTCTGGCCTACTAAATTATTATTAATGATACAACTTCCCCGTACTATCAACTTGAACTGACTATAAATCTTACGATAAGATTAAATTTCAGAGATAAATGCCGAGAGGATTGTTTTGCTGATGTTTGTATTAGTATTCTCTATCTTATAATTACACTATCTAGAAAAATGTAAAGAGTGAAGAGTTATACATTTTACAAAAATTACGTTCTCAGAAGTACTTAAATCTTTAATTTTTTTTTACATATATCTTTAAATATTGCCTGATGTATTTCATCTTTTGTCGTTCTAAAATGATGTTAATGTTTTAAGAGGTTTAAACATAACAGACGCAATCGAAAGTGAGTGTTTTATAGTGGCACATGGTGAATGAACGCATTAATTTGGCCATGATAAAAATATTTTATTTATTTACCAAAGGTTTATGATTTCATTTCAAGAATCAAAGCATTAGAGCATTGTTTTCTTTACAAACGTTAAAGAAAAATAATATTGTATCATATGTGTAATA
The DNA here is from genome assembly GCA_013235015.1 of Araneus ventricosus. Taxonomy (NCBI): domain Eukaryota; kingdom Metazoa; phylum Arthropoda; class Arachnida; order Araneae; family Araneidae; genus Araneus; species Araneus ventricosus. The sequence goes on from BGPR01000280.1 coordinate 189,805, forward strand.
TTATAGCACATATAAATAATATTATAACCCGCATATGCGTAATGCAAATTTTTTTCAATGATTATTTAAAGGGAATTCAAGATGATGTATTTTTTGTTAATAATGCAATATATTTAATCGCATTTTAAGAATCACAGTTAGATATATCAGGTGTCTATATATCTTAGTGTTTTCCATCAAAATCCATTTTTTCTTCTAAGAATAAATAAACCACTTCTTCAAGGTTGTTGAAAATGTAGAAATAACAAAGCATTAACATTAGTAGCTTTGAAATCGGAAAGGTGCCTATCTGCATTTATTTTGCAGTAAAATCCATCTTCTAAGGAACATGCATTTTAAGAATTTCCAACGATTTCTTGATATAAGGATATAAGCTATGGTAATATAATTCCATATTAAATCCATAATTGAAAGTGGGCTTAAATTATTAATATATCACAGTAGCAAGGCTGGGAAAATCTAAGGTTACAAATCAATAGCCACACATGAGACTCACATTTTGCACAATCGTTATTCGCTTGTATGAAAATACCATATTTCATCACTCAATTAGCGCTACCTATTTGTCTTTACTCTCACTTGATGGGCTTTGGTAGTCTGGTTATGAAGTCTCTGGTTTGGGACTGGAAATTTTCAGGTTCAAAGCCCTTTTGCACCATTCCGTCAAGAGACGTATGTGAACCTCTGCACGCTGAATCTCTAGAGCCCTAGATGGTGGTATGCGGAGGTTTAGGTGGGAGTTTGCAGCTCAGGTGTCGTCCTAGTCATTGACCATGCTTCAAAATGACGAGGTCATTCGAACATAATTTAAAGCTGAAGTTTATTAGTTTTAGTATAACTAAAACTAAAAGCAAAACGGCGTGTTTGCTTGCGACATTGCAGCCACATAAATTCTCGTAACTATCTTTTTTGTATAACTAACATCTGATATGCATACATTATACTTATTCGAAATAAGTAGTTTTCGGGGAAATGACAAGTTCAATGACACCAAAGGTTCTTAGATATACGTGAACTCCATTTTTAAAAGACAGACTTTTATCCATCACATTTCTATCAGAACATTTTGACACGACATTTTTTTTATTAGAAACTGAAAGAAAATTCATCTCATTTAAACTCATTCACCATATAAATAATTTCTTTTATACCTTAGGAGCCGCAGTCGGCAATTTAAGGAACTTTCGAAATTCGATTGTAATTGTTAAGCCTAAATGGAATTATCAGACGCTTCTTGCCAAGAAATGCGATCTCACCAAGATAATTTCGCCTGCCTTATAAATCATAACTACAACTTTTAGCTTATATAAATATTTTTGCCAAATTGTAATATTTATCGCCAAGTTATTTTCAACTCCATCTTCTTATTTGTAACGAAGTGAGTTGGAAAAAATATTTTAATTTGAAGCCTATTTAGTAGTGAAATTTTCTCAATATTTTTTTAAATAACTTATTTAAGGATTGAAATTTTCTCTGTGATTTTTTGGCGCCATCTTTCTCAAAATATATCGATATGCCACCTAAGGATAAGCGAAGAAACAGAGCTAGATATTTTTGATAATTTAGCAAGTTGTGAACCATTTTATCCATATTGACTCTAAATTCGCACCTTAAGAATTGTGCTAAACTTTTGTACACCAGTGTATCTCCTTGGGAGTCAAATTATGATGTCAGGTGACACTACCTACAATGCTGTCTTCACAATGAATAACATAACCATAGATTTTTTTGGGGGGTGGGGAACGAGGTTTTCTCTTTACGGAACTACTAAATATAAGGTCATTAAATTGACAATTCATGGTTCTAAAACATTTGGTGCAAATTTGAGGAGATGTAAAGTAGACACAAATGAGGAAATTTTTTGTAGACCATGAGCAAAAATTGCTCGTTGAGGTGGTAGAGGGCACTGTCATAAATCTTCATTTCTGGTGCAGATTCCGAGCATTAAGAATCTCTACGAGAACACAGAGAAATTCAATATGCGAGAAGCAAGAAAGAGGTCTTTAAGATAAACTGGTTCGATAAAATCTGAGGTCCAGTTAAGTAGTTATGCCATCCCAAATATTAATCTCTTGTGCCGCGTAGTTTTTTTACTTTCAAAGATAAGAATTGTGGCTGTTGGAGATACCTGAAAAAGCAACCGTCACTTTACTAACCATCGTTTCTTCACTGCTTTCTTCCACATCAACGCGTCTTTCGCGACCTCAAATTCCATTTAAAAGTTACTTAGTTTGGTCTCTTCTTGCATACATATAAATCTGCTTCAGATTGTAGAAACGCACTTCATATCGAACCATAGTGAATTCATATAACGTTGTAATTACCTACTATAAATGCCAGCGACTGTCATCTAACTGCAATTTGGCTCACACTATGTTTTGACGCGTGTCCTTTCTTCCGCCTGCAAAATTCCTAAGCTAAATTGATATAGTGATCTTGAAGTGTAACACTTGAACATGAATGTTCTCTTTTTTAATCTTTGTTTAAAGATGAAAAATTAATTTCTTAAGCACATTTTTGTGCTTAAGAAATCAATTCATAATAAAGTTAAAATTGAAGTGAAACTATTTTCAATTGAATTGATTCAAGTCTTTCATATTTTAAAGCAATATTGATGCATTTGAAATAATATGGCTGTTCCGAATATTTCTAAAATCTATATCACATACACGATGTTACAAGCAATTTATGAGCATTCCACTCTGAGTTAGCGAACTCTCACGTCGCTCGTACTCAGCTTGAAACAAACTTGAGTAACTTCGAAAGCTTTTACAGAGATTAAAATTTGCCAGCGCATAATGTAATTAAGATTCAAAGGTTAAAACTTTCCAAGATGGGTCTATTAGATTAAATTAAGAGTTAACAAGAAATCGATATCCGTGCTATTCCTCAAATATTGAAGCCTGATAAGCTTGGGAAGGAAAAGAATGGATGGTTCAGATCATGGAAGGCAGAACAGATTCTTTTATGGAAGAAATAAAGTTTGTATATTTTGATGCTCAATCTGTTGTAAGAAATACCAGTTAGCAGAAATAGTATAGTACATTTTCTCTTGTTATTATATTTGAAGCCTGTGTTGTTGTGTTTGAAATTTCATGTGTAGTGATCGAAATTCATATTATTGGAAGAATAAAATATAAAAAAATTAAATACACAATAAAAAATACTTTTATTAGTTTACTACGAAGTAGAAAATGTATACTTTAATTTTTGTCTGCTTTTTAATCTTGAATCTGGAATTGCGTATTATAAATATTATGGAATATTAAAATAAATTTTTATCACTACTACGGGAGGTCTCGTTTATTATTTTACAAAAATTTAATTAAATGAATCGATTAATATATAGTTAAGATTTATGAATGTTTATAAATTTATTTTGATCTAAAACAAAAAAGTGTACGAAATTTCAAAAGCCTAGCAATGCAATGATTTCAGAATTCAGCGCTTTTTTTACTGTAAATAAATATACTCAGCTTTTATTTAGTTATGTAAGAAATCAGAAGGCAGTATGCAGAATTCGTCTCGAGAAAGATACATGAAAACTACATTTCAAAGACTTTAATGAATTTAACAACTCACTATAAAAAAAAAATTGATTTGAGAAAAAAGAATGTCATCGAATGCATAAATATAGTTAGTTTAATTTTTTATTTTTCCTTAAAATTTTATTGATTTTCATGCTTTTTTATGAATTGTCCAGAAAATAGAAAAATTTGTTAAATAAAAATATCATTTTTTATTTGATATAATCTTTGAATTAAATTTTCAAATTTCTTCCAAAAAATCGATTCTTATTGGAACTTGGTATAGAATATTCATTCAAATGACGGGAGGCTGTCTTTTTCTTTGTCTTTTCCAGCCGATGTTGTTAAAGGCGAAGGACTACTTTATTCGCGTGATTCTTTACCAAATTTTTAATTTGTTTCTGTAACTTCTGTTGTTACTCTTTATCTCTAAAATAAGACAATACTTATGTTGTTAACATATGTATTTACCGATATATAGAGGATCTCCCAAACAACGTTTTTTGTGGCGCTTTGGCGTATGAATCAAATTCCTTCCTGAGGCCCAATGGGAGGAATGTAGTCCTACGTTAAAAACTGCAAAAGAAAAAGTAATGCTTAGACGTTGATCGAAAACTTATTCTTACAAATCAATAAAAATATAATTTAAGTTAATGTCTTGAATTTAATTTCCATCTTTTTCCTGTGAATATATTTATGAACCAAAAAATGATATCTTTTTTAATAAAGTATTGACATTACAAAAAATTGCATCGATACTTGATTAAAGTCTCTCATCTGTAAATGAGTAAAAAATAAAAAAAACCTTATTTAACCTAAAAAAATTATCTATGCTTCATCAACCGATTTCACCGAAAAGTTTAAATAAAGTGAAAGAATTCATTTTCTTATAGAAGCGATTTATTCTACGAAAAATGTTATGGCAAAAAGTAATATCATTTGTATTGATAATGCAAGACTACTATATTATTCTATAAAAAAATGTTATAAATTTAGTGATTATTTTTATTGATTTTCTTCAAAGTAATTCAGTCGGAAAAAATAAATATATAAATTATTTAAGGTTCATGTAATATTAAAAAGACAATAGAAGATGAAAAAGTAGCTTACTTATTCATCAGATTGGAAAATAAAGCATAATTTCTTTTCTTCTTGAAAAGAATAACAGCGTGAATAAAATCTCTTAGACAAGTTTTTCCTAAAAATTTTTTCGTTAGAATGCTGTCCAATTAATATGAAAAGCAATTATTTTCTCTTAATATTTTATATCAAAGAGTAAAAGAATTTTTGGTGTTTAACCATGTGTAAAATTATGCGAATGTCTTTATTTTCGAATGATATGAAAAACAATCTAATATATTAATTAAGATTTAGCCATAATTTACTTAGTCTAAAAGACTTCTGAGACTATGTTTCTTCTTCTTCGATAAATTATTCAAGTATGCAAAAATACAATGTTTAATTTATTTCTAATGTGTTTACATTTCTAATAATCATTTTTTTCTGTTCTGATGAAATATTAACTTTGTTTAAATGCATATAACTAAACAAAAACACGTAAGGATTGCAAAATAAAAAAGGCTTTGAATTAATAAAAACACTGCCTCTAAAGGAACAAGAATGAATAAAATGTATAAAATATGTAATTAAAAGGAAAAAATGTAATAAAAAGCAAATCAATGAATCATCAAAGCGTTATAAACTATTTGATAGGTAATGTGAACTTTTTTTCACTGCATTAACAATTTATCAATCCATTTGTAAAGAACTTTCTATGTTTTATGCAATGGTCAAATAGATTCTAATGTTTCATAGATAGTTTATTTATATTTTTGACGATGGTTATAAGCAAGGATTATTTTCGCAGGCATCGTCGTTTCCGATAAATAAGTATTTGTTCAGTTATTGCTTAGCATTTGACATGTTCATCATGAACCTACCATTGTGAACGAAACCAAAACTAGATGTCCGTTTTGAATGTCAAATAGGACAAATTCATTGCGTTGTTTACCTGAGCAACGCAAACCTGAATAGTTTTGAAATCAAACAATTCCGCCCTCAATAAAATGCCTTTTGGTTTTAAGATTTTTTAACAAAAGTTCCATCTGCTGATTTCCAACTCGGTTCTAATAAAAGTTTTTCATGTTCGTGTTTGAAAGCACCTGAATGTAAATCAAAAATGCATTTAACTCTTATCTTATGGACAGTACAAATGTAGACCCATGGAAATTAAAGTTCTGCTTATGGAATGGAACAAATACTGGCTCTCTTCCCCGAATGGAGATATTTTCGTTGTCCTCCAATCACCTTGTAAAAACATTTTTTCCTCTATTTTTTGTGATACTCAATATTTAGCTTGGTTTATTGTAAATTATGAAAGAATAAACTTTAAAGTGTCAGAAGGAACTGCAGATATTGTATTTGAATGACTTGAAACGGGGAAAACGATTTCACTTTCTTCCCTCCCCCGGAATTCTCGTTAACCCGAGAGGACGCGCGGGGGTCATTTTATGACCCCAATCCTTCGGAAAACTTCGATTCCCAGAAAACTGGCCACCTGTTCATGCCTTTCTTTGCCAGTAGCGGAGTTAGTCATTCCCTCTGCCTTTTCTGAGTATTTAGAAAGTAGTTACGGAATTTTTCGTCCCCTAATATACGTTTGGTCAGTGACTGGGGTTATTGAACGACCGCGCGAGTCTTTTCGTTTGTTCCACTGACCAGTTATTTCACGAGGTTGATACGATCAGCTCGTTGCTTTTCTTTCCGAATTGAAGAATTTTTCTGTTTCTCACAATACCGACTCAATACGAAACAGAAATGGGGCGTTTATGTAAACTTCGTGCTGAAGTTGAAACTCATGAAGATTCAGACTTTGGCAATGAAAGCAATGGACCTGAGGATGTTTTAGAAGATAATTTTTCACATCATGAAAGTTTCAGCGAACATGATACGAAATCTGAAGGAGATTCTGGAAATGTCGATGTGAATAACATGGAATGGTTTTCATCAGATGATCGAGTACAGTGGAGGAAAACAAAATTTATTCAGAATATTCGTTGTCATAATATTGTGTCGTGCTTATCTGGAAATAAAGTGCCAGCCAAAGATGTGACAAGCTCTGTGAAGAGTTGGGAGTTATTCATCAACGATAATGTGATACAGTTAATTGTAGAGTGAACAAATATATTTATCGAGAAATGCGCACCAAACTTTTAACTTTAAAGCGATGCACGAAAAATGAACCCTCTAAAATTTCGTGCTTTTTCAGTGGATAATAATGGAGTAGGTTTGATTTGTTTTAAGCACCGTATTTTTAATTTGTAAAAGTCAAAACAATATTTTTCCAACTACAAATATAATGATTTTAACAGATCAGGGTTGAATTTCAGTTTAAGGTCATTCTATGACCCTCGCGCGTCTTAGCGTTCGATAAAGAGGCGCGTTCTCTCGAGTTAACGGCGTTTTGAAATTCTATCCAACTATTATTTGTAAGCTGATTCTCGCATCTAACATTAAAAAAATAAAGCAGTGGATTTCTATGAATTACCATACTTAAGAAGAATAACAAGATTTTTTGAAGACATTAATGAAAACAAACTGTTAATTTCTTTTAATTTTAGTACTTCAATGAAATCTGAACCATCCTCAGTTACCATTTCTCGTGATTGAAACCGTCCTTTCATTTTATAAGAAAGCTTCTTTTCGCCCTCTTGAAATCTTTTTTCTTCACATCTATTTAATCTTTGAAATAGACGAGAACATCAGCTCCTGCTTATAAATTCCAGAGACATTTGATATTTCATCCTTTTGCACCAAGAGACCGACATCGCAACTTTTGTTAAAAAGTTGTCATTAATCAACAGTGAAGAAAAAAGATAAAAACTCTCAAAAGTCTCCCTTAAATACGGCCATTAATTTTCTAATTGTTGAGAGACATTTCATGCCCTAAGTTCAAGGAAACAGAGTTTGCTCTTAAGATGACTTGAAGTAAATTTGGAAATCTCATTTAAGAATGATTGGTTATCCCTTAAACTATTTAGTCGAAATCACAATTTTTAAATGGCTAGGTATATAAACATCAACTGAGTGTACAAATACAATTCAGACTCAAAATGGTAAATTTTGTATGCGCCAAGAGCAAAAATATTGGAAAATCGTAAAAAAACTGTTCAAACTAGCCATAGGAACATTCACATTAGCGATCTCCTCATACGCTCATTGGAATTACTTAACAAGTTAACCCTTTAACTGCGGGTGTGGTTTTGTAAACCACATATAAAAAAAGTAAATGGTTAAACGCCATGTCCGTCACCGGTGACAGACAGTATACTTTTCTTTCAGGGCGTGTCAGTAACTGTTAATTGGTTATATGTAGTTTTAAAAAGATATATTTTTCTATTAATAAATTTTTAATAATTTGGAGGTTACAAAAGAATGTACCTAAATATTTCTTCTTATATAAAAAAAAATAATAAATGTCATTAAAATACGGTATACACAAGATCGTCTTCTTTTGTCTGTTCGATGTCCGCAGCATGTCGATGAAATCAGATATCGTGGTCTAAGCGAAAGAACTCCGAAACAAGCTTGGCGCTTACCGTGTTAAAGAACTACCAGGCATATTCATGTTTACCACATTATAAAGCATTATTCATTTGACACTTTGAGGTGAAAAATTGTGTTTGAATTTTTATGGCACTAATATTATTTACCACTTTTAGAACTATATTTCTTCCAATTTAATTAAAACTAGTTTAGAATAAAAGAGAAAGAAATTAATGATTATTAAAAATTCATTATGAAAAAGGGAATGTGGAAACGGGATCAACTATTGTATTAAACAGACAATAAATTTAGTAAAAATGCTTTTCTGAAACGGTTTTCTATTAATATATAAATGAGTTTTTCTTATTTTCAATGTTGTCTAATATTTAGTCTTTAATTGGCGGAACAGCAAAAAAGACTGAACATTTAGAAAAAAACATATTTCTTATATTAAAAATGAATTTAAATTTTTTGGAATTATTAATTTAAAAAGAAAAAATTTTATTTTTTTAATTGTTTTGAAGTTTACTTATTATTTTTTTACTTACATTTTCTTGTGACCTGGCTGTCTGGTTGCAACTTGTAATTTGCTTAATTTTTCTGCTCTAACCTGTGCTGAAAGTACTTAAGTTTAGCAGTTACTTGATTTTGCATTTTAATTGTTATGTCTAGTATTATTTGATCAACAACTATGATGATGATGTTGATATACACATAATATATTCTTCCTTCAAAAAGAAACAAACTTTTTAATACATGCGTGAAACAACATGTTACCTGAAAAAGATAATTAAATTTATCCTTGATTTGACTATGTCCATGTTATTAAAACTCAAACATTTTGACTGCTATTTCTTCACTAAAGTATCAGGGAAAAAAATACTGAATAAAATAAAAAAAATTATATAGCATCGAATAAAATTTAAAGTACAATTTCTCAACTTCATTAAGCTGTTACTTCATGCTCGTATACACAACTATTTAACTGACTTCAGAAAATAATAAAATAGTAGGGGAGAATGGGGTGAAACCGGGTACTCTTCATTCTGGCGCTATTATTTTTCCTATCTAGCAGACAGATACTGAATTACTCTCTACTAGTCAAGAAAAAGGAACAGTCGTAGTGGCTTGTTGTAGCTGTTGAATTCATTGATTCTGTGAAAGTTTATATGTTTTAAGAAGTCAACTCTCTTATATTCGTTTGATTTTAAACTATCCTTACTTAAAAATCATTATCATTACAAAATCTCTATTTAGTCTAGCTTATTGTACGTTTAATAAGGATATATACCCTATGAAACAATAAGGATTTACTCCAATAATTTCGCGGTTTTATATCGTTTTTCATAACTTCTGCACTCGGGGTAAAACTGACTACTCCATGTGACGTAAGACCGGGACAGTCGGTATTGATGATTCCTCTGCTTAAGACGATAAAAACATTTAAAAAGTTGATTGTTTATATTTTAACGATTTATTTTCTAATTTAAATAAAGAAGAAGGGTAAATCAAGTGTAAAAACTGTCTTAGCTCTTTCCACGAAAGCTACAGTGGCGTGGGAAATAATTTTTTAACTATCTGAAGAAATATTCTGAAATTGTCATATAAAATAAAAATGATTTCAACTTTTCCACGGAAAATCGAATTTTCCTTATTTTCTATAACTTTAGCATGTGTACCCGGTTTTACCTCGCTCGTGGGGTAAAACCAGATAGTTTTTTCTTATAAAAAATCATTGATAATAAAACTAATTAAACTGTTTTTTCTAGAAAGATGCATTGCATTTTGATACACAATGCATAATTTAATAAAATTTGACAAGCTCTATGTCGAATATTTCAGCTCCAACAGGCCTTCGAACATTAGCTACCCGGTTTTAACCTACTTCCCCCTATACTGTAATTGAGAGCACATAACGGTTCAGAATTTCATAACTGTAGCTCATCAGGAAGAGAGTGAAAGCCGATTACAAAATTTCATCTTTCCATTATTAAAGTCAAATCAAATAAAAGCATGTGAAAAAAAAGATATGAGGCATCAAAGATTCTATTAATTCAGTTTTATTTGCTTACCCCTTGACGACGATCTCTTTCTCTATTTAATTTTTTATAACTAACGTTTATGTTATGTCGTGTTTCAAAGTAAGTTTTAATTAATGTCCCATTTTAATGTTTTACTAAAGCCATTTTCGGATAACCCCATTATTTCTAGCCACAGCCAAATGAAAAGTATGATGCTTGAGTCGAAACCTCATATCTATTCTTAAAGCTTCTGCACCACGACATCGGGATGGAGTTTGATCCGACAGGTTGCCATGTGCATCAAGTTCGCATAAACGGCAGATATTTAATTAAATAAGATTTCATATAGAAATGTTGAAATTCTGCTCCCAGGCATGGCATTCATACGCACCAGCTCCGTACACATCGCTTATCATTACATACATCAGGTTTCGGATCAGTGGTCATTCGATCTAGAAGATGAATTTCTTTTCCACGGCCACAGCTTTAAAGCGATAGAAGGCAGAAAAAAAATTATGTTTTTCCACTGTCCTTTTCACAGGATTTTCGCGCAACACATTTCAATTTCGTATCTCACATTTTAATATAAGTATATATACAATTTAATCCGCATTAAAAAAATCCATTACTTTATTTAAACAGAAATAATTTCTTCCCTTATTTCGCGTAACAGCTTTTGTGTTCTGTTTTTGTATTTGGTTTTCAATCTTTAAACCATAATTCTGAACATTAAAATACTTTATCGAAAAATAAAATTGAATAACGACCATTATGATTAGTATTTGATGAAAAAAATTAAACATATATGTTTATTTATTTTTTCATTTCAAACATAATTAGGATATGGCATTTTGTTTGCTCTGATTGCCATGGAATTAGAACAACAAATTCCTTGTTCCTATTTTCGCATCATAAATTTAAGTCCTTTACCAATAGAGACGGTTGTGACTCAAGCATCGTATTATAGGATGTGGTGAGGTCACTAATATTGATTAATTCAAAAGACAAAAATCGCATACACACTCTGAAATATCTCGAATGTTTTCTGGGTTTTTATATGAATAAAAATAAAAATAAATATTCAAAGCGGAAAGCATTACCTAATTAATAGGTCAAATACCTTTTACGCTCATTGGTTAAACAATTAATTTATTTACACAACACGCTAATGTTAAAATTTATGTATAAAATCTTCTCTTGCACAATCTGTTACAAATTTCAATTCAGCTGTAGGCTCGAAACAGTTTACGAAAGCCATCCGTCACAAATATATTTGTTCTAAAATTGCGAGTAAATAATACGCTTGGCTTCTCGAAGTTTGTCCAGAAAACATTATGAATATTCATTCATATTCTCAGATGCGGAGTCATAAAGCTTTCATGCGAGCCTCTGTGTAATTACACTGCTACTTGGGTTAATCCGTTTTCTCATTCATTCATTAGTGCTTGTCGAACGGTGGCCAACATTTGGCTAATGACTACGTTGCTTATTTCGCAACTCGCAACTCCTTTCAAGTGCGGATTACTTCCTTCACAGCATCACAATTTGTTGCCTATATTAGACACTGGTATATAATGTTGTTTATTTACAAGCTGCATTAATTTTTGGAGCGAGACCGATGAAGTTCGCAATCAACGACAGATAATCAACCCATGGATGGATTCCTCCGAAATCACATATAATCAATATTTTTAATGTAATTGTATTCAAAATTTTATCCATCCAGCTCGACAGTTATTTTATTCACTAGAACATGGACGGTTAGGCATTCCGTTGAAGCTATCTAAGTTGAAAAATTAAAGTTATCTTCGATTTCTCTGCAAAGAACTCGTGCCAAATATCATCCGTCACGCTTGTTAAGTTCCTGAGCTGTGCAGACAAAGAGGAATACTTCAAAAAAAGGGTTTTCAGTCTCGTTAAAATTTGGAGGTTTGTCAAAACATCGAGGTCGGATTTTTTGACGATTGCTTATATTTTATATTTGTCTTCGCCGTTGTAGTCAACATATGTTTTATCATTTAGAAGCCTCTTTGACCAGTTTTACTTCAAATTGGCTTATAAAAAGAGCTTATGTTTCGATTTAACTTTCTCAAAAGATAACACTTCGCTCCCTCGAATCAAGCCTCAAATTTGGACTTTATCTCTAATTTGATAACGAGGCCGCGGTGGCCTAGTGGTAAGGTCTCTGCTTTGGGGCCGGAGGGTTCCAGGCTCGAAACTCGATTCCACTGAAGATCCGTCGTGTATGGGGTCTGTTGCACGCTAAATCATAGGTAGTGTCCAAACTTCCTCCCGTTGGTGTGGCGTGGAAGCTTGGAGAGGGGGTACCAGCTCAGTTGCCGTCCTCGTCATCTGACCTTGGTTCAAAATTACGAGGTCCGTCCCAAAATAGCCCTCGTGTTGCTTCAAAACTGGAGGTTAATATAGCTGGAAAAAAACTAATTTGATAACCCCTTCTTTACTGCCTCTTAACTAAAGTAAAAAAAAGGTAATCGGATTAGATAATAAGTGTGAAACACAGGCGATTCACTGTGGCAGTCATCGTGTTAAAATGTGTAGAAATTTCATGTACCGTCATTCACTTTTGATATTAACACTCGTAGCGCTTTAGGTACTGCCCATAGTCCTTGACTATAAGGATATCCTCCTTCTGGATGGGATTGCTAAAAAATGACGATTTATAAGATTGTTTTTCGTTACTTGCTATTCTCACATTTACTTCATTATTGTACTCGACGACGTCTTGTTGGCTCATAAACGAGTAATTCTGCAAAATCCATTTCTCAAGGGATGCAATACACTTCTAAAAAAACAATTAGATCGTTCTTAATTTTCTAGTGATATATTAGATTTTTTTCATTTCAATTATACTTAGCAATATGTATTTAATGTATATTCAATCTAATTACATTATTAAATATATTTAGGAGAGTTTTTACACGACTATTTTGTAAAGAGTTTTAGGAGATCCGTTCCTCCACTTCACCTCGATTGGCAGCTACAAATTAGCCCGATAATAGTAGACCAAAAGTGCATATCTAATAAGTCATCCAAAAGAGTGTTTAAATAAAAGAAATAAATTCATAAGAAAGTGCATAATTTCTATTTCTTTGAACGCATTAAGAATTTTGTTTCTTAACCAATAAAAGTAATATTTATTTTTTGTCTAGCGTTATTTTTCTGAATAATTTTTCACAAAATCAATGACTTATATTTATGTAAAAGACGACGATATTCATTCTCAGATTAAGAACTATTGTATAATTTCATCCGAAGAAGAAAATAATTAGTAAATTCATATCGTTCCCCACAATTTTTATTAGCAAAGTGAGCTAAAACCTGAGAGAATTAATACAATTGTCAGAAGCATAATCAAGGAATAATTACATCTTATTTTCATTAAGTTATGCTCTCTACTTGTATTCTCAACTTAATTAGTAAGCTTTGTCTAGGGGTAAACATGTTATGCATAACTTTGAACGTGTATTGTTTATATGTTAAATAGATGCTACTTTTTAATATATGTATTTCTAATGGATAAGACATTTCTCGTCATTTAATCGGTACTTGCGAAAAAAAATAAGGTTATAAAAAAAGTTTATTTTTCCCTTATTATAAGATACTGGGTGTACAAACTTTTATCTGTTATATGATTAAAATTGTATAAAGGTAATAACTCTTCATAGCATTATCTAGAGAAAGGTCGTTAAATTATTCACAGTACCTGCTTTTTCAGATTCAACCATTTGCATGTGAAAATCATTTCAGAAACCATCTTGCCTTGAGACATTTCAATATTATATTCGATGAAATTTTCTAAAATCAAAGTTGTTTATATCCAGCATTAATTAAAGGGTTCAGAGTAATGAATTTTAGCATAGTATGAAGAACCTTGGAGTCTTCTTTATCAAAAATAAAATGTTTATTGGACGTCTGTCTTCCACGTTTTTCTCTTCTATATTTAAAAGCTAATATAATATCCTATTGGATTTCACTTTCTTTTTTACTTGATAAATTTCTCTGTGAAATCTGTAAAGGAAGTCCTCAAGGTATAAGGTATAAGTATATAAGGAAATAAACCTGGAAACTGAATGATTACGGTTGATATGTTTTAATTCATTTTATCAGCATGTTTTAAGCCAATTAGCTTCCTGTTGGATGTAAAACTTGACTCGCTATTTTGATGTTGAAATAGAATTCTTTAAATTAAAGTTTTCGTCCGAAACGTACAATTAGATCTTACATGACACGAACAGTTACTTGACTCCATTAGGGACGTTCATGTAGACAGGAATATAACAAGTGGAAGGCTACGAAAAGAACGCGGGATATATGTATATCGCATTTGAATTTTAAAATAACTTTGTTAAGGGAACTTTGAACATCAAATTATGCATAAGAGAGTCAGGTGAAATTATATTCCCGGCGATGAAGCTAGTAGCCGAAAGCGGCTAGTAAATAATAAAACTGCAGATTAATTTATAATTAATGAGACATTTCATTTCAAAACCGTTGTTCCGAAACTTTATTGAGATGCTAAAAATCGGGATGAATTTCTAAGCAAATTATGGTAAAATATACAAAATAATATAAAATAAAATTAATAAAAAGAGTTTTTAAGAAAGCATTTCGATTATTGTTTCCAAAAGCAGATTTTTGGTTTTAATTATTTTGCACTTTTGGGTTCAATTTATTATTCATTATTGAAAAAACTATAAAATGTTGAATTTAATTTTTTCTCAAATTCGATGTCAGATATGGGAAAGCATTTAGAATCAAAATTTAACTAAATTAACCGATAAACAGACAAATAAGTTCTGAAAAATATCGTCGCGAACAAAAAAGTGCATACAATTTCAAACTCTAGCACATCTGGATGTGATTGTGAAACCGATTACAAAACTCCATTTTTATATGCATACAAAAGTAAGGTTAGCTAAAAGTGAGTAAAAAGTATAGTAAACTCAAAAGTTTTCGAAACACCGCTTGATGTCGAGAACCATTGCTCAAGAAGGCCTGCCATAAACAAAGAGTCATTTTATTGAATTAATAAGTTTCTCTTTGCTGTAACTAAGGTGACCAACTTTAACTCGAACATTAGCTTCAACAAAAGGACACAAATAAATTGAAGCTAAAAATCATCATAAATGAAAGAAACATTTAATTCAATGGAACAAGAATATAGAAAACATTGTAATATGATAAATGCGTAAAAAACATTTTTAGCATAATTTATTGTGCACTTTTCGAGGAAGGACAGACAAAGGACCTACAAAAGGAGGACTGTCCTCCCTAAAGGAAGATGGCTAATCACCTAACTGTAAAATCATTCACCATTTGAGGTCGAACCAAATATATAGGGGGTCCCGAAATGTTGCTTAGAAATTTTAAAGGTTAGACAGACATACAGGAACAAGTCATTTTTTACAGTATGGCATATAGGCCATACAGTACGTCATTTTCAATAAAACATGGGGTATCCTATGAAAGGTGCTATTGTTATAAGGGTCCTTAGTCAGTGAATTAAGTAAAAGGGAAAATATGAAAATAACACGCGAATTGTGTATAGCTTCGGACTGTAAGTTCTTTGAAAAGTTACTTTAGGTGCTCAGAAGATTAGTTACTCACACTGCGTAAGTAATTATCATGTATCTACCATGCTGCGCACGACATATCATATTGTGATTCATGCAACTGTGTTGTTGAACTATTGGAAATTTGTTTTCCATTAACTCTATGAGCCCTATCTCGCCTCAAACCGTCCCATTCGACAGAGGCTTGGACTCGGGCGGTTTCGTGTGCATGAGCGCATTTTACGGAAGAAAAGTAGACCCTTTTCTTGTTGCAATTAATCTCCCAAATTTGGGTGCATTTCTCATAGAAATTCTGTAAAGAAAGGGAGGATTCCATTCTTTTTTTCGTTTCAGAAAATTTACTTCAATTTTTGAGGTTCTGAAATTCTCAATCTAGCCTGGTTCAGAGAGTCAAACTTGTCTTGTACATTATATCAGGTGTTTCCTATTCTTTTACCCAATTCACTGGAAAAAGGCCCCCTAAGGGTCCCCTTCTACGTTAACGACCCTATGCTCTGCTGTACAAATTATTTGATTCGGAATGATTTATCTAACGTTATTAGTTTAACCGGCCTACAGCGACCCCCTATATAATACTCTATTTTATTCGTAGAAAAAGTAAGAAAACTTAGAATGCACTGGTGATTGAACCAAAAAGAGATACGCGAATTTTCTAAAAAACAGTCCTGACAAGGCTAGTTTATCGTAAGAGAACTTCTTGCTTCTTCTCAATCGCACAAAAATCTCTCAGGCAGCTGAGCATTCCTTTCAGCATATTTGACTAAAATATTTAGTCTGTAGGTTCAGAGAAAAAAAAATTAAAAAATTTATCTGAAAATACCAAACATGATGTTTGCAAAGCACAAATATTCTGATATAATGGCTTTTTCTGTGTGTTTTTTATTTTGAAATTCTTTCTCTATATTTCAGTTTTTATGTGAAGTAGATTTCGACAGAAAAAAATATTTCAATAAATATATAAAACTCTTTTGGTGAACGTGAAGTCAGGAAGTGAGGTGGAAAATCGTTTACATACAGAAAACAAGCCAAAATAAGTAAAACTAAGTTTTTATAAAATCGGATGTCATCAGTAAAATTAAATAGATACAGGATATCTTACGAATTATTTAAAGCTTTAAATTTAATTAATTAAAAATTAAAATTAATTTAAGAGGATAAAATGATATACACATATGTATCTTAAACTAAAGTGATGAGGGCATTCTGGACAGCCGTACACTTCTATGTCGTCCAACTGTTCTGCAGGAAATGGCAGATCTGAAGCTGAGCTCGTGAAGCTAGTAAGGTATTGAGGGAGGCTAAATCATCCTGTCCACGCATCCTTCATGACATTTTGCATTTTTAACCGAAATAATTGCAGTCACTGCACCCCTTATCACGCCAGATTTATCAATAGGTATTCATTTGCCACATGCGGTCTGGCAAAAATTGAGCTAGAACCACATAGTTATTTAATGCCTTGTGGATTAATGTTGCCCACTTTGCATTGCTTGGGATTGTCAACATGTAGAATACTATCATATGTGTGACCGCAATTTCATTGTCGAATCTATCGTCTTTGCATAGTATTGCACAGTATCTAGCTGGAAAACTTGCACAATGGACGGTATTTCTGTCTTCTGCGTGAGCATGATCTACCAGCATTTCTGGAAAGACATGTATTGCCCGCAATAACTTTAATGCAGGTTAGTTACCTGCTCGCATTGCAAATTTAATAAATGCATTCCTTCTGAATGCTATCGACAGAGATCGATTAATACTTCGATGCTGCAAGATCAAATGGATCCAGAGAGGATGCCATGAAGGTTACAGATCAATGGTCACCTGAGGTGACACCTGAAGGTTTTTGGAAGTGGTGCTATTTAAAATTTCTTGCATACTATTCCTTCCCTGTCACCTTGGTAGAAGAGACAGATCACATTCGCTGGAATTCGGTGGAATCCACCCAGATATGCTGCATTCAGCTGTCATAGGTCCTGCGACTTGCCTTACTTGTGCCATATCATGTATTCGTGGTCAAGTTGAACACTGATAGCTTAATTAAGTCTATGTAAAGTAACGTTTTATTGTTATTTTAATTTAGCGCCCGCTTTTGGTGACTTTTGGAATTGGCACTTTTTCGTTATGAAAAAAATTCCCTGAGTCCATTCGTGCACATCGAAATTGCTTCAGATCATTTTTAATATTTAATAAAATTTTAATGTTGTCTAGAAATAATGACGCTCTGTAGATGCGTGAAACATCCTTTCTTTCAATCTTCTATTCAATGATTAAATGGTTTTTCATTCCTTATAGTTCTTTCTCTTCACTTTCAATTAAACATTTATAGAAAGTTATCAAAGTAAATCTTAGATCAGCCTTTGATTTTTGCTGACTCTGTATTTATATTTATGTCTTCTTTTGCTCGAAGTAAACCTTCTTACAAGCAGTTGCAACTCAAGATAACATTGTGGACAAAAGAGACATCAAAATGTTACCCTAATGTATTAAAAGTGAATGCCAAATTTGAACTGAAAGTTTTAACTCCAATAACAGATATTTTCTGTGATGAAGTTCTATATGGAGGGTTCAGAATTAAAATGAACCAAGTCCATATTCTACCCATATTGCACTAACACTTCCATGGTAGTGTAAAAATGTTTTATTTTCTGTTCAAAATTGATTCACGTCCGTAGTTCCACTAGGCGTCAAAAACAATCACCACTGTTATTACGGGAGTTGGAACTCTAAATCAGTTAACCCTAACCCTGTTCATTCGATGTATCATTTCTCAAAATCTGTTCTATATTCATGTTTGAAACTTTTTGTACAAGTAAAGTACATCTTTCTCGTTATACTGAAATGAATTTTAAAAAAATTCAAAAATTTACTTTTTACAAATGTTTTTGTGTCAGAACAAAAAATGTGAAATTGGCCATTTCGATGCACCTTTTCTCAAAATATGTTATAGATAAATGTTTGAAACATTTTATGCAAATAAAGTATATCTTTCTCATTATACTGAAATGAGCTTCTTTAAAAACTCAAAACTTTATTTTTTACAATTTTTTGTGTCAAAATGCGGTAAAATTTCACTATGTCTAATTAAGTATTTTGTAAATTTATAAAAAAATAAAAAATTAACCAAAAGCTCATTTAAGTATAATTAGAAAGGTGTAGTTTACTTCTATAAAAATTTAAAGCACGCATCTATAATAGATTTTGAGAAAAGGTGCATCGAAGTGGCCAATTTAACATTTTTTTGTTTTGAAACAAAAAAATTGTAAAAAAATAAATTTTTGAATTTTTAAAAAAAATCATTTTATTATAATGAGAAAGATGTACTTTACATGTATAAAAAATTTCAAACATGAATCTGTAACAGATTTTGAGAAAAAGTACATCAAAGTAACAGGGTTAGGGTTAACGGACTTGGGATTCCAACTTCCCTTAAAAGCAGCTAATCAGCTTTGAGGTATATTTTCTCAGAAATAAACATCATGAATTTTGCTTTAGTTCTGAATCCTCCATATTTGAGACGAAAGTGGTTAAATCCTGCAATACTCTTTCTTTAACGTTAATATTCTTAGAAATGCTTATTACGCCATTCACTAGCATCTAGATTATTCTTTGTATGCGATACTGTTAGTTAGCATGCAAAAGCACTAGCTTAGAAAAAATTATAACATAATATATTGTATGTCATACTGTTAGCTTGAGTTTTCGCTGAATATTCAGCTTTCTAAAACCGTATTTGTAAATTCTCTCTATCCAATGGCGGTTTTTCACACAAGCGCTATAGGCACTTGCTTCGTGCCTTTAGGGGGCTTTAAAATCTATTCCCCGTACATCGTCAGGCCCAGTTTTGCCATTAGGCTACCCTAGATGACCGCCTATGGACGCTACATCAATGGGTCATTTGTTGATCACACATGACTCAATTGGTTCTTTGACTCCTTCATTTGCACAATGAGACGGTGAAAACAACATAAACTCTATAACAGTTTTGACTGAGCGCCACTCGTTCATTGAATTATGTAATCTTGAAACTTAAGAGCTAAACTTAAGTCACTCATGACCGTTATAACTTGATACAAAAAAGACCGGTAACCTATTAACATCTCAAGTGTACTATGAACATGTAGTTGAATCAATATGACAACGCATCCCCAAAACAGAGGGGATAATCTAATTATAAAGTACAGAACACTTTACTGTTTGGGGATTAGCGTCAGTTAAAATTTGAATTCTTGGTTAATATGCAATAATTAGTTATTAAAGGTTATTTTAGTTTAGTGCTTTCTCTTTCTTTCTTCTTATTTATGGTTGTTTATCGTTCCTTTTTTTTAATAATTAGGCTTCAAGGATGGTTAGCTCTGTAACATCTGATTTAACATGAAGAGATGGTCAAAATTCTAGCTGGCCACTTTAGTTGTTGGAATTCCAAATTTGGATTGTCTTTTTCAAGTATTATTAGATTTAGTTATATGTGCAATTTTTATTTTAAATCTTAATGTGATTATTTTCATACGTTCAATCATTAGTTTTACTATATTACTTGGTTTAATTAATTAGATTATGATTAAAATTAAGGTTTTTGCAAAATTTTCAAAGTTGGATATTTGTTTCAGAATTTAAGGTTTTAACTTTTTTTTCTACTAATGATAATAATTACTATAGTTTATAACAAATATTCTTACAAAGCTGCTGTTTCATAAACTAATTAGCTTGAGTAGTAGGGATTAATGGATTAGCTTGGCGGCTATTTTATGCCGCTCATGTGCCCAAGCTAGCCCATAGATTTTCAGCTAATTGTCGTTGTAAGGGGAAAAATGGGAGGGACAATATTAGCGGAGTTACTGACGATCCTCCTTACGAACTGTTAACGGATTCCCCACGATTTTCTTATCATTAGAGTACATTTCTAAACAATGTCCAACTGATTCTGAAATTTTAATTTTATAATTTAGCAAACGTATAAGCCAATTTGGAAAACGAAGTTATTTAAAGCTGATTGGAGATCAAACAACTAAAAGAAAAATTGTCCCTAGCATATTTTTGGTCTGTTTTCATAGAAATAAATCTCTATAACCATTAAAATAAATTTTATTTAATACATCATTTTGTTTTGGTAAATTCAAACATGTGTCTGCATTAAACGAACATTTTGGTATTATAAAAATATTCGAAATGCAAAAACTGCCTTTTTAAGATCTGGTTAAAGTGTGTTTAATTTTAGAAAAATATCATATTTACTACGTTGAAATATCATAAAAATGCGAATCAAGTAATGGCATGTTGGATTTCCAAAACACTTCTGCAATTGATACGAGGGATGCTCCGAAAGTAAGTTTCGCCACGCTTTCCCATAAGAAAGCTTAATTACAATCCGAAACATACAATGACATATTAAAATACAAACTTTTGTCTATTTTTCCACATATTCTCCACCGACATTGATACATTGTCCTAACGTGAACTCAATTTCAAAAAACCGTCCTGGTAAAAATCGGTGTCCAGATATCGAAGGAAATTCTGCGCATCCATACTGCACCACTTCATTGCTTCGGAAGTGACGTCCTTAGAGTGCTGCTGACTTCAACATAGGAAAAAGGTGAAAGCCTGATGGGAAAATATGCGGGCTGTAGGCCGGGTGATTCCATCTCTCATCCCAGGCGGCGAACGTGTTCTTCTGTATCCCTTGCTGTGTGGGGTCTTGCATTATCGTTCAAGAACAAAACTCCTTGAGGCATATTGCCATTCTTGCAGTTATGTGAGCAGCGTGAGTTCCTTCTGCACCCATCTTCACCTTCTTCCTGCACTAACGTCATTACTATCGGACGTCACTTCCGAAGCAATGAAGAGGTGCATCCAGGCTTTGAAGAATTTCCTTCGATCGCTGGGCACCGATTTTTACCAGGATGGTTTCTTGAAATTGATTTCACGGTACGACAAATGTATCAATGTTGGTGACGAATGCGTGGAAAAATAATCAAACGTTTGTATTTTAATATGCCATTTTATGTTTCGGATTATAATAAAGCTTCCTCGTGAAAAATCACGACAAAACTTACTTTCGGAACGTCCCTCGTATCATCTCATATACAGGGTATTCAGAAAGGCCGTTTCCAAACTTTAAGGGTGGGTCAGGGATACAGAAACAAGTCATCTTTGCAATAGATCAGGGGGTCGGAAACACAAAAGGAGTCAGCTACAGGTAGGGCCCGCCCGAACAGGAACGGCGCCTGGTGCGAATTTGATTTGCGGTGCCTTGAAATAAATTTCGCACAAAGAAACAATAATTTATTTTGCTATTTACTACATTGCAGAACTTGGTGTAGTAAGAGATAAGGAACACATGGAAAATGATAAATAATTCATTTATTTTTATAAAGTTAACATTTTCATCACTCTGAAAATAGTTCATAAATCAAATAACCAGAATAATTCCTTCATGAACTCATCAAATATAATTCCCAATGCGAC
This sequence comes from Araneus ventricosus, assembly GCA_013235015.1. NCBI lineage: Eukaryota > Metazoa > Arthropoda > Arachnida > Araneae > Araneidae > Araneus > Araneus ventricosus. Next base: position 211,957 of record BGPR01000280.1, read on the forward strand.
TTGCTAGAATAAGTAATAATATGTTATGCATGTTCTTAATATATGATTAATTATGTAAATAATATGTTAATTAAGATATGTTTAATTATGTAAATAATGTTATTTTTGTTTTACTTTCTGACATATTTTATAGAAAATTTGTTGATAATGTCATTATAATTTAATTTTGTGGCTAATTCGATAGATAAAATGGCTAAGAAGATAAAACGTTCTTCGCAACTGCTAGATTTCAAGTAATTTATTATTTGCAGTCATAAGATAGATGTTTTTTGCAGATGCAAAGGTCATTGGTAAGGTCAAAATATTGAATATAGTACAAATAAATTATTTTTAAGTAAATTTTGAAAATTCTGAGAGCCAAAATTCGACGACGATGTTTAATTTCAATGTATAATGTTTCAATTCCATGTATAATCAATGCAATTCACAGCGTCTTGCAAAATCGCATTCAACGCTATGCAACAATTAAGAAGAAAAACTTTAGTCAGCTTGTGAATATTATCCTAATTATATGAAAATGCATATGTCATTCGAATCTTTCGTGAAAGAAAAATGGTGCTATCGATTTGAATAGAAAATAATCCGAAATATTCTTCTTAATATGATGGAATAGGCTGATTGGCAGAAGCGGCCCGAAGTAATTTTGCAAACTGGGCAAGACAACAATACGGTGCACCACCACCAACGTACAACGTCAATGAAGTTCGTTCACGTAAGAAATAGCTTGAAATGAGGAAATTGAGAAACACAAAGAAACTTATATGCAAAAGAAACATTTTATTAACATTTGATACGTTGAATACAACATTGTAACAGCATTTGTGTTAGTTTGCAACAAAATTAAGATAATTATGATAAACGTTGCAAGTGTATTTCCTAGCTCAACTAAAGTAAAAAATGTACGTTCGGTTTGATTATCAAGAGGTGACGTCACCTTTACAGCGGATAACCGCAGCAAGACGTTTAGTCATGGACGACACTAAACGGCTTAAGGTATCTATAGAAATTTTTTCTGATTCCTGCCACAGATAATCTTGTAACTGTTGTATATTGCGGGACGACGCTGGGCCATATTCCTCTTAAGAATTCTCCAAATATTCTCTATAGGAGAGAGATCCGGGCTTGCTGCTGGCCACTCTAAAACAGGGACACGTTTCGTACGTAGCCATTGTTTTGTTATCTTCGCCATATGAGGAATTGCGTTATCTTGTTGGAAAAGATATCGTTTTCTGCCAAACAATCGCTGTAATGATGGACGAAGATTCACTTCAAGAACACGTATATAGTCTGGAGCCTTTATCGTGCCATTACAAAAATGCAAATTTCCAAACCCATTGGCTGCCAAGCAACCCCACACCATCACAGAGCTTGCTTTAAGAACCACGCGCTTGTAACAGAATGGATCGTTTGCCTCATCCTTCTCCCTAATAACCTTTCGGCCAATATTTCCATATGAAACCTCAAATATGGATTCATCTGTCCTCAGTACCTTTTTCCACTGAGATGGAGTCCAGCTGGGTTGAGATTTGGCCCACTCAACACGCCGATGTTTATTCGATATAGTGAGAGATGACTTACATCTCGCTTTTTAGAATGGCTAGCAGCGCCTTTTGATATATCGACGCGTAGATGCTTCGGAAATGGTCTTTACAAAACTTTGTCTAGCCCATGTGACTAGGTCTGCGACTGCCATGTGCCTATTTTTACGAATATATCGACGAAATAGGCGTACTTCCCGATTAGACAACTTTAGCTTCCGACCGGGAGCCTTTCCTGGACGGCTATTTCCAGTTGTAGTGAAACGTTTTATAATACTACACACTGTAGATTGTGCCAAGCGGAACGTTCGGCCGATTTGGAGCTGAGATATACCATTTTGGTGCTGTTGTATGATTTGATTGCGTACTGCAAGGTCAATAGCTCATCCCCTTGCCATGCTTACGCTTAGAACTGATAACGATCGCGAATTGCTCGCCCTTTTATTCTGTTTGCTTCCTCTGACGTCACTGACTCAGAACTGTGCGCGAAACGGTTGGAATATTCTCGTTCTTTCTACTGAACGAACTTTATTACAACGCGTTGGGATTAAAAATACAAATTTTAAACTAACTTTAGGTTCTTTGATTGTTTTTTCAGTTGTGACATTTGTACATAGTCTACAAGTACATATAACTATGCATTTTACATTGACGTTGACGTTGTATTTTTTTTAAATTCTGTAATGTCTGTATTCTAAATGACAAAATAACTTTTACTTAAAAATATGTGCCTTCATTTGTGTGCAATATAGCGAGAATTTTTAAGTTTCAACTGTATTTTAGGTTATATAGTGGTCTTATTGAAACTAAGATAATATATTCATCAAATATTAAGATATATGACTTTATTTCTCAAGTCTATTAAAAAATGTTTCTTCATGCCCCCGAGGCCCGGACAGTTGCCCGGGCCTCGGAACGACTCTGCTGATTGTCTTCATCAAATCACATTTTTTTTTCATCTAATCCTTTGATATTTACATTAAGGTTTCACTGTCAACCAATTCTTCTACAACTTCCTTTTATAGATATTAAAAGAAGATATGAATCCCGATTCACGATACTTTTCAAAATATTTTAAAATGCTTTTTAATTGTGAATTCTGAGTACCTATATCTAAGAATTTCGAAATATCTCGCTGAAAATAGTTACTTTATTCAGCATTTCATACAAAAAAGAGTTTAGTGTACTTGCATGGTTACTTTTCGATGGAATCAAGATTCGAATCGGGAACCTACCGCCCCAACGCCGAGACCTAACCAACAGGCCACCGCAGTGCGCTTGTCGGAACGTATAACCAAATTTAATAAAAATTCATATGAAGTTTACGTTCGCTGGATTGGATTTAAATTCTCATTTTCATGTCACTATTATGTCCACAAAGAATAATATACTGTTCAAAATAACATACTGTAATTAGATACAAAGCAATAATAGATGTTCATGGCTTAATCGAAAAAATCGTTATCCGAAACGCAGTGGCGAATCCAGGATTTGGGTCGGGGGGGTAGGGGACTGATGCAATAAAAATTTTGTACCGTCGTGACATGTTAGTTTATGTAAGTCAAAACACTTAAATTTACGCACCTGACAATAAGAATTAGAAAGAAAACTACAATACTTTCGATAATATATTAAAAACACAATGAAATAACTAGACAAAAAATGTCTTCGACATTTTTAACGCTATATTTACGAGGGGAATGACTATGAAAACGGAAAATTTTCGAACCTGTCGAAAGCCAGAAAGCAATGTTACTACGGTTTGTTTAAAAAAAAGCTGAAGATCAAACAGTTGTAGTGAACACGAATAAATAAAAATCACGAATTTTGGATTAGATCTGGGTTGGCCTAAAGCCCCATGGCACACCCCCCCGCCCGGATTCGCCAATGCCGAAACGGTTTCCACCCCCCACCCCTTTATTTCGATTAACCGGGGTTGTACATTATCCAGGTTAATAAAGATACCCTTTTCTTCCGTTTCAAACGACATTTAAACATATGTTTAGAATTATTTTCTTTTCTCAGAAAAATTAAAAAATAAGAAATGAAGCTAACTTGAAGTGTAACAAAAGAGTAATTTTTAAGCACTTCATTTATATGAATAATATCTAAATATTCTAAAAGTAATAATATTAGTCACAATTTTAAATCATTTTCAGAACAAAATATTTTGCTGGGAAGAATAGAATTCCTTAATTTTTAAACAAATGTCTATATTATCGCTTCAATTTTAATAACCCAAGATTCCCTCCGTGACTTGGATAGTAACACTAGAAAGACGGCGTTTTCCGCATACCTAGAAAGACGGAAGTAACCAGAAACAACATTTTTACCAAGATTTCTTTGCTACAACCTGTTTTATAATACATTTTATTTTAAATTTTATATTTCCTTAACATTAAATTCCCGCTCGTCACTTTTTCTTCATTTCATAATATTTTTTTTATATTCAAGAAAATAAAATATCTATGCAATCTATTAAAAATTTCATTGACGGTTGAGGGGACAATTAACAGTTGGGGATTGAGACAATTAATTTTCTACATTATTTAACAAATTTTGATATAATAATTTCTATCTGTTGCCGAGATAAACAGAAAAAAAGCGATTATGTTCCTCATATGTTATACAATTAAACGCAAATAAATCTTATATAGTGAAGACACTTTACTACAAGTATTTCTCATTTTAATTTTGGTTCATTGAATATATTACTATTTTTGATAATATTAGTTTGCGTACTATCTGGCTCCTAATCCATATAGCTGCCAGATACAATTAATTACCAATATCATGAAAAAGTCCATCAATACTTATGCTACTTGAAATGCTACATAAGAATTTATTCTCAGAATTAACATTAGATGTTTATGAGATACGGCTGTTGAATATCTACCTATTTTTTACCGAAATGAATCGGTTTCACTAACTCATCAAAATGAAGTTTCATGAAAAAGAAAGGAATTTGAATCTAATTTAAATAATTAATTAATTACGAAAAACTTAAATTTGAAAACATTCCTTACATATGAACTCTGTTTCTGAAATAAAGGCAGGCAATTTTATTTAGTTTAGTACATATATTCTTACATCTTACTAGTAACATTCAGTTACACCATCGAAATAATAAATGTTGTATGCAACTGATTAAATAAATTGATAAGACTGAACATGAAGGCTTACACTTCACTTGATTTTAGGATTTCTAGAAGATTTTTTTTATGCAAAACACAAATTTCATGTGTTGGAAAGAACTAAGTATAATATCAATTTGTTTCTTAACAGTAAATATAGGTATAACGCATAAGGAAAATACAAAATCAAAGAGAGAGCGGATGGTAAACATTTTATTTGTACTTCATTACATAATTAAAATATAAATTTTGTTTTTCTGTGTATTCAGGAATAAAGTCTCGAATGAATAAAATTTACCCACTGCGTAAATCTAGCGTTAAATACCATGGTAGGTAATGTTTAATCTGTTAACTATCGGCATAATCTCATAGTTGATAAGTAAGTCCAATAAGTATCTCCAAGTATAGCCTATATAGCAGTTCATGCAAACATCTTTAATAAATCGAATGTTCTAATCTTTCTGATCTATCATTTAATAATAGTCCATTAACTCCACGAGTATGTTTGGAAAATCTAATCTCATGTTCCACGGAAGGGGGAAAACTAGACTTAGGATATTTACTCCCAAGATAGCCAATACAAGAGTTTGCGGCAGTTAATTTTGAGCCTCTTTGTGGAAAAAATCAGTTGAAACTTTCTGATATCAGTAACACCAGAGGCAGAACCATTAATTACGGAGTCAGTTGACGCTTGGTACATTCCTTCTGGTGAGTTTTCATCGATTTAGAAATCCCAGTGAACGACACGAACTCTAAAAAAAACTTTCAAGTAATAAGCATATGTGCGAACTCGTATATCGAAAACAACTTCCCACACAAAAGACTTGATCGCGTATCCGCAGGCTTTGCTTTTCAAAACTTTTCTGGAAAAATCGACGTAAACCGTGAAATGATGTTTCCCCAAACAGCCTATTTTCATTCATGAAAGTCGACTCGGTCTCGAAATGATTCCAGTCTAGTAGATCGATAAGAACCAAGGGAGGCAGGTCATGGAAAAACCGATATCTAACATGCAATGATAAAACGTTCTAACAGAATGTCAGTTGTTTATTATAAAAACTCCTCCCACCCCCATTCTCTTCCAACCCCCAGTTTGGAATTCCTACTTCATGGTGGTTTTATTTGATACAGAGCTCCTGCACAAAAACAGCTGCGTTTCTGCAAAATGGGAATCGAAATAATGTAATTTGAGCCTCCGTTTCGTGTATTTAGGCTTGAAGAAGAGCCCACAGAATTCCCTCACGCGATGCTGGATACATAGTCTAAGAAGAGAAAATAAAGTAAACAGGATGTGGTATGAAGAAAAAGTGATATATGTTAAGAAAAGTAAGAAGTTTCCGAGGAAAACTTTTGCCCGTACAAGAAAGGGAGGTATTTCACGATTCTGAGAGAGTTATAAACCTTTAAATATTTACTGAAATTTCTGAGTGTCTTAAGTAGAATATTTTACCCGTAAAATTACAGGTAAGACAAAATCATATATCTGTACGTCAGAAATAAACCATCGTTAGTAAAAGTTTTAACATTTTAACCCTTAAAAGTTCACTATATGTTTCGTTTTTAAAATTACTAAATTTGTTTCAAAAATGAGATTTTTACATGTAGCTGATCATAAATATGTAAAGGAAAAAAAATTAAGCATTTTTTATTTTCAAGAAAGTTGTGGTTTCACATTGAAACCAATGAAAGGTAACAGGCTATTTTTTTCTCCTAATAAGTTATCAACGAAATGCAATTTAAATTATATATTTAATTTATAATATACTTGAATATTCAGGATATTCCTCATTCATAAAATTCAATATTACTTTCGAAGATTCAATTTCAATTATATCAATTTGTGCAAGGATCATCATCGTTTTTTTCTCTTGGATATCAAAAGTAATTTAGCTCTTGCATAGCCGATATCTTTGTGAATACTAACGGTACTGAACTGGAATTTTTATATAAGTTGACCTATATATCTGACTCTTAAGTAATGAAAGAGAAATTACGTTACGTTTCGCCCATGCGTAATAAAAAAAAAGCCGAACTGTTTCATTGCGAAACCAATGATCGCGAAAGGGTTAAAGGATAGCCCAGATGTATCGGTTGCTGTATTTTAATATTTTAAGAGAGGCTATTTATTATTATTATTGTTATTTCTTTCGAACTACCGCTAATACATTTTACTCATTCTAAAATGCGGTCGGGATCATGTAAATACGACAAAAACAGTAACATTGGATTACGATGGTTTACCTCCGAGACACAAATATATCCTCTGACAACGAGAACTTTATTTAAAAAAAAATGGAAAACGCTTTCTCACATTTTCAATCCGTCAGAAAACAATATATGTAGTCCATCCACTCGTTTGCATAACTTGTATCCTCACATTACCTTTGAGACCGGAGGGTCGTGGACTCGAGTCCCTATTCAACGGAAGAACTACTGTGGGCCTGCTTCACGCTATATCCGTCGAAGGTCAAATATTCTTCTGCTGATATATAGGTGAAATTTAGTTAGGGGTGCTGGGTGAGGTGTCATCTACGTCATCTGGCCTCGGTTCAAAACCACTCGGTCCCTCGCGTAATAGCCTCCAAATAGCTTTAAGACAGAATGTCAATCTAATTAGTCCTCCAGCAGTCGCGTGTGTCTACGAGGCACTTACATCGTGCATCGTATTACATATTTATATCGTGTTCTGTTACAAAAATGAATGCATTTTTTATTTATGCAATCTGTATTTATTAGCTCCATATTAAACAAATCTATAATATAAAACAGAAAATGCATGTGTCTGTCGGTCACAAGAACTCCTCTTAAACGGTGAATGGTAACGCCATGCAATTTGTACACGACATCTCAAAGCACATTTCTAGGTCAACTGTGCTATTTACAACTTTCAGAACTAATTAGTTCTTAAGAAATTTAATTAAATAGCGAAACTTAAACTATTTTTAGAAATGTTCCGTCAATAACTTCTGTAACATTTAGCGCACGAAACTTATTTCTACTCCATCTTAAAGAGAGAAAAAACTATCTCTTTAACGATACTAATTTCATTTCTGTACCATGTTTTTTCTAATTTTTAATTAACATTTCAAAAAATGAATTTTGAGCGCAATTCGTTACAATGCTTCCTATTGTTAAAAAAATTAATTTAATCTACTTATTGCTTCATCAAATCCTTCATTCATGTGTTACATTAGCAGAGGCAAAATCACACGTACTGCGTGATAAGGAAAATATAGCTTTATTTTGTACATTAACTCCAAGTCAATGTTCTTACTCCCATTTTTATTTTGAAGCATATACATCTTTTACTGCGCAAGTGCAATAATCCAATGATGTTAGTTTGATTACAATGCGATGTTTCGCGTTTAATTTTAATAAATTTTAAACGCTCCGAATAAATTTGTATGGTCATTCAAAGTTTTTGAGTCCCGAACAAAGGAAAACGCGACAGCGAAAAATTTTATTTACTTTATAGAAGAGACCTAACCAGTTAGTGATTTTGCTTAAACTTCTAAAATTACTTATTTTACAAATGCCGAAGAGAAAGACACTAAGGGTCTATTCTGTTACCCCCGGTTGGGGTTGGAGTTTGGGGTGGGTGTGGGTTTTTACGGGGGGGCCCCCCCCCCCAACTCCCAACCCAGCCGGGGGTACTAGAATACACCTCTTAATTTTACAAGTCTCGCCGCACTGCATTAAAGGCAGTCGCGGTACAAGCAAGTACAAGAATAAAACCCACGTGAATCGCATGTAATTTAAAGAGCTGAAAGACGAAGAATGAGGCGGAAATTGTTTTATTTAGCTTATATATTAGATATATTTCAGTTTGTTTTCAAGGCAATCCAATGACGTTAACGACTCTATCTATTCGATGTTCATTTATTTTCACAAATATTTAAATGAGCCTAAATTTAATGTATAATAGTTTTTCTGATCAGTCACACAAACACTAAAAAGAAGAGAATTCTACTCCGGATAATGGCACTAAAACCAAGATAAAAAAGAGCATCTGTTGATGCCGTAGCAATCAAGGATGGGGAAGAAAAAATCAGTATCAAGGCCGGCAAGACTCGTGGCCAGGTGGCTCACACTAGGGAGAGAAAAAGATGAGACGAGTTCTGATGCTGGCCGAGGATGTCAGACAACACAAGAGTGGACGAACGAAAATCAAAGAAAGGCATTGTTACGAAAAACTGCTTAATTAAGTTTATAGGGCTTACTTTCTTAGTTACTTAGGCTCGAAAACATTTTTATCTTGAGCAACGCCGGGTACATCATCTAGTTTCATATGAATAAAAATTGTATGAGTTGTATAATACAATTGCATATATGTATTATTCCAGTGATGCCATTTGCAATCATCATTTTCATTATTTTTTTGTTTAGCATCTAACCCTGCCTCTGAAACCAAATGGTCGCCATTAAATTCTTCGCCGTTTTCCTCTTTTCAAATATATTTTTTATTCTTACCAATAAATGGCTCTACTATCGATGTTATCTATTGAAAAATTGCCTTTTTGAACTTCACGTCATTCAGCGAAAAAAGTCAAAATAAAAATTAATTTGAAAATAATTTAAATCAAATGACACGTCCAATTTCAGTCTTATTATTTTTAAATATGTTAAAATATTTTATTTCAGCTGTTTAATAAAAGAATAATTAAAATTTTTTTATGTTCCATTTTTTTATTGGGGGGGGGTTACTTCTTAATTTTTTTTTCTTTCAGAACTTTCAACTTAGGCCCAAAATGAGTACATTTCACGAATTTCAGAATTTTAGAATGAATAATTCTATGCTTGGAACTGAAAGGGTTAAATTCGTAAAAGAACTATGCAAGTATGCACTTCTATGCACAATATAAGTATATCCTGCATACGTGCGACTACTGGAAAACTAAACTAAGCTAACCCACAATAGCAACAGGCAGAACGGTCCCACATATGACGATAAAATAGGACCAGGGAATACAACTACCTACAGAGTATTTAGGGATGCCACAAAATAGTTCCGCAAGGGTTGTGCAACTGTGATATCTTAATAATGCAACCGTTGTAAGCAGAGTAGAAAATTTGTTAGTGAACTATCCATGCCGTCTGTATGGATTAAGGGTTATCTTCAGTACATCACCTTAAATTTTTCTTTACGGAAGGGTATGCTCTTAATTGTATTAGCATAAAATATTTCCACTCCTTACCGGTAGTACAGAATCTGTAAAGTTAGTATTGCATTGCATTAACTTCAACCAACCTATATGTTCTCTTTTAATTATCTATATATTCTAATATTCTCTTCTACAACCTATATATTCTCTTTTTGTCTATACATTGCTTTATCTTCATGTTCTCTTAAATCATATTACTTGTGATGCCTAGACTTTTTGTTGTTGACGGAAGACGAGAATATCAATCCTACGGGTGGTCAAAATGGATCGGAGATCTTATATTTCAGTGGCTTGAAAAAAATGTTAAGCATTTTCTTTTTTCTCTACCAAAAAAAATGTTTTCAAAGATTATTTTGAAATATATTCCCCGTAATATAAACATTAATGTACATTTTAGTGTGCTTATTCCGAACTACAAAATTGTTTTAGATATAACAAAGATTAATGTAATAATTACTGTCTTTATCCACATAATGAGAAAAAATATTTCTAAACCTTCAAGTTCAACTAAATTGAAACAAATAATCTTTTTCATCTGTTTTTAATGCCAGCTGTTTCTTGTATTCCTATTTTTCTTTTCGAAGTTTAATCAGCAATTTCACAATAATATTATTATAATCGTCTATTAAATAATTTTTAATTTCACCAAATGAACAAGTCTGATATAACATTTCTGTAAAATGTGAATTCCCGAATTCACACACCAAATATGGCCAATATATACCAATAAAATGTCATTATAATTTCATTTATTTATCAAAATTAATTTCCCTTCACTTTTTTCGGATTCTAAAAGTCATATACTGTCTCATTAATATCATAAAAAAATATTAATTTCTCTTTTTAAAAAAACTTAAAACATCAAATCAAAAGACCATTTCAAAAAAAGCAAGGATTAAAAAGTTAAATATACACAAGCACCAAATCCTTATAAACCCAAAATATTATATGTATATTATATGTCTTTGTTAATTGTACAGTTTATAACGAAATCGGGAGTGCTAGTTCTTCAGCTTTCTCGTATACTTCCTTAATATGGCGCGTTTCTTGTTTAAGTTCGTCATAGAGCAAAGGAAAACAAGTTTATATTTTGTAAATAATAACCGATCCCATATTTATTTATGAATATTTCATAGAGAATTTACCCCAAATACCAACATTAATCCTCTATCATTTTGCATTTTTGAGTTTTTCTATTCACATGCACATGGATAAACATATAGACAGAAAATCTTTCCTATTCTGTTTTTCAGTTATTGTATTCACATACAGACAGAGAGCCTATCTCTGGATTGATTTGATCCAAAATTTGATACGGATCTGTACTTTTAAAGCAAATGATATATTTCATGCTGAAGAAGTCAGGTATGAAATCACGAAAAGTAGCCATAGCGGTGAGCAGGGAAGAGCAAAAAGGCAGACGAAGAATGCATAAAAACATTCTATTATGGGCAAAGTAAGTCATCTATCTCAACTCGAAATAGCTACAGACATATTACTACGCAGAGCAGCGAGTCAGTCAAACTCAATAATACACATACACACAAATATATACAATCCTATAAGTGGTTAACAATGCATTTAAAAGAAAGACAGCAATTACAAAAACATATCGAGCGCCATCCAATCTGCATGAGTTCTGTGGCGCAATACAGCATTGAATTTGAACCCGATTACAAAGAAGCATGAGAATAATATTCAGCAGGATTACATCAGTAAAGACCCCATATCGAATTTCATTATTCTCTCTTCACTTTCCAGTAATTGTGTTTGCGTGCCCATGGCAAAGAGACACTGCTATAGAATTTCAAAAAGGTTTTTTTTTAACTCAGGATAGTCTGAAAGACGGAGAGGCATTGGCGAATCCAGGGGAGGGGCTATGGGGCTGCAGTCCCCCCGAGCTAAATCAGAATTCATTATTTCATTTAAAATCACTACAGCTCATTTTTTCTTAATCTCTCTTTTAAAAAAGTGACAACATTTCTTCCTGGCTTTTGACAGGCTCAAAAATTTTCCCGCTAGTAATTCCACTCGTATTTCTATCGTTGGCGCAGTCAGAAACATGCTTTTGCTAGTTATTTCGTTATCCTTTTTATTAAATTATCGTAGTGTTCTTTATGATTCTTATTGTCAGGCGAGTAAAGTCCTTAAAGTTAAAGTGTTTTGGTCTACATAAGCCACAAGGTTTGACATTCGTCATGACGATACAAAAACTCAAATTTGTACCTCAGGCCCCCATCAGACCCAAATACTGTATTCGCCAGATTGCAATAAATTTTCTTTGCATGCTTTGTATTATCGAAAGTTAAAATTTGTTCCAATATCTCCGGAAAATGCTAAACAATCTGCGATTAAAATGGAACTAGATATGTGTGTCCAAAAATATAAATTTGAATTTATGTTACTGAATGGAATATTGGAAATCATGACAGAAAGCTATTTAAAACTTTGTAAGTAACAAAATGAATATTTTATTTATACAAATATAACCCAGTGGCTACTGAAAATCTTTACGTTTCCAAATGAAGCTGCTGAGAATAAAATTGAAGCAATGGAAACCTGTACAACGCTTTCTACTTTTAAATTCTCAGTGTGAAGGATCAATAAAATTTAAAAATAATTTATTAGTTTTATCTTAGTACGTATTAGAAAGAATATGTTGAGAATATAATAAAATAATAATGTATCTAGTATTTTGTTTTTTTAAATTTCATCTTAAATATTTTTGCTAAGAAATTACTTATTTTTCTAAATCCGTGCTGGGCAACAGTTTCACTAGGAGATAAAATACATATTTTTCTTTGGTTTATATGGAATGAAAAGGCAGATTTTATCGCAAAATTATTTAGAGAACGTAGCCCATACATTAACTGGATTGCATCAGAAGATATTCCTTCCGATGTGAAGCAAAACTCTAAAAAGAGAACTTCAGAAAATTACAGAGATAGTAACAATTACGAAGAACTCGGAGAAATCCCAGACATCAGATCCATTTCCAAATGGACAAAGAACAGAAGAGAAGACATAATTCGCGCCGGAATTTTTAGTGAAACATTAATAACTTCCGGCCTTTTGAATAAATTTAATCTTTAGACAATCCAATGTGTAATTCATGTAAAGTTATGAGCAATTAAGATCATATTTTACTTCACCTCTCTAAGTATTCAAACATTCGTGGTCGTCTCTGGAGCAAACTTAATCTTGTTTCTTCAGCAACCTATAGATTTAAGGAACTCACAAGCAAAGTCTTAGAGAATAAACAGAACCTTCATATTTTCCTCCAAAATCTGAAGTTTTTTGACATTTTCTTAATTTGAATCATTTGTGAATACGGGGATGATGGCCTTTGCAGCTAAAATTCCCCAAACCCCCTCAAATCAATCAAACAATCAATTATTTGGTTTGTTTCATTAAATTTTCTATCCAGTTGCATATGAAAATATTTCTTGATGCTTCTCTTTTTATTGGATTCTAAACATACTTTGGACCTATTAGGTGATATTTATTCCAGCCAACAAAAAAAAATACCTTTCCTTCTAGTGAGGCCGTGGGTCAACAGAGACTCTGAAGAATGTGTAGTTTTTAAATTGAATATCTAAAAATAAAATTTCTATAAGGCGAAAAAAAAAGAACTTGATACATGAATCTTTATCTTCAGTTTTACAATTTCTTTCTACCACGTATACTTAAAAAGACACAACTGAATGGAATAGAGCTCGAACTTCGTAGTGACACTGTATTGAAAAAAATTATTGCAAAAAGGAGTTCCGAAATCTCTATATATCGCACCATGATGACGTTTTTGGCTTCATTCGTCTGTCTTTATATTCTTTTTTAAAATTTGCTTTTAATTATCTAGCAATGATATAAGACAAAAGACGTTTTGAATGACGTTCCAACGTGTATGTTTTTAAATATGGTAGCTAAAACAATGAAAAGTACTGTTGTAAAACACACTTAAAAATATGTTTTAAAATGTATTGAAATTAGCAGGGAAAACTGTGCGAAAATAAACTATCAAAAATTTGAAAAACCTCTCTTAGAGAGCGCCAACGACCCAAGAAGAAACTACCTTCCGAATGTGGTAACTCTAGGTCCATCGATCTGCCCTGATGCCCCGTAGATAGAATTTTGAACGATTTTTGCATTATGTATGTCGCATGACCGAATTTAGAGATAGTATACCAGCCTATAAAATTATCAAGTTAAGAAAATAGCCAAGAAAAACTGAGAGCATTATTAAATATTTTGAAATCGTTTTATGAAAATGTGCTGCTTTTTTTCATTTTTTAACGTTGAACTACGTTCCTCCCATTGGAGTCTCAGGAAAGAATTTGATTCACACGCCAAAACGCCACAAAAACGTCGTATGGGAGATCCTCTATATTTCGGTAACTGCATATGTTAAAAACAGAACTAATGTCTTATTTTAGAGATAAAGGGTAACAACAGCAGTTTCAAAAAAAAATTAAAAACGGAAAAGAGTCATACTAATAAAGTAGTCCTACGCTTATAAAAACAGCGACTGTTTGAAAAAGACAGCCTCCCGTTATTTTATTTTTTAAATTATCCATTAACTGAGTCTTGTTTTCTACTTCAGTTTTGGGTTTTGGATATACAATTTTTTTTCTCCAAAAATTAATCTTTTCTCGCCTAAAATGTATCGAGATTGTACAAAATGGTAAACCCTATATCAAATATAAATAATTTTGTTGGTAACAAACCAGTCAAAACACATCAGGACGAAATCTTGATTTGGCGTGTGACATCTGCTTGCCTTGCAGGTAGTTCCACGTTCATTTACTCCGCAAGAAAGTGGACGGCTCTAATTGCCCGGATGACGAAATCTGGGGATTCCGTAATTGGGTAATTCCGCGACAGAAAGGACAGCCCGTAATTGCCCGCTTCCTCGAGAAAAAGCCCCGGAATCAATGCACCCCGGCACAAAGGATGGCGCCTACTTTCGCCACTTTCTTCCTTAATGGATTCGACTTGGAGTTATTCAGCGTAGCATCGCCGCTTATGAAAAGGTTGAAATCACGCAAGATTGATAAAGCAAAAGGAGCAGATAGGGAACAGTTTTCATAATCGTCCTGCATTTTGAATAATACGTCCTTAAGGAAAACAATGAATACAAATGCTGATCAAATGCTAATTTGAATGTGAAGGGAATATGGAAGAATAGAGCTATATTTGAAATAAAATTATTAATAATTATCTTAATGACTTTTAATTAAAAAATAAGTGTTAATAAAAAATAGACAGTTTTGGCGATTGGGTGGAAAAAGTGTGTGTAGGGGGGAGGAAATTTATAGACATTTAGAAAACATGGGAGAAAAGGGGGTAAACAACAAAATTTAAAAATTTAGATTAAAAAATTAGCTACTTTTCCCGAACACATTGTTTTTTGAATTCCTAGTTTTAGGCAGCTAAAATGAAATAAAATTTTAATTTTTTTTCTAAAATATTAGGGGGGCGACTGCCCCCCTCCCCTGTTTCGCCGCCACTGAATAGAGACGTTTGGTGGGATAAAGACTTTTGCCTATACAAAAGTTATTCCATTATTTTGTACCAAATCGTCACATGTCCATGGGAAATAATTATTTTATAATTTAAATTAGCATATATAAAAAAAATTATTTGATTAGAATTAGATATACAGGTTAAAGAAAATAAGCAGATCTAATGGAAATTCAACAAACTATTTTTTCTCGTATAAATATTTAATAATTTGTTACATAAATTGAGCAGAAGAGAGCGGTATGATATGATGTGAAATTAAATGTTTCGGAATTAACAACCACAAATAATGTTGATTATAACAGATGAAATGTGATAATACTTCTGAGTAAGCTCTTAAGCATTTCATGATTGCCGGAATCTTTCGTTCCTTTAGAATTGTTCAGGAACCTTTCGTTGTTCTTTCTTTATCAAGAACAACAAAAAATCCCTCGTTTCACATTTCTTAGTTGACTATATGCTGTGCATCTGCCAAGTCAGGAAAAACTACGATATCAGTCACAAAATAGCTCTTTTGTTGTTTCAAAATTGAGCGTTCATATAACTTAGGTTTTCATATAACTTAGTTTAGTTATATTATCTCATTGGAAGTGAAGGAGCATTGGCCCTTAAAAAAATTTTCCTTTCATTTTTAGCATCATAAATTGGGGAACATTTCACTCATTCTGGATTGAAACGCTGAAAGCTCATAAGTTAACTTGAAAAACGCAAGCAGCAATAGGAGTAAGATTAAAAAAATAATGCTTTCTGTATTTTTTTTTTCATATTTATGTGCTCATATATAAAATTACTATCTTTTAGATACTTTAAATAAATATGAAATTTTATACTGTCCTGTTTATAAACATTATACATCTTTTAAAGCTATTTTTATTATTTTCTGGGCTGTAATATATTTTAAAGATGCTATTTATGTGGGTTTGAGTGCGTACTACTGAAGACGAATGAAGACAAAGACTTCAAATTTTAAATATTTAACGAGGGACGAAACAAACACTTAGGACTGGACAAATAGCAAAAAGGAATTATTAGGATTGGTGCTGCCCTTCGCATAATTAAATCATCGCAAGCAGTTCTGAGGATCATGCTCAATCGTTTAAGTTGCAATCAAATCACTGGTTCGCACGAGAAGAAAACTCGGTCACGTGGCAGGACGTCAGTTGGTAGATCAGCGCGTTTCCATGGGACTAAACTTCAATTTCCACATTTATAATGAAAAATATCATGCATTTTAGACTTTTAAGTGATAATTTTATGTAACTACTAGCTGATATACCCGGCGTTGCTCGGGATTTATATACTTTCAAGTCTATGAAATTGTAATGATTTAATCTGAATTAAGCAGTGTTTCGCAGCAGCATCTTTCATTTATTTTCGTTCGGTCTCTGCCATGTCTCTAACCCCTCGGTCAGAACTTAAAACCTTTTCTTCTTTTTGACCCCACACTTTGAACCACCTGGCATGAGTTTAGTTATCTTTGAAACTCAATATTTCCATCCCCATTTTTTCTACGTCTACAACAGAGGGTCCTTCATATCATTGTTTTCATTGCCATTATCCGAAATACCATTCTCTTCTTTTTGGTGTCTGTGTGCATGATCAGGAAAACACCGAATACTGTTCCTTTTTTTCTCCTTGCGTCCTCTGTCTTCGGAACCAGACTCGAAAACCTTCAACAATTTTGCACACTCATTAGGACCATTTAAAAGTTTGTAAACATTAAATGAAGCATAGCATAGGGATAGTATTAATAGGGATAGTGGCAGAAATACGGGGAATGAAGGATTAGATAAAAAAATAATCGGTTTGAATTTAATTACAATAATGGAAAGCATTGTTACATATTTCGAAATCTGTATTAAAATTGGTGGAAAAGAACATGTGCCATATAAATTCAGATCGGTGAAAAGAAAATTTTCTGCTGTATTGAGATGGTATATAAATCATGTTCGTGAAATATATATATTACAAAAGTTATTGGCGAAAAACTGAGAAAAAACGCCGAAAATCGGCTTAATTTTTGTAAACACTTTAAGTAGTAATAATTTTTAAAAGTTGAAAACAGCAAAACTCGCCAGAATGGCACGCGCAAATTTCATGTCGATACTATTCACCGTTTAGGAAGACTTTTTGTGACAGATAGACAGGTAAAACACCATTTATTCTCCCTAGTTCGTCTCCCTTCGATAGGATAAGGTTCATTCAAAAAATTTTGAAAATTAATCAAAACATCTCATAGAGAGAGTAATTAATTCAATTGCACGGTAATTGGATTAAAGGTGGTAGCTACGACACAATAGAGTTAATAAAATGTTTGCCTTTGAAATACAAATCTACAAACGAAACAATATTTTCTTATATTAACTTTCACAGTGGCAAATGCACGTGAATGAAGAATTTGATGATTGAAAATTGGCTTCAATTACATTTTATAAAAATAGAAAGTTTTGTTATGAATTTCGTTAAAAGTAAATTTTAGAACCTTTAAAACAATTGGAGAAAAATTCGTACCGTAATGGAATGACTATCATTAGAAAGATAATATTTTGCTATTTAAGATAGTGTAAAAAGTGCAAAATATATTTCAGAAGTTATTGACGTAAAACGTCTAATAATTATGCTTAAAACGGTTTAATTTTCGTTAGTTAATTAAATATGTTAAGAGCTTATTAATTCTGATAGTTTAAAATAGCACAGCTCATAGTTGAAATGAACCCCAGAATATCGTGTGCAAATTTCATGTCGCTCCTCTTCATCGTCTAGCAGGAATTCTTGTGACCGACCGACTGATACATGTATTTCCTGTTTTATATTATATATTATATTCAGTATTTTTTTAAATTTTTATTAGTAAAACTTTTAACTCATATATATTATAATTTTTTTGGAGGTCTTATTTAGAGATTTTTTTCTGAGCATACCGGCTTGTGGATATGAAATGGTAGATTATCGCGTCACAACACATATTCGATTCGTAATTAAAAACAAATACTTTAAGATGCAAACATTTTCACGCGGTTTTATAATGGAAACATCACATTCTTTACTATATGTACTATGTTTTCATCAGATACGTTTTTTAGTTGGAAAGTTTCCCCGCTGTATACAGCTAAATTTAGACAATTTTTGCGATTGAGAACTTATAAGTTTCCTTAATGTCACAGTTTGAAACACAAGGTCAATTTTGGGGCGGAACTCTTAATGTTGAACCCTGATCGCTTCGGGCTTGCAGCAACTGCTATGCGTCTACTTTTGTAGACTTTAACCTGCCATAATAAAAACCAAAAATTTGGATTCGACGAGGCACCGAATAAAGAAAACCGAAATAATCAACGTGTTAAAATATTTCTGTTAAAGGTGTCTAAATTTCTTCAATTACTTTCAAAATGCTTTGTGTGTAAAATGTGGAAGTATTATAATTTAAGCACCTTTAACAGTAATATTTTAACACGTTGATTATTTCGCTTTTATTTTTTGTTATATTTGTTATCAGGTTCTAGCCAATTTTTTTGAACTTTTGTAACAGTCGAATTCTCCCATTGAAAATTCAGTTTAAAATTATGATCATAATGCTATGAAAAGAAAATGCAAAGTTATTTTAATAGAAGATTAAAAATCGATCATTTGGATGCTTATAAATTCTAATTCCGCAATATGTAACATATCGCGTCTAGTGAACTAGCCTAGGATCTAGTAATTAACTCTCCAACGTTTAACTATTTGTATTCACAATGTTTAAATATTTAAATATTGACTTTAATTATCGTCTCATATTTGTACAGAATTCATCTAAACCATGTTTCTGCCAAATATTGGTATAAGTAAAATTACTGATATACTCATCAAACATACGAACAAATGGTGAAATCTCGCCAGTGGAATTTTATGATTTAGCAAATACTATATTAAATATTGCAAAACCAAAGGCTATACAAAGGGACTAGATTTTTTAACGAGTGTTGATTGCATTACTGAAACGACGAATTTGTTGAAGAGAAATTTGTTAGATAAATAAGCTATTGTTCAGTGAGATTCGTATTAATAATATATTATTTTAATTAAATAATAATATTTAATTAAGGTGTTGTGGTATTAACATGAAAATCTCAAACAATAGATTTTATAATTGCTATTCTGTCCTCAACAAAGAAAAAGAACAAAATGAAGTGATGTTATTCCTAAAAGTAATCTTATATCTAATAACATAAGATGTAGCAACGATTTAATATTTATTCCCAATGTCACTGTTGGATGAGAAATATCAATTATGTAATGGATTTTGTTTTCTGGTTTCTCTCTCAAAATTAGTAACTAGAATTTCGTATAGAATCAGGCAGTAACTGCAGTATTTAAAATATGCAGGGGCGGAGGTCAGAGTATTTCGATTTATTAACCCTTTGACACCGAGCGAGGCGGTCCAGGGCTGTCATAAAATTTCCCTTTAACAGCGAAGAAGGCCGTCTGAGGCTGTTGGCTTCTTTTGAGGGGAGGTTCGGAGATCGTTTAGGTGATAAGCGCGGTGGGGGTCCAATTATACTTGCAAGCAGCAGCCCATTTCCGTGCGCCTTAAGGGAAGGTTATAACAGGGGGTTAGGTGGTAAATGACCACGCACGTTGGGAGAGTTCAATTCATGTCGCTTCCTCCCAACAGGTCCAGGTTTTAAAGGAACTAGAAGAAAAAAGTCGCCTCGGATTTAAAGAGTTAAAAGGAAAAAAAAATCTCCAAAAACAATTTCCTTTAATACACACTAACAATTTGAATTCAGTTGACAAGATGCTGAGACATTTTGAAATTTGATGGCGATTATTAAAAAAAATAATTCTGTGAGACACTCATTTTCAGTGAATTTTATACATCATCGTTTTTTGGCACCGATAAGATAAAACATTTTATTTTATCTAAATTTAATTTAAATTTCAAGTTTGTGTAACTTATTGAGTAACACTGTGCAGACTCTCATATGCAGATGGGTGCGCAAATACGTGCAAAAAATATACGTGTGTGCCACACACGAGAAAATTATTAGCATTAACTCTCTGATTCCTAAGACCTTTGGAATAGAGGGACCTCAAAATACGAGAACGCCCGATTTCCTCTTTCAAAGATAAGAGAAATTCACCTCCCCGCTCAAAAACCAAAATGACAGCTGGCACTGACCGAATTCTAAGAACCCCCCTTTCCCCCAACCCATCTGGGTGGGCCACTCTGAGGAAGGAAGCTCGCGCCGCGGGTGAGAAATCAATAGCACTTTGCAAAAGGGATAGAAATTTCGCAGTGATATTCAGGCGTTTTGGACGGCTATCGTCTTTTGCTTGACGAGACGTTTGGAGCATTCCCGTATCGATAGAGTTAAATTAGATAAATTTATCAGGTGTTCGTTTATAGTCTGTTGATACTCCACAAGACAGCCTATGGGATTATATCTAACGAATTCTGCAAAGGTCTGTTTTCATTATATATATGAACCTCGGAACTGTTTATTCTGTATTTGAAATAAATTAGGTAAAATATTTACAATTATTTTAACCCAACTCAAAGCGCAGGAAATCATTTTTGCCACAATATTAGTTTTAATGCTGTAACACTTTGGCTATTTCGTAAAAATTTTAAATACATCTTTATATGTTCGTCACAAGAGCAAAAAATATGACATTGTTCTCCTTTCGAAGAAACCGAAATGAACTTAATTGAAACGATGCCACATTTGCTACGGCTGCATATTGGTTACACTTTTCAATGACATGCTTACTTCTAGAAACTTTTCATCAAGAGTGACTATTTTTCAACATAATGGTTTGCCTAATTGGAAGCTCTCCGGCACTGTCGCTGTATCTGGAAGAGGAAAAGTTTTGTTAGCCGAGTTACTCTCCGTTTCCGAGAAAGGCAATAAAGAGTGTTCTGGCATACTTACCGCAGAAATGTGTTAAATAATGACATTATATTTCGGGAAAAGGTTTATAATTAGATATAAATAAAATACTATTACTTTCAAGGAGTTAAATATAAGTTCCTCTAACTTAACACTGCAAATATTTTGAGCAAAAAGGTTTCCAAGTTCTTAGGCGCAATTATGCAATTAATGCACTCATTTTCGAATAATTGTTAAAAGAAAGCCTAATAATATTTTTAATACATTAAATGACGTTGTACAGCATGGATTTTATAACTTGTATAAGCTTAGACATTAAACTGAGTGCCATTCCATGTTGAGAACAATGCTTTATGAATGGCCAGCAGTTTTAACGTCCAATACAAATATTATTTTACTATAATGAAGCTTAAGACGATGAAGAATTTTCTACTGCTAGACATTTTGTTCTCAGATTTCTAAATCTCTTTATCTAATATTAGTGTTCCAGAAGCAATCTCGTTAATAGCTTTATTTTCGGCAATCTATCAAAAAGCAAGCACTACGTTCGGAAAATGTATGGAATGAGATTTCCAGCGCTGAAAATCCTTCCGTCATTAATGTCTTGTCAGATTTCTAAAATGCCTTTTTTCCGAGAAAAAAGAAATATTTCTCCAAGAGATCCCATTTTTTAACTTCGTGTCATCTCTTAATATTATTCCGTGATTTCAAGCCTATTAGAAACCGAAACATTTCTTTTGCTATGCTATTGCTACTGCTAATTTTTTTCATGTTTTATTTCTTTTCATTTCCATTCCTCCTCCTTTTTCTTCTTTAGCGCCCCAAAAACTCTTGTATTTCGTTTATCCCTTTACACATTTATTTCATTTCATACGCTTACTAGTATTTCTTCTCGATCACAATCTCCGTCAGTGACAATAAGAGAAAAAGAATCAATTTTTCACGTCAGCCAACTGGAATTGCGATGAACAGTTTCTTATTTTTTTTATTTTCATTATTTTTTTCATTCCGTCCGTGTTTGTTTATAAATGCATTGCGAAGATAAAAATAAATAAAGAAAGAAAGAAAGAAAAAAAGAGGAAGAAGAAGAGAAACAACAGTTTTCGACTAGAGTTACAAGGAATCGCAGGATGGAAAAATAAAATACCGGGATTCTTCTCCAAATGTCTTTGTTTCGATTCTTTGGATTAAGAGAAGAAATTGGATAAAATGGGTTTGACCACGTTTTTCCG
This sequence comes from Araneus ventricosus, assembly GCA_013235015.1. NCBI lineage: Eukaryota > Metazoa > Arthropoda > Arachnida > Araneae > Araneidae > Araneus > Araneus ventricosus. Next base: position 234,413 of record BGPR01000280.1, read on the forward strand.
TTCGGTTAAGATGTTTTATGTTCCATTCTGTTTGGAATCGTTATGTACTTCGGTAACAATAGAATAAAAATCTGCTGCTAAGCCTCTTTATTATAGCGAAATTTACTTTTAGAGCCCCTTTGCTCGTTGATTAAGGCAACGGTGGATTCCTTATTCAAGAAGATAAAAGCAAGCAACAAGCTTGGCTGAAAATGGCTTATAAGATTATATGCAGGAAAATCTCATTTGAC
>BGPR01000280.1:234652-262238 GCA_013235015.1 Araneus ventricosus
AAATGGGTTTGACTACGTTTTTCCGTTCGGTTAAGATATTTTATGTTTCATTCAATTTGGATCGTTATGTACTTCGGTAGCAAATAGAATAAAAATCTGCTGATAAGCCTCTTTATTATAGCGAAATTTACTTTTAGAGCCCTCTTGTTCGTTGATTAAGGCAACGGTGTATTCCTTATTCAAAAAGACTAAAGCAACCATCTTGGCTGGAAATGGCTTATAAAATTATATGCAGGAAAATCTCATTTGGCATTAAAGAACTTTAAACAAATGATTGAGCCAATGTTAAGCGGAAAGCTGTGGCTTTTCTTTTCTGAATTATGCAGCATTGTGAATCTGCAGTTTTGGTTACTAAAAATCAATCCGGAAAAATTAAAATATCGATATATTTAATTTTGGTAATTTTACAATTACCTCCATTGATATGATAGAGGCACAGTTACTACTCAAAAAGTAACTTTTCGTATACCAAAATAAAGTACACTAATTCTCAAAATTGTTTGACTTCGAGATTATAATGAATCTCTCCATTTTCTTCCTGCCACCTTCTGAAGTTAAAAATAAACCATCTGAATAATTATGTCTATCTGTCAATAAACATGAGTAACCCCAAAATGGAACTAGACAAATGAAACTTGGTATGCATTTGTTTACACGAAAATTGCTGATCTGCATCAAAATTAGTATGCCTGTTTGTCTGTGTGCAAGTGAAGACGATAATTCTCGAAAGTAATCATGTAACTAAGTTAAATTTGGTGTGTAGTTTTAACAGTAAAATTGCAGATATATATCTAATTCTCTAACGAATAGCACCACAGATAGGAGCCCAAAGTGCATAATCGATTTCCTATACTAAACTACGAAATTAAACTTAGAATATTCCATATGCTGTAAAAATACTAGAAAGTCTTGGAAAAAAAACTTCCACTAGCTGTGACAAATAATCTGTCTTCTGCGACACACTTAATATTTGTTTACTTCTTCCTGATCTCGCATCTTAATCGAAAGACGTTAAAAATATGTCAGGGTATTCACAAATTTTATGGACTGCTCCTAACCACAAATATATTAAAATGGGCAGTTTAAATAAGGAACCGGAAATTTCTTTTCTCCTTTCTAAGATACTCCCAGATAAAAATGCAGTCCCTTTCAACTCTCTATATGTATAAATCGTCTTCACTATTAATAGAACACGTGACAATGCAAAAATATAAGGAAATGATACGGTTTCCGAAGCCATTAGTGATGCCACGGATTAGCTATGAGAGGTACGTTAAACTATACTGATCATGTGCAGAGCATCTGCACTCGGTTTTACGCATGCCATGATTTTCCTGACGCCTCTACAGCCAAACTGGCGATTCGGCGCTCCAAGAAAATTTGCCAAGACAACAAAAGACGCCAAGTAGTGTGCGCATAACAGAAAAGTAGGCAATGTATACAATGTTCACAATACTAAGTTCCATGATGTTCACCTCAATTTGTGAATTGACGTGATTTTACCTTCCCTGACTTAAATTATTTTGACCTTGGTTTAAACGTTCTCTGGCTCGCCTAACCATCTGCTTCATTTCTATATGATCTCTTTTGAAAAATTTCATCCAAAGTTTCATCATATTGCAAGAAATATTGTGAATTCCTCATCTTAAACTCATTTGTTTTCGATAAAAAGATCTTCTACAACAGAACGAATATAGTAACAGGCTATGTCTATGAAGTTATGCCTAACATGGAGGAGGTTACCGGTTTTGTTCTGTAAACAAACCAATCGTTGCCATCGGCAAAAAGAGAAATTAACCTCTTTTCTGTGCCTCACACTTTAGCGTTATATATTCACTTCAATGCATCTTTTGAGATTCCCATTTTCCTTTTTTCTCTCTGAATCAGAAACTTCAATTATGAAGCCGAAATTCAGAGCTGTCTTAATAAATAAATTATTTCAAAATTCGACTTCAGAACCAAGGGAATAAAAGATTTTATGTTGTATAGTCTTTTATCCATTTTTTCAAAACATTAGATGATTCCTTCAAAAGTTGAACTTGAATACTTATTATGCAACATATTGGTGTCGTTACTGCTTGCGATAGTGGCATCAGGCACGGGGCATGGTTCGAAGTTCTGTCGTTACTGCTGTACATATTAAAACTAAATTATAATTTTCATCCAAAAATATTGAGGTTTTTATATATTTTCCAGCCTATAAAAGAGACCTTCTATCACAAGGCTCATTGGTGATTTCTTTTTAAGTGAATATTAAAAGTCTCCTTTTACACATTAGGTTTTATATCAATAATTCTAATATACATTAGCCATAATGTCATGGCTCTATTAATACAGATATCAGACATGTAATATTACGGAATGACGGCAATTAGAAAAGAAAATACTGTAAATTCTTTTATCTCAGAAATCTGAAAATGACTCAGTATCAGTGGTTCTTTTTGGCCTTCTCCTTCTTAAAATTAATTACCGGTTAAGACATTCAGAACGAAAAGAGATTTTACAAGCACGGGGAATCAATATTTTAGGCTTTTTCTTGTACAAAAAAGACCAGTTAAATAAATGCTCAAAAATTGAATTCTCCTCGCGCTGGATAAGTGAAGCATTTTTCAACATCTCTTTGAAAGCACATTTTATAAATTTACTTTCCGTAAAGCTTCTAAGAGCTCTCACACTTACAAAACTTATTCCGAACACTTCTTCTTCTGAAAATTATTGTGCGAATCTCAAACTGAAATCGTAAAACCCGGGATCGCTTTTGGGAAATCTAATTTCGTTTGGAAGATGAATCGTTTCACCAGATCATAGGGTGTTTACGCCCTGAAAAAAAGCATTTTCGAATAAACAAAGAAAGAAAAGAAAACATTGTATTGGAGAGCCTTCTGCTTAAACAGGTGGAGGCTATAAATACAGAGTGCTTTAATATTCCCACTCTTTACAATGCCAACAACTCACAATAATGCCAAACTTCATCCCCGCCGTAAATCCTCACCATAAAAGCCCAGGAAATGTTGATTCGAAAGTCAAACAAGCTTCCACAGAATAAATTTCCTGTCGAAAATCGTTGAAAAATCAATAAATCTTTCCTTGGGTCCTCTAAAAAAATGTGGAACTATCATATAAATTCTAGAATACCTCCGACCACTTACCGCATTCTTCCTACTATTTGCTCAGGGTAAGAATGTATGGGAAAGAAAGGAAAGGGACTGTTATTTTTTTATCTTATTATTTTCAGCAAGATAGGTTGTTGAATTCCTGAGGAAAAGGCAGGATAAATGATAAAATATCTGACCAGAAATGTCTTCCTGTCCTGTATAAATCACTCAGGGGCCCAGACAAGCAGATTTATGCCTCCAGGCTATCTTTGTCTTGAGCATTTTTCTGACCAGATAGTCCAAGTAATTTGTTATCCACTCGAGGTCTCTGCAACTGTGAAAGTGTTGCTAATAACTCGATTAATCTTGGGTCCGGGTTCTACTTTGTCTGCGGGTAATCCATTCTTTACACTCTTAACTTTCCTGAAAAGTTATCTTTCTTATCTGGTTGGACAGCGAGCTGCGAAATAACATATTGGATGCGAAAAATGTGAATGATTATCTTGCTTCCGATGCCTTAAAAGCATATTCACGATGCCGTAACGAAGTGACGTCTCCCGTTTTCCATCTCGAAATGAATTCGCACAGGACAAAACGGAAAGCATTAGAGACTTCCGTACAAATAGAGAACTGTGTCATTGCTCACAATGCGGGGAATCTGAAATAAGAGTTGCTTCCATTCTCGCGATTCTGTATCTTGATTGTTAGTTTGTGAGTTCTATGGCTCTACTAAGATGGATCAAAATGTATTACTTTGTATCTTGGATTTATTTGAAGTGACCGGGGATTACTGGCAAGATGGGACTTTCTAGAGTTTTGACTTTCTTACTCACTTGGAAAAAACCCGGATTTGTCCTGACTTTTAATTAAATGGCTCAGATCTATCCGGAATTAAACGAACTGGTTCGTCCTGTTTTTCACTGGTTAACTTAATAGTTAACTATAAGAAAAATTAAAATGGAAGAATGATATTAGGTAGAAAAAATAAACTTCAGAATATTTATCCTACCTAACTTTTCTTATGAGCAGACTATTGCAGGTTATTATCGTATATAGAATATTATCAGTGCGTACCATTATCATTCTTGTATGTATGACATATAAGTGCGTATGTTTCCGTATGTATAAAAATCGTACTTAGTTCAGTATCGTGATATCTTCGAATATTATTAATTTTCATTGCATGAAATCTTGCAATATCATTAGTGTTAACATAAAATTATCAGTCATCCATATTTAACCAGACCTGTCCTGATATAAGACTGTTCGACCCCCTACCCTCTAAGATCATCAGTTTACCTAACTTTTATGATGTAGCTTTATCCTCAGTTTGCGTTTTTTCAATCTTTATATATGCCATATTTTCTTCACAATACAGTTGAAGACCTTGCGAAAGGCAAATGAAATATATTCGAGATTTTGTATACATATAAAATGGAGTTGCAGCTTACAGTGTAACTAGTATGAAATAAGATGTATTTTTAATGGCTATTCATCTCAATTTCTTTTACACTGTATCTTAACTATTTCAGAAATACTCGGCATGCTATTTGTTATTTCATGCCATCGGAATTTTCTGTAAGTCTTAATTATTGTATCCTATTAGTGTACCATATAGATGGACATCATATTTTGAAAGAAAGATATCTTATATAGCAGATGCTTGAAAATATTTTTCTTATTGATTTAATTTTATTTGATATATTAATATCCCATTTTGAATCTGCAAAAAAGGTAGTTACGTGTTCTGCCATTATGGAGATTTGTGCCTAGATATCGAAGACTAAGTCTGAGAAGGCAACACACTCGTTACCAAACCCATATGTATTTATAAACATATCATCTGACTATAGAAATTTCATGACCACTACAGAAGCCACCTACAAATGGCTTTAGGTATGATCATTATCAGTTATTAGGTTGCAAATCATGAAGATGATTTTAGACAGTGAAATCGTATCTTATTTGGTTAGATTTAAGTATATATATATGACACTTCTTACAATAATAGGATTCAGAATTAGAAAGTTATTTTTTTCTCCATTTTGATCACACCTTTATTTCGACAGTTTGATTGACATCCTGTGTTGTTCATTCGAGAGGTCAATATTCGGGAGGTCATCTTGAGTTCTGTTTCTGTCAAATGATATCATCCTTATCAACCAAGGCTCCAAGCCATACTAACGTCAGGACTTTTGAACCAGAAGGGCGTATAAGGGTTGGAAATTTAATAATGGCAAACATATAATTCAAGCCAATACGATATTGGAACTAGGTTGTAGTCCTTCTATGTAGTCACCATAGTTGTGTTCAATGATTTCCAGCGATGTAAAAGCCGTAGAATGCCTGAAGCAGTACCAGTTCTGATGATGATTCAGATAGAGTGGTCTATCCCTTTAAGAATATCTGGAACTGTCTTGTAGAAATCGTGACTCGTTTTATTTTTTAACTCCGGGGCTTTGAGTTTATATTCTCCGATTGAATACCCTGTAATTATGATTCTATTCCAAAGGTAAAGGAACCACATAGTAGCTTTCGCTACTGGAATGTTCCAGATATTCTTAAAGCTTTAGACCACTCTATACGAACCATCAAGAGAGCTGGTACTGCTTCGACCTCCACATCGCGGGAAACAAGTTTTACACAGCAGTGGTGACTACATGGAAGGACTATAAATGTTTCAAGATAGTACCGATGTTGTAAAGGCTTGAATTATGTTTGCCACTATTAAATTTCTGACTCTTGTATTTAGCATGCTTTGGTCGACTTATTTTCGGTGAAATCGAGATTCTAACTCTTCGTTCACTAATTACTGAAAGATTCTAGTAATAGGCTAAAATGGCCTCTGATACGCTGTGCGAATTATCATAATCATCCATCATTTCATTATTTGTGATCTTTCTTATTAACTTAACTATATCCTATAACCTTTTCTTATTAGCTTAATTATAGCTGTGTCCAGGTTTTTACCCAATCGCAAAATAAATTTGCACTCTGCACACATTTAATTCTCATATAATATAGAAATGTGTCCATCTTTCAATGTAACAAGTCTGAATTAAACAGTATTCCTTATTCGCTTATACTTCCATGCCATATCTCGACTGATTTATCGGTAGCCGATATCCTATTCGATACTTCCAAGATGTGACCTATAATTTATTTCTCTGTAATTTAGTATTAGCGCAATTTCCACATTGTATCATTTAGTATCGCATAGTAACATTTGCACTTCGAATATTCCTCGAATGGAGAAGCTAAAACCGCTTATATCAAAATTACAACGTCTTATGAATACTTTCGTAGTATATGAAAGAAGTCTCATAAATATACAAATAATAACCTTATGATCGCTGAGATAGACTGATTTGTATTCTGATCGAAATCAAGATTAGGGTGCAAAAGACAAACTTTTGTCTCTTTTCCGAGAGTGGAATTATATCTTACTTGCCTGGGTATACACAGATATATATTTCATTATAGACTATGTAACGAATGTTTTAATTGATAGTTTACATGTTTTTCGATTGTTACAACAATTCCCATTTTATTGTTTTAGAGATTTGTTTTAATATCTTAGTTTTCGCTTTCAGCAGTGCCTTAGAGTTTCTTTCAAATAAATTCGTGAAGAGCTGACGAAAAATGAGATATTGTGTATTGTTGCAAAAGGTCTCTCTGTGGTGTATGGTATAAACAGTCCAACACGCAGGATAATGGAGAATGAAGGTTTATTTATAAAATATGCAGGAAAACACGTAACACAGGTACAGGAAACAATAGTCCTTGCACAGATTACCAATGTAAATAGACAACAATTCACAGGTAATGACAGTTGATATCTAACAGAACTTTGATATCTAACAGCACAAACAGTCAGCAAATAACTAGTAAAGACAATAGCAGCTCAGCTCACCAGCTGATTAGCTCACACAGCGGATAGAACTCCGAAGACGTTCGCGCTTCAAAGAGAAGTAACCAGTCGATAAAAGACGCTGTTGTGGTCCAAACGCGGTCTTATATACTCTCCCCGTTAGGTCGTGACGTGACATAGAATTTTCATGAAAATCCTAGATCTCGGCCCCTAATAGAAATATCGAGAAAAGGGTTGCATTTTCGAGAATAATCTATTTGTCGCCAAGTCGCCAAAATGATCGCCAAGTTTGTCGCCAAGGTCATGCGTGCCACGAGAGTCGCTGAGGTCACTCCATGCTTCACCTTGTAAAACCCTCTTCCCAACCATAAGACCTGCATTGCTGGGAAGCGGCTTTCCATGACTGTAACAGTATATAGGGTTATTATATCACCTTTGTCGTGAAATGTTCGATTGCTTATCAAGTTCACTGTAACAACTCTGCAATATAATTCATTTTTCCATAATCATCACACCATAACTGAAATAAATTGCAGGAAAACCTCGGAAATCCAATCCCTAGGAATCCAAAAATCTTTTTTTTTTATCTTCTCAAAAATGCTTTACTAAAAATGAAGAAAAAATAACAATTACGAATAAGAAACAAAGCTGATGTTTACTACAAATTTAAAAGAAGTCCTCGTATCGGTCTTTAAGAATGAAAACAGCAACTTGCTTAGTACGAGCAAACTCGGACAGAGCAACCAGACTCAATACTTTACTACATTTGATAATATCAAGAGTATTTACCAAATTTCCCGGATAATCCGAACGAAGTTCGGCCCAATTTTTTCGAATTCCTGGAGCTCTACCGTATTTGTAGTGGATGTGCAGTGCATCTCTTTCATTATAATTACAACTTAAGTTTTATACTTTTTGCAGTGATATACTATGAACGTGTCTCATTGAGGCAATAATAGTTGTTCAAGCCTCGATGCTTTTCTGCAGAGTGAGTTCCAAGATTCCTTACTAAGAATAAATTGAAATGTCTGTCGACTTTCTGCATTTAAGAAAATCGCGCAGAATTACACTCTTCATATTTAGATAGACAGTTTCTTGTATTTCTAACATTTTCTAGACATTCCTTGAGATTCTTACATCTAGAATAATACATCAGACATACATGTTATTTTAAATCACGAAACGATGACGAATATATATATATATATATATATATATATATATATATATATATATATAAAGGCTTTCGCAGAGGGTTGGCGCCTTTAAATTCGGAGTAATGCGACATATCAGTTCCCAAGGCTGATAAGCATTTGATTGTTGGAATTCAAATTTCTGGGTTGTCTTTTTCATAGTAATAATAATCTAACTAGTATTAATACATTATTTTATAATCTATCTTTTTGTATTTCATTGTATGATTACTAATAAGGCAACATTATTTTATTTTTAATTTTAATTATTAGTTTAATAAGTGTTTATATTGAAAATGTTATTTGAATTTTGATTGCTTGGAAAATATTTAACTATATATATATAAAATATATATTGTAACTTCAGACTAAGAAATGGACTCAGAATTATTGGAGATCTCCCCTTTTTGAGAGCCATTATCTGAAAAAGTATTAAAACTATAGGAAAAATAAAAGCATGTATTTGCAGGCACTTCTATGCTCTTCAATTTGTTAAATAAATTGTAATTCGAAAACTGAATAGCTTTCAAGATATTCAAGAAAAACTGAAAAAATGAAACCAGAAAACGTGCATCGGCTTCTGAAATCTCAAGTTGCAACAAATTTAGAGCGGCGTAATGGTACGCCACCTACCTGAAAAAACCCTTCTTATTTGAAATCTCGTTTAAATCTCGTTTCGTGATGACCATATATATATATATATAGTTTCTTTAACTACTTTAGTAACAGGGATGATTTTTACAGCAAAATTGATTTCACCTGGCTAAGATCCACAGTGAAGCTACTAATTTATTTGTTAAAAACTCGAAGTATTTGGATTGCAACAGAGTTCATTTACATGTTAAAATTTACATGTTTAAACTTGCCATTTGCACTTAGTATCTATAGTATTTTCAATTTTTTAGATTATATTTTAGGTTAGCTTTTATTACAAATTAAGGTTTTTCATGTTAGAGTTTTTCCACATGCTACTTGCACGTATTAAGAACTATTACTTATAGGATCATAATTAAAATATGTTTAATTAATAAACTTTGTTTTTCCATAGCATTTTTGATATGATTTGTTTCTTTTGTTTTGAATGTTCGTTGTACATTTGTTCATAGGATAATAATTTAAATTTAGTTTAATTAATAAACTTTTTAGTTTTTGAATTGCATTTTGATATGTTCATATATAACAAGTTAGATTTTGCTTTATATTACTATATATACACATACTATAAACTACTACGTATCAAAAAATTTGGTTATAATTAACCGAAAAAAATTTGGTCGATAATCCAATGCTCTAGCCCAGTCCAGATCTCTTCTTATTTTTTTAAACAAACATTGTAAATGTGAACTGCTGCTATAGCACGGATTTTCAAAAATATGTTTCAAACGTTTTAACGAAAAACTCTAACTACAGAGGATTTTTTTTCTAAATCCTAACTTTTTGACACTTGACTTGAAGGACTTTTTTAAAAGCTTTTTTTAAAATGCATTTATTTTAAGGCCAGCTCAAACTTTTCTTTAATTACTGGTGACATTTTATCGAAAAACTGCATTAAAGGATTTAGCGTTCCTCATTTCGTGACAGTGGAGAGTTGTTTGTTGTAACAACGTAAACTTTCGTAACACTAGATGTTTGAAGGGTCGAATAAGAGTTTAAATCTGAAAAGAGAATTTTGGTGAAAACTCAAATGAAGATTAGCAAAAGATGAGAGTGTAAAATTTTATGTCTTTCATTTCTTGTTAAGGATGTTTTGTTACAATGTGTCATAAATATACTGCTCAGTTAATACTCTTTGGTATTTCCGCAACTTCCTTTGAAAACTATTAGGAGTTTCTAATGGTGCTTTACAAAGAAAAATTCGAAAAAAAAACATTCTATTTGATGCATGAAAAGAGAACTATAGAGATCGATTCATGAATCAGATTGATTGATTGCTAAATCATTTAGCACAAGAAATACATATTCCATTTTTATCTCTAGATTTACGTTTTCTGAGATAATTTATTCTATTTTCTTACAGAAATATTGATTTTAACCACATTTTTCGTTATTTCTAAATTGCCTTTTAGACACAGAGGCGACCAATCGTCCTCCTATTGTAAATTCTGTCCTCCGTCAAAAAATGATCAATAAATTATGTTACAAATGCTTTTATTATGCATTTAACATATTATTGTGCATTCTGTATTATTATGGCAATGGATAAAATTATTCTTTATTTTACAATATTTATTTGTCTTAAATTTATTTCTGTCCTCTTTTCTATTGGAAAAATGTTGGTCACCTTATGTGTGCATATATCGCACTTACTGTCCAAAGTCAGAGTAAATCTTCCTTTTATCTTGCAGAAAAATTACTTAAACATAAACTATGTTTTGTAATGTATTTAATTTACTTTATCTAATAATAAATATATGTAACTAATACTGTTAGTGCAATTTTCCCGGATGATGCATTATCAGGGCAAATATATGATCATTTATGCGTTTTCTTTTTCAAAATTTGATACACCATAAGACACATTTTATGCAAAATATATTGTGTTGTCTGTGCTTCAGGCAGAAGTAACAAATTACTTTAGTTTATATATATATATATCCTCGTTGAATAAATTTATGACATACTTGTTATCTTCAAATTATCCAAATTTATTTCCCTGAGCTTGCATGTACCTATCTCATTTAAACACAGCATTCAAATTTTATGCGATGATAATTCGAAACATTAATGAAATACTTATGGTAATTTTACTCAAGTACATTGATGAAATACGACAATGATACAAATTAAACTCCCACAGTTCATACCAGTGCAAATATTCTTTCGGAAGCTACCTAGTTAACATATGACTGAAAATCCTTCCCCTTTTAATCATTACTTATTGAGAGCATGGGGGCTTGAAAATCGGTCATTAGGCCCGTCTTCATACAACAGGAAAGGGGAGGTCTTCGGCCTAGCAGTGGAACTGTTGCAATGTTTTAAAACGAAGACCAGTTCGAGATGTCTCTGAAAGTAAGTTCCCTGCGATTGATTGGTGGACGAGGAAGTCCTCCCAGAATGCACTGCGCTTGTAAGGCAGATATAATGAGGCCTGAGGAGTTGTCCTGTTCTTATAAGAACGCAATAGAATGTCCTTCGATTTTTCTTTTTGTTGACTGAACTGCTTTAAAAGAATGTGCTTTTTTCCAGTACTCAAATTTCAACTAAACAAGGAAAATAAATCTCTCTTGAACTTTGGATTCCATGTTTCTGGAGAAAACTTTCTTTTTTTTATTCTTACTGTTTTTATTTCTGTAATGAGTTCACGTCGGACTGCTTCAGTAGAGTTTGAATTTAATTTTGTTTTATTTTAAGCTTGAAGCATAATATATTTTTATTCTTTTTACGTGCGAAGCTGAACTTAGTTGTAACACAGTACTTTTGAATTTTACTATTCAATTTAATTCGTTCAACCTGGTGCTTATTTAGATTGATTGCTTGTCACTAACAAAAATTTCAATAAAAAGTGTTCATAAATATGCTTTCATTAGTGTACTAAAGTGTAGAAAAGCATTTCTTTAAGAAATTCTTTACGCCTTAATAAGCAGTAACAGCCTGAGACATTTATGGAGATATTCTAAATAAATAGAGATGTTAATAATATTTTCAATGTGTTTTTCTATCGTATGACATTCATAGTAGTCTTATTTCTCTATGACTTTCTTTATAGCTGGCTTTTCTGATATAGTTTAAACCTCCAAATATTTGTTAAAATAAAATTTCTTTTTTTTATTTACTAGTGAAAGCGCGAACACAGAAAATTTTCATCATTTATTATTTCCCGTCTTTTATATTTTAAAATGTATCTAATAGTTTGCTATTATTAATCTTATAGAATCTTGCAATCAGATACTTCTCAAGATCATTACCAGAATACGTTCCTAATATAAAATGAAAATTTAATTTAAATTATTCATGTGTGTGAGAGAGAGAGATACACTGATAATTAACGAGTAATATTAAAATAATATTACTCGTGTTTGGGTGTTTTATGGCACAAAAGCCGGTACGAGGAATACATTTGGACTAGTCTTTCTGTACCATGGTCAAATAACATGGACGAAATGGTATCAGGCACTCTCTCTCCAAATATTCATACCACACCACCTGAGGTACGTTTCACTCTCCACACTTTTAGCCCGTACAGGGCTCGAATACATGGTGGATATTCTGTGAGGTCGGTATCTGAAACTTGAGACCCTCTGACCCCGAAGCCGAGCTTCTGCTACGAGTGCACATAACTCCCCCCCCTCCCCATTTCCGTTTTACATCGTTAATTTTTAGCCTTTAGTCTGTTGCGAAGGTCATAAGATTTAAAAATAAAACATCATGTTATATTTACAGGACAAATGATGTTCAACGAAAATTGTATAAAATCAACCGAATAAAATTATTTTTAAAAAAGCAACATCACAATAGAATAAATATCTAAGTATGATTTTTTCTAGTTTTTATATAGTTAAATACACTTTAATTATAAGTACTTTGCTGAAGAAAAGACATAAGTAGGTATCTTGAACACTCTTGCGTAACGTAATTCGGGTTTCATAGCAACTATTACATCATAACAATTAGTTTAATGCATTAAAATTTTAATGGATTTTTATTAATACAGAAATAAGAAAAATCTACTAAGACAGTTCATAATAGAAAATATAAATATTTTATGGGTTTCAAATATATTTTGCATGTGATTCGTTCTAAGACATTTATATGTTTCGAAGAAAAAATTGATATTTTATCAAACAAACGTATTTGTATGACAAAGGTGGTCTTACTTTGGATATAAATTTGCATTTCGATTTGCCTATGTCTTTGCATAAACTAATTCCATGTAATATTATGATTCCTTTCTAAGGAATATTTCGGAATCAAAACTTTAAATGTATATGCCCGATAGTTTAATTTATTTATAACTTTCATTAATTTAAAATTTAAATTCTTGATATTCTAATCAGTTTATAATTAATATAAATTCTGAAATCGTTAAAATTTATTTGATTACAAATCAAGAATATAATAACAGACTAATTTTATGCAAGCCTGAATCACCATTCGAATAATCATCATATACTTCCGGGCGGGTCGGCGGTAATTCTTGTGGTTATCATTTGCATAATCTTCGATTTTCGAATAATTAAAGAATACATTTATTTATTAACATATATTTCTTATTGGTCATATTCAATGGAGGATAACATTAAGCACTTCCCTTTTGCATCCTTTCATCAGTGAAACACCAAAAATTTTAATAGAGTAAAATTTAAGATGCACGATGTGGATAAAAAGAATTCATTTATCTTCTTTCGCTACTAAACGAATAAAACAACTAATAAGATTCCCGAAATTCTAGGAATTTTCGGATGCAAAAATAAAGCCGCCTTCACAACTGCAGAAAAAAAATATTTTTTTAATCTTTGCTTTTTAACAAAAAAAGTACGAAAATTTCCTGCAAAGTAAAGTGTGCTAATTATTTAAATGCGGAGCTCTAAATGTAATGTCTTTGTAATGCGGAGAAATTGCTAGTTATGTTTGTTCTTTAAAAAAACTTCTAGCCTTTCGAAGTAAATATTTAAAAAGGGCGTTTAAAGAAATAGGCATAGCTTTAAAATAAACTTGAAAAAATGTTGAAAAAGCCAGAACAGAAGTGAAAAGAAATGGAGTCGAAAAAAACCTCAAATGAAGGTTGTTTACAAGACCTAAAATGCAATGAAAAGAAATCTAATTCTAGAACTAAATTTTTTGTTTCATAAAATGGAAGTTTTTATATAGTTAAACATAAGCAACTGCTCACTGAAAAAAATGAAATATTTTTTTGTAGTTTTTTCACACATTGATCAAATGATCTTACTCTGATGAGAAATATTTAATTTTGGCTGCATAAAAAAGTTTAATGCGAACAAAAATATTCTGAATTTTAGCTGAGACTTTTAATGCTAACATTTTATTTCCGGAAAGCTTAGCTATTCCAATTCTGAATGTTTGGAGAATAAACAAGTATGCCCTTCCTTTTTGGGGAGTAAGACATAAAAGGTTTTGAATTTCTAAGAAAGTTTCATCTCTACGTCATTTATTTATTTTTTGCCTTTTTGTGAAGATCTAAAACTTTTTTTAAATCCTTCATTGAATATTTGAGGCCTTCATGATTTGAATACCATTTTGATTAATATAGACGTGATTTTTCTAGTTTATAAGAATTAAACAGTTTTTCTTGAGTGAAATTGTTTCAAATACACAAATCTCCGTGTTTCTGTGACGTCCTCCAGAGAAACTTTCAAATGTTTATGTTTCTAAAGCCAATTAGGTATTTTCCCGTTCCTCTTATAAACATGAATTGAATATATCTAATTACAGCTAATACATACAGGAACGGTCAAGTCGTCGTGATATGACTTGACACATTGAGTAATACAATTATGAAGATTTATACGTAATTCCCCAATAACCATGAGAAAAAATAGTTTAATATGGAATACACATTGGCAGCTGAGAATTTTTTATTCATCACTAAACAATTTAAAAATTTCTTAATCTATATCTTTAAAATTCTTCTTCTTCTTTTGTTTTAATCCTTCTGATCTGAATCAGATCAGATCCATGAGGTCGTTCGCCTTCATCACCTCCAACACGAAATCCGGTCGCTCAAGCAGGTCATCATACACCAAGGCAACACAGTCAAGTAAATGTTGCGGAGCCGCCTCAATCATGTTGCACTTTGTGCAGATATTGAACTTCTTATCACCACGAGAGAATCTGAGAGTTTTTAAGTGACCGGAAATTAAGCGAGTTAAAGCTGTTTGGCCTTTCCTATCCCCTTAAAATGTATAGAAGCATTGGGGCCTTTACCGATACCATGAATGAGCTGGTGGATGCCTCCAAGAAATGTTAACAAAGGAGTTTCTTCTTGAGTATAACTCAAGGTAGGTCAAGGGTTCTACATAGATCTGAGGCATGGTAGTACCTTCTTTAGCAAGACTATCAGCAATATCGTTATATTTTAAATTTACATGTGATGGTATCCATTGTAGATGAAGAACACAAGAATCGCTCAGGGTCTTAATATTCTTAAAGTAACCAATATCAGATAATAGATATAAATTAACAATGAATTCAGAAGTTTGATTTCAAGTTCTGTTGTATTGAATATGATTCATAAGATGCATTTTATGACGTGGTTTTATTTGCAATACTTAGTATTTCATTTTTTTATAATTTTGTCTATTTCTAAAGCATTAAAATGTAAGAATAAATAAAAAGTAACACAATCGTTATGCTAAACAAATATGACGCCCAATCATGTTACAAAATGACTGATGGCAAAGAAATAAGAAAATTGGCTTAAAGGCAACAGCTGGTTAGTCGGGTTTTTTACTTATTTGCCAAAAGGAACAAATGATGCAATTCCTCAAGATGGTTCATATACTTTCATACATGTAATAAAAATGAAAAAAAACTTTTGAGATATACCAAAAATTTTGTTAATTTATGAGTCATTATATAGCTCGTGAAATATATTATTATTATGGTAATTAATAAAATAGTATTATATTAGCTTTGACAATGGCGTGTTTGAATCAAAATGCATGCGTTTTGATATTTAAATCTTTAATTAAGTCGAAGTCGCAATTAATTTAAAAGAGAGACCTCACTTGGACACTCTTAACTGTCTCAGGTATCCTTTCAGTTCTTTTATGGATTGAAATAACCGTAAACGTTCGGAATGGGATGTGTCATTAAATTAAGTGATTAGCAGTAACTTGAATTGCGGTGTCATTTAGTCCCCTTGAAGCTCTTAACTCGCTACCCCTTTGAGAAAAAAATGTACCTCGCCCTTCCTGTCAACATTGCCTTTCTGGCGGAAAGCTTAAGAAGGCCATTCACATGTCTTCCAAAATGGAATTTTTGGAATACGGTAAGGAAAAAGCAATCGTCAAGGTCGAAAACCTATGAAATTAGGAACAAATTATTCGAAACGATCAACTGAACTCAAAATCCAAGACTTCATGCGCAGATTCCAATTAGAGACCCAGATGCGAGGCTAGCGACACATCAAAAGATCTGACTAGATTGAGACCTCGCGACGAGCCTAGAAAATCGGAAATCCGCCGAGTGGGCGGGAGGAATAAGGGTATCGAAGAGCTACGGCAGCGAACTTTGGAGCCTACGTGATTGATGTGCATAATTTTTCGATTAAAATGGGAGGGGAAGTCAATGCCCAGCCTTACAATGGCTGGGAAAATTCATTACAATATTCTGGTATTTCGTTATTTAATTTTATTGGTCGAAGTTTCCATGGGGACACAGTGGTGCCACAATACTGTTCGCGTTACGCATATTTTGTTCGCTCGCCAAGACCAAACATTTGAAATGGCGAATACATCTCTGAAAATCTTCAATTACTTTGACAAGGATTTTGAAGAAATCGCTTGATGGTGGATTTCTTAGTTCATGATTAGGACAGTGGATTTAGTGCTTGGGATGAAAATAATCTTGATTTGCGTTTCCATTTGCGTAAACTGTGTACCTGATTTCGAATAAAGTCTAACTTTAGTCTTAGGAAAAATGCGGTTAATACTATTAATTTCAATATTTTGTCTTTAAAGTAATCTACAGTGGCGGTTTGTGTTATATAATCTTGAGGGTGTTGTATATATATCCTTCACTGTGCAGTAATGCATGTTTGTACCACTTAAATTTTTTGTATTTTTCTTTAACTTTGAGTAGTTAATTATTCAATGAATAGACTAATATCATTATTCTCTTCTAATAAGTAAGAAGTTTTAGAAAATTAATTTTTATAAAAAATAAAAATTCAAAATTTGTTTCCCATTTCCTTTTCTTATATTTCTTACGACATTTATAAAAATTCACACAGCTGTGGCTGAACAATGAGATGGCAGTATAAAATAATGTTCTTATCAATTAACGAAAAAAAATTATGGCATAGCTTCATATAAAAATAAGAATAAGCGAAATTTTTTATTAGTATCATTAAAAATAAAAATTAATTGAAAATAAAATCCATTCTTCTCGTTTAGTTTCTAACGAAAAGCTGAAAAACATTGACCTTAATGCTTGCATGTCGAATAATAATGTTTTACTCTTTGAAATCAAAAGAGCTACATATAACCTATCCCGATTCATAATGTGTGCGACAGAAAATATTTTATTTTTATTTAATGTTAAAAGGCAGACTTCAAGTTCTGATATAGTTTGTAGTAACGGGAATTATCAAGATGAAAAAAAGAGTAAATTATTCGATTACATATGTCTAAAGGTGAACTGTGATATTTTAAAATGGGAATACATATATCAGTATCTTTTAGAAATTCTATTCCTTGAAGCGAAGCTAGTTTTAATCGACATCGTGGCTCCTTAAACTATGAATCATGATCCTAAGTAGGATAGTACAGAATATTGGGGAGTTGCAAAAATTTTGAAAACATTTGTATCGCATAAAATTTCTCATCAGCATTTATGACTAAAAATTATCGAAAAAATCCTTCTAATTGCAAGAAAATTTATTCAAATTTAATTAATGTAAAAAAAAACTTTTTCAAATAAATTTTTATTTATAATCAATTACTTTTTATTTCCTTACTTAATTTCAAAGTTTTGGATGGAGAAAAAAAATGGCCGCTCTGCAAAAATGTTTGAAACTTTGCTTCTAGCTTATCTGGTGCTGTGGATTTCATTGTTCCTCCTTCAGCTTGGAAACGTGATAGGAGAAGGAAGGGTAAAACTTGCGCTCTGTAACTATGCATACGCGCTAGCGGAATTGGGCTTTACAACGCTCCACAGTTCAAGTTGCTTGTAGTTACTTTTTCCTCAGCGCTTAATCTTCAGGTAGTGAAAAAATAAGATAGAGAGTCAGTTTCTGCCTCAGTGTTTTTAATCGCGATATAATTGAAGATCGAAATCGAGTAATGTAAAATTTGGTTAGATTGCTGAAAGATTTGGTTAGATAGAATGAGAAATAAAATAAATTGATTGAATTTACATAATGGAAACAGTTGAGAGTGTTGCAGTATCGTAGTCCCTATGCACGAACCGCCCCTAGTAATTTGGATGAATGTATTTCCATTATCCAACTATTGAAATTAAACTTAAGCCATTAAATCGGAAATTATAAGGAAACTTCAATTTTAAAGTGGATCAAATTCATGTTTTGCCCATTTTGCTCTGAAACTGTCATGGTTGTGTAGTAGTGCTACACACTACCATGCGTATTATTGGTTCAAGTCCGTAGTTCAATTTCTATATACCAGGGAGCAAAAAAAAGTCTACTTTTTAAAAGTTATTTTTATAAGTTTTTTAACATTATTTCAAAATTTATTTTATTAGAATTCGACTGTTTTTCATCGGAAATGAATCTTATGGACTTTGTCCACTTTAACTGTGAACCATCCATATATAAACGTGATTCACTTATTTTTTTTTATTTAACCCGCGAGGAAGCGCCTCGGACTTCGTATGCCCGGGGTCCTATATTTTTCAATAAAACAATCAGGAATTCACGTTTATTTAAATAGAAAACATTTGTTCCATACAGTGTATAAAACATAAAAAAATATAATTATCAGCTTAAAGCACTTTTAGGGTCTGCATTAAAATGAAGACCGAAGAATGCTTAAACTTCTGATGGTATTTAGGAGCAGGGCACGGCTTCATTATCCAAAATTGCCTACAATAGCCTGTATATAAGAATTGATGCACTCCACAATAATTGATATATTGTCTTAAAAATAAGCATGTGGAAGAATTTTGAACCAATGTTACAACTTCTTTTTCACTAATATTTTTGGACAAATTTATGACAATGTTGCGCGTAAAAGTTCTCATATTTTTTCTTAGTTCTTTTTTACACAATTTGATAATTCCAGGTTTCTAACCATTTCCTGTTTTTAGCAGCATCTTTTAATCCCAGTTTTCTTCGCTAAAATCTGTGTATTCACAAAATCCGATGAATTGTCCTCTTTAGAATTCGGCTTACGATCTCTATCCATTCATCAACAATATCTTTATTTCCTTCTTTAATCGATTATTAATTAGGTGATAGTTGAGTTAAAACTTTTCCAATCTTTGCATTTTATATTTATTTCTCAAATAGCTATAAACTATCGCCCTTTGTCTGGTCTCCATTGCAATCCTACGAAGTTACGAGTGCCCGAGCATATATTTTCTTAGATATGTGTTAGGAAGTAAATGATCTTAAATGCAGATACTGTGAATCTAGATCTTTTTCATAGAGGGATTTATTTTCTGTAATAAATCATTGCAGCCTCCAGGCCAGGCAGGCCCATTGCGTATCCTCCCGTGTTAAATCTGAGTCTTGATAAATGGTCACTTTCAAAAAATAATAAATTTAATAACATATTTTACTGATATCTCAACTGATAAACAAGAAGAGTAAAAGTTACATTGTTTTAAAAAAAACTAATTTATTGTTTTTTGTACACCGTATAATGATAGCTTGGGATGAATAGAACCACAGACGCCAGGTAAGCAAATTTAATGACGTCATAAAGGAGTTAAATAAATTCTCCTGTCAAAAAGTTTCTATGTGTCTTGGAATTTAATTATATACATGCCAACCTATGGCTAAATTTAGTATTTCTATTAATAGATATCTTCAGTTCAAAGCATTGTCACAAAAACTCTAATCAAATTAATTCGAGCCCACGCTTAAGGAATACCGGTACATGGGCTTCTATCATTGGGTCGAATCCCGAGAAATCAAGTCGAAAGAGTCGGATTGCGGGCTCGAGGGAGCTATCGGGGGTGATGAAGAGAGGAATCGAATGACAGCTAGTTAGATGCTTCGGCCATTTAGGGTTTTTCTTCACCAAAGGACAAAACACTTTATTCGCGGCTCTTTTCTTAGGAATTCACTTAAGATATAGAGTGCTGGTTCTGCAAGCTAAAGCCTTTATCACTTGGCATTTTTTACATGCTTTTATGTAACATAGCTTCTTTATTTCTTAATTTATTGTTTGTAAAGGATGCAATTTTTTATAGATTGTTTGCTACTTTCCGATATGTTAGAGTTTTGCAATTTTGCACAATTATTATATATTCCGATTAAGAATAAACTATTTTGATATTTTCTGAACAATAAAAATCAAAAAATATACTAAAGATGTAATTAAAATTAAATTTGGAGTTTTTCTGTCAGGTTTTATTTTTGTTTTTACTATTTTGATTTCCCTTCAAATTTTGATGAGAACATTTTCTACATTTTAGCATGATAATAAAATCATGTTTCTCAAAAAGAATTATTTTCTGTTGTGAGTGAATTAACTGCGGCGATCACTTCTGTGTATGCAAGCGTCCTTAGCACTTTGTACTCTTGTGCCCAATGATATCTTTTACATATTCTTGTTGGATAGCGTTTATTATCAAAATCATATAATAGCGAAAACACACAGATTAATTTTTAGGAATTGAAACAAATCAATAACAATATTTTTCAGCTTCCTAAAGCGCCAAATCAATCCTCTCACTCACAACTGCATAATTATGCAACTTACTACCTTTCGGATTGCAAAGTGTTAAAATAATTTTTTGATTTACATCTATTTGGAAGATATTTTATTAGTATTTTTTACTGATATGTTACTGAAGTAAAAATATTGTTGTCGTTGAAAATTCCAAACTTGAGATTTTGAAAAATCTCAATGTGTTATACCGGGGCATATATGGGACTTTTTGTTGTGGAACTACTACACATTATAATATACTAATTTTTGATCGAGTCTGTGAATTCAGTTTCCATACTACTACTGCTACACCAGCCATATCCCCGTTCCTAGAGCGTAGATTGCTCCTGATCAGTTTGGGATGGATGTGATTGGGAATGGGGAGACCTGGGGTGGTTCTTGCGTTCGAATTCTGAAAAAAGCAACAGCAAAATTGTTGCTGAACTAGCATTGCGCAACATTTTCTCTTTCTTCTGATAAATTGCACCATTCATGGAGCGGAATGCAAGAACTTAAAGCTATGAGTTTAAATCTTAGATACGAGCTGTTAACTAGCAACTCTCTAATTAACTCTAAAATAGGTTAACATGTAAAAATGGCAGATCAAGTATCATCAAACAATAAAAAAAGAAAACTATGAAAAGATAGCAGACATAACAAAATAGGGGCTAAACTAATTAAACATGCACTCTTCTACAAACAGGCAAATAGGGTTCAAGGAATAACATTTCAAACAACAAACGCATACTTTTAAAAAAGGTATACACACAAACTCAAAAAGATAAGTAAAAAAATTACTAAAAGTTACTTTCTGAAGCGATAACAGTAGAATGGTTAAATATATTTGTATGTACAGTAGATAAATCAACAATAACAAGTACTAGGAGAAGAGTTCCAAAATAACACTTATTCAGAATCCTGTTGAATAATTTATGACGGAATGGGATCAAGGAGCGCCATTCGTAGATGTTCAATGTTCTTTTAGAGTTTATATTAGGGTGATGACAGCAAATTCAGGTTTCACCATCTAAGCAGCTGCTCATTTGCCTGTATGAACTCCATAAGAATCCTTAGTCTTCTTCTTGCATGTGGATTTGAGACAAGATTTCGAACCCAGGGAAGTTTATGAATTGTTGAAGAAGCTTCGAACTGAAAGGAAAGAGTAAAAGGGCAGACGGTGGTATAGTGGAATGGAGTGTCTACGTCCCCATATGCACAGTTGTCCGAAAAAGCCAATCCGAATCTTTTGAAGTAGCTGGGAAATGGACCAGGTCCAGTTACGAATAGAATTTCGTAACTGGACCATTGTCTAGAGATCAGTGTGACCTTTTGTGAAACGTCGAAAGTGTGACGGCTAGTTTTTCCTTCTTCCCATTCTCTCTACCAGGATCTTAGAGACAATTCTGTTAGTGTTTTCTTCAAGAAACTAATTGTTTTTTGTAGATTAAAAGCAGTTCCTTATATCGTAGCTCTTTTTTTCTAATTGATCAGACTTTTCGTTTCCCAACTGGCCATTGTGAGCTTCAATCCAGTTTATGGTTATATTTGGATGTTGAGAGATCAAAGTTTGAACTCTTTTAGCTGTTTTGTTGGTAATTTTAAGTAATATGATGGCAATGAGACTGGACATGTTGTTGCTCCAGATGTTGCAAACCACATTTTTTCGACTGCCCAGATTATAGCTTCGTGTATTGCCAAGAGATCTGCCAAGAATACGCTATTCTTTGGTTGAAGTTTGGCCATCCATTCTTGGAGCTGTGTATTGTCCTGCAGAGTCAAGAAGACGCTACCTGCGTTACCCTATATTTTTGAGCCATCTGTATATATATATATATATATATATATATATATGAGTCCTTTAGAATCTGTTTTATGGGGAGAAAGATTAAATCTATTTTCGAGATCAAATTTAGCAGGATGTTTTCTGAGATAAAGGTCTTTGGCTTCAAAATCTTCTGGTATAAATTAATTCGCCTAGGAAGTATTCTCTCCTTCTTAGTCTTGTCACTCGAACTTAAACAGTTTCTTGTTCCGCCCTTAAGTAAAGAGTTAAGATTCCAGTTATAGGCAGCAGGGCAGCTGTTGGTGTGGTATGATAGGCTCCAGTAATGAATAACAGAAGTTTTCTTTGAATCGTCAGGAGTAATTTCTTATTTCGGGATGTGAGATTAGACCCCCAAGCTACAGTACCATCGAGAATTATCCTCTCTTCCACTGTGAAATAAGGTATACTGCGATGTTCTTGCTTGAGGCCCTATGTTGCCCCGGCTATTCTTGCCATTTTTTGATGGGTGAGTACAGCCGTCATCTCTTGGTGTTTAATATGCGGATCCCAATTAAGCTTCTCATCATGGATGATCTCTAGATACTTGATGGTGCTACTTCTTTTAATATATTCTGTTCCCGTTTGCTAGTGCGACCTCGTACAAGCTTCCTAATCAAAATGTATGCAGACTTTGAGACAGAAATTCGATGCTTTTTCCTATCCTTTCAAGTTCTAAAGATATCAGGTGTTTGTTTGAGCCAAGATTTTGAAATCCGTAAAAAAGAACTCTGTGATAGGAGGAGAGGAATAAATTCGAAGGAATCTATAAGGACAAAAGAGCTAAATACAAGAGAGACCTCTTAAAGGCAAAACGCAAGTCCTTTGGCGCTCTCTGATACTCAGCCACCAGAGCCTATTGTAGATAATATAAAACCATTGACCGCATCCTCCCCTCCGAACTCTTCAAACAACCAGTACTCACAGAAGGCGGCTCTGCCAAATCATTTGCTTAAAAATGTTGGCCGAACTATGCCCTCACTCCCCACATCAGAAAACAACCGGCCAAACTTCCACAGTAGAAGAATCACCCTTAGGGGGCACAGAGATCACTCAAGTTTTAAAATAAATTCCTAAAACTAAGGCCCCATTATAACGTAATTGACAACGTCGTACTTAAAATTATCTACAATAGTTTTCCGCGTCTTCTAACAGCGTATTTGAATAAATGCCTCGCCCTTTAGTCCGTTCTAAAAGCACTGAAAATTGGAATTGCTGTCCTCTTCCATAAAAAATCTAGACAAATGTATTCTCAATTCCTACAGACCAATTACTCTTCTTCCAACATTAGGCAAAGTTCTTAAGAAACTACTTCTGCAGAGGCTAAACTTTCAGCTCCGGTCACAAAATTTGATGCATCCTTTCCAGTTTGGCTTCCGGGAAAGAAAGTCGATTGAACACGCACTTATAAAGCTCCAAGACAAAATACAAGAAGCAAAACAAAGCCATAAATATTCATTGAAACTTTAATTAGATATTAAAGGTGCCTTTGACCATCTTCAATACCACGCAATAAGAGAAAGGTTGAAGAAACTTAATTTGAATGCATCTACATCAGTAAGTCTTTTGAATACACTGAATGACAGACAGGTTGTTTCACAAACTAACGCAGGAACGATTTTCTGTTCACAAAAACTAGGCTGTCCTGAGATTTCCTGCTCTGGGCCTATGTTTTGGAATTTGATTGCCGATAAAATCCTTGATGAAGAATTTGCACTTGTTGTTCACCTCCAGGCGTTTGCGGGCAACTTCGCCTTTCTCATTTGCTCGGGAAATAGAGAAGACCTCAGTTTTCATACTAAAGAAATCAAGTCGTCGATACAAATGCAAACTATCGAATATGCTATATAATACTATAGCACATTCTATAGTTTTAATTTGTATCGACAAAGTAAGAAAGTGGTCAGTATTTAAAATAGATACGGAGAATGTTTTTTCTTCAAAACAAAAAGTTCGTTAGATTCTTTCCCATTGCGGACAAATCCTATAGACTTAATAGGAAAATAGCTCCGCAGCAAAACGTCACCCATGTGCACCCGGCCTTAAATTTTCTTGAGTAAGGATAAAAAATAATCTGATTTGTGTCTGTGTGGTGAGAAGGAGATGTGTAAATACGGTTGCACAAAAATGGATAAAAGTGATACTGTGATCTTAACACCAAACTTGTGGATATGTATGAAATTCTAACCAAAATCCATCAAATGAAAGAGGAAATTTATATAAAAACATAGTCAATTACCTTCATATTTGTAATAAGAAAATATTATTTAAGATGTTTCATCAACTTTTAATTTATGATCGATTGCATCTTTAAATTTTTAATTACAGCATTATTATATTTCGTGCAGCCACTAATATGAGAGAAAAATGAAATAAATTATGCATTTTAATTTTTTCATTCATTTACATTCCCACTGTCATTTTATCCAGAAAAAATTAAATTTTTAATTTAAATATAATTTTAAATTTTATCACTAGACATATGTATTATACGGATGTGAGCTTTGGATTCGACGCTTAGAACAAGAATATACTTAATAAATTACTTGTACTTCCAAACTCGGTTTTTCAATAACTTTTATTTCAACTTTATTTTAAATATATTCAGTTGAGGGTATAAATTTGTACTATGAAAGCTATTACAACATATTATAGAAAGTATTCTTTAGTTTTCATTTCTTGTACATAAATGTAATTGCAATGATATTCGCCGTAAGAAAAGCCTATGTTGGATTATATGGTAAAATGGAGAGAAGTACGCTTTCGATTTTTCCTTTATTTTTTCTGTGTGATTGAAATTCAATCATCGAACCAAAGAGCACATCAACACTTTCTTACAGCGTCGAATTCTGATAACATGGTTTACATTTAACACAGATAAAAGAAAAATGAAACATGGTACTTCTTCAAAAATCTCAAATTCTTCTGTAGCAAATAAATAAATAAAAAGTAACATTAAAGTACTACGCTTGGCATGCTGAATTCCCTTAGCAGAGTTTCGCTATAATTCGCAAGGAATTAACCATCTGACTGCGTATCCCGCGGTTTGGAAGCAAGTCTATTTTATGCTACATCCTGCGATTTTCACAGGCTAATGTGTTAACTTTGTACTTTTATAGCGTTGGATCATATTATATTAATAAACTTTTCATATAAATAGCAACTCGCTTGCTCAACGGTATTTGAACACGTTTATGAACTTTGCATCTAAATTGTGATTTAAAAAATGGCACAGTCAGATCGAATCTACGAATCGAAGATTTTACTGTGCATATTTTTGGAGAAGTTACGTATCCCGAATCCAGCAGAACGTTTTGGCATCACAATATCCATTTGATTGTCACTTCTTAACAGAGAACAGAATTGCTCCCAATGGTTGGGAAATAAAATAATTGCCCGTTATTTGTGAACAAAATAAGTCTCTAGTAGCAAATCAATGATTTTGTATTAAATAATAAATGTATAAATAATGAAATTAAAAATTCTTTAGGTTATAAATATTTTTCATAAAAATTAGCCACATAATATACTCCTGCTTTTATGGCTAATTTTTATGTACATCAAGAGCAAAAATTTAAATAATTAACAATTAAGTTTGGTATAGTTCAAATTCGTTGTTTTTATGCCAATTAACTAAATAATATTGCTTTTTAGATAATAAATGTCCACTTGCATTGCAAGAACATATTGCGCCATAAACTGTAAAACCTTTTAACGAAAAAAAGGCACAAACAAACAAAAGAATAATATCCTGCCACTGGTCTCTTTATGAAAAACTTGATGTTGAAAACATCATGCGAAATGGCTCCTAAATGATAGACATGTTGCTCTGAAAACACCTTTGAACTTAATGGATCGTATAGCGAGAGGCACAATTGATTACAGAAACAATTTTTATGATAGCAAGTTCATAAACTGAAAAGAGAGACGCCACATCCACACACACACATTCTTCCTCTTTCATTTTAACATTAGTAGTTATTTAATCCATTAAAACTTGCCGCTGTGTAGAAGATTTAAAAGTATATTATGGACCCAGCAGTGCTTAAAATCTGAAAACGCATATCTAGTTCGACAAAAATACCCGTTCGTGATAATTCCGGCATAATCACCTTTATATCAGGAGTAATTCTGTCCGCAAAAAAATTATTACCCTAACTATAATGATAATTGCCGTAAAAGGAAAGGGAATTTCTAATAATGACTTAATTCGTACTTGGGGTAATTCTAGTAATTTATCGAATAACGGCCATTTAATGCCGCGCATCAATTAAGCGGCAGAAAATTCTTGTTGCCCTTATTTTTAAACCCACCAGAAGAGGCATTAAATGTATGAAGTGGCGCCCATAATTAAATGAGATTTTATTCGGGATTAGTATGGCGTAGCGCATAAATTAATTGGAACGTGCCGAGCAATATAATTAAATGGACCGCTGGAATTAATACGCGCCGCGAAGCATCGACAATTATTTTGATTCATTTTTGTGAACTTATTTAAAATTTCTCATTCTGGCAGGGCGAAAAACGTACTTGATTATAGTTATTTGTCCCTCTTCAAACTTTCTAACAACCGGTCCGTGATAAGGGGCTCGGAAACATGCTAATGTGCGTGCTTTATGGAAGTGATACGAGGAATTATGCGAAAAGAAAAACTTGTTGACTTTTACCCGCTCAATGCATAGCAGAACATTCACTTCAGTGCAATTACAGGTTTTAACAAGATGTTTATCATTTGATAAAAAAAGAAAAAATTCACATTCAAACAGTTAGAATGTATAGGGCAAAATTAAGAAATTGAATAAAATAGAGGAAAACTAATGTAGCAAAAATTTAAATATGCTATTGTGGCAACAAAAATAATTTCCGTAATGTATTTTACAAAAATAATTCAATATTTTGTATTTATTGAATTATTTACAAAAATAATTCAATTTTTTGTATTTTTGAATTATTTACAAAAATAATTCAATTTTTTGTATTTTTGAATTATTTACAAAAATAATTCAATTTTTTGTATTTTTGAATTATTTACAAAAATAATTAAATTTTTTGTATTATTTACAGAAATAATTCAATTTTTTGTATTATTT
>BGPR01000280.1:262248-325499 GCA_013235015.1 Araneus ventricosus
AAATAATTCAATTTTTTGTATTATTTACAGAAATAATTCAATTTTTTGTATTTTTTGAATTATTTACAAAAATAATTCGTTTTTTTAAGTATTTACAAAATAATTGAATTTTTTTATACAATTTTTTATATTTTTGAAATTATCTACAAAAATAATTCAATTTTTTTCTGATGATCATTTTCTTTAAGTTGAAACTAATAAACTCAATGTAAGGCATCCATTGCTTAGATCAGGCATCAATATTGTTACTTCTCTGGCCTGACGGTAGGCCGGTATCTTGCTAAAATTACGAGATATAACATCAATAATGTGTCTCATCCAAAGTGATAGTTAATAATAAATAGTTTTATGAAAATTTACCGTCTATGATAACATTGCACGTTGCCTTGATTTCACATTCAAGTGATTCCACAGAAACTCCACCATTTTCAAGAAGTTCACACTCATTAACCATTCATACAAATATTTGTTCAACTGTTTCTTTTATGATAAGCCATTATTCATAATTAATAGTCAATTATTGTGCTCTTAGTGATAAAGCTGTAAATAAACAAGTATTAGCGATTGATTTGCAGAAGTTCTGATGGCATTTTCAGCATTTTCCCAAAAAAATCTGTCTGGAAAATCCATTAAATTCGATTCAACTACCAAATTCACGAATCACCAAAACCAATATGAAACGACTCCAATACAGGCCCAATGTTTCACAATTTGAGATCACAAAAAGAAAATAGCGACACTTATACAGTAACTATTACTTTTAAAAAGCAGAGTATTATAGTTTGCTCTCTAACGCTTTACAAATACAGTTATATCTCAAATTTGGAGTTGGTTCCTAAGAGCATAACTGTACCCATATGTATAAAAAATTTAAATTGCAGAAATCAATTTTTGAAAGTCGATTTGGTAATAAGATTTTTGAATGCATAATAAGTCATTATTTCAACAGAAAATATTCTGCTTTCATTGTGCAATCATTAAACTTTTACAATGAATATAATGCCTTAAGAATAATTTCCGACATTTACACTGATCGAAATTTTTATTCAGATTATTTCAAAACACTTCAAAATTTAACAACATTTCTTTATCCTACAAAATAAAGTGTCCGGAGTTTAATTAACAGTCTAAACATTAATTAAATAAAATTTCAGGTAAATTGTTTACGATATAGCTTGAAGCATAGTATTTCCTAGTACTTATTTTAAGATTAACATTAA
The DNA here is from genome assembly GCA_013235015.1 of Araneus ventricosus. NCBI lineage: Eukaryota > Metazoa > Arthropoda > Arachnida > Araneae > Araneidae > Araneus > Araneus ventricosus. The sequence continues at coordinate 263,469 of BGPR01000280.1, forward strand.
TTTAAAACCAAACCAAAAGTTCAACATGCTTGACAAAGCATTCTACCCACCTTGAAAAACAAAATTCAGTATATTCATTAATTAATTGTCAAAAGACAGTAAATTTTCGTAAGGCCTTTTTTCATACAAAACGTGGCAGAATCTTTCAGTTAGTGAAAACAAATAATCAATCATTCTGCAGACGTGAGAAACAAATATTTAACCCTATATAATTAAATTTTGAATTTTTACATCAACCGTGACTTTACATGTCCTTACAACGTCTGTGTATGTATGACATGAATTAAATTACACCAAAACACTGAGAAAAGGTAGAGATTGAAGTGTTATTCTTTTTTCGTGTGTGCTGTTATATATGTAAATGCAATATCAGTCCATTTAGACAATAAACTAATTAGGTGTGTGAAAGACACATATTAACCGCTTGATGGGCAATGTACATAAAAAGACAGACAGTGGAAGAGCAGATTTTTTTGAGATTTCGTTTACGCTCTTACTTTTCTTACGCTTCCTAATTTAATTCGGAATTCAGTGACAAGTGATTTAATTTGTTAGGTAGGGATGTTTAATTTACTGTTCGTTAAAAGGGCCTTAATTGAGTAAATGTTGAAATAAAAAAACTTGCCTCAGTCGTTTTGTTTGTTGCTTTAAGTCTATTGATTTAGATTAGTCAGAGGTTACAATTTATTCAAGTACCTCTTTTGGTGCCATGTTTTAAAAAGTGACAGGGTTCCTTTACACTTTGCAGCTGTTAAATCCTTTATAGAATATTTGTGTTTGAACGACTTAGTATTTGCTCAACAGGATTGAATGATTAAATAAGATTTGTTGTAACTATTATTTAGAGGTTAGAAAGTGGTAATTATTTACTGGTAAATGAGTTGAAGATTACCGCTTATAGAATGAGGAGATAGAGATTTGAACATGTCTGTGTGGTTTAAAATTGATTTGTTTAATTTGTTTCAAGAAGTCTATTAATTAAAACAAATCTTCTTAAAATACTTTATGACTAAATATGCATCACTCAATGATTTGACTGAATGAAGATAAGAACTAATTTCCAGTTAGAGGTTAAATTATTGTTGATGAAGATTAGATTTCATATTTACGATGTATGGACGAAGATGAAATATCAGCCGATACACCACTATCCAAATTTCGATGCAAAACAAGGTTTGGAGAACAGGGAATGATTTATCACGACCATAACACATGGTGAATCTTGATTGGACTTGGGTCTCGAACCTATGATCCTCAATATTAATGAATGGTGGATTGCATCATCGTTCATAGGAAGGTAACTACATAAGCAATAATGTCTGAGAGGTTCATGCATTTATTCATTAGATTAACGCCTCGAATTGAAGATGTACGTAAACCTATTAGGAAATAATTTTCTTCTACGAATTCTATTCTAAATCCGATGCCAAGAAAAAATTCGCTCATTAAATGAGAAAAAGTACCACCACTAGGTACAAAAGTCGTTTCTTCAAGTTATAAGGGATATAAAATTATTGGCCTGAAAAATTGCGCTCATAATGGGGGAAAATTAAAATTACCACTAAATGGGCACATGAGGTAATGTTTTAGAATTACTAGAAATATTATTATTTTCATACATTTATCTCACGTATATACTTGTGAGATATAGAGATATATGTATATATCTAATTTTTGGTAAATTTTCAATAGGTAGCAATTAAAACTTTGTATATATTTGGTAATTGTCATCATTTCTCAACATCTTGTTTCTGAGTGTAGGAAGGAGGTAATCCTTCAGCTGACTGAAAACCAAAAGAAAAAAAGTTTAATCTCTTGGAAGAACTATCTTTAAACAATTCTGTTCCAGTTTATTTTCTTCCTCACTTACGTTCTCGCTTAACCAAGTGCGAAATTTTCACTTCGAAGCCACTAAAGAGGAACAAAACAACTCCAACGAGTTGCAAGAAAAAAAGAAGAAAGTCCCTGTCTACATAAAGGACCAGAAAGTATAGTTTTCAAAAAGTTGTCCAGTGTGTGTTCTGTTATTGTTCGAGAAATGATTGAAAGTTTCTTCTAGTGTACCCGTCGGAAGTTCTAGTTGAGGGCTTGTGAATTCTTTTCCTTGCTTTTTATGCCAGCCATTGTTCTTTGGGGTTTTATTTTTACGCCATATTTTTATCTTCACCTTCTTTTCTCTTCTTCTACTTCCTCTTCTTCTTCTTTATCCCACTCTTGTATGTTTCGTTTTAAGGGAAAGAGTTATCCATCTTCCCGAAGCATTCTTTACGCATTTTGGGGATAGAGGCTGCCAAATGAGGACTTGATAAGTTTTCTACGCGTCTGGAATGCACTGGGAAGAAAATGTGAAAGTGGGCATGAATAAAAATTGCATGGGTGGGAAAGAGGGTTGAAATAAGGCTAATCCATCTCGCTGAAAGTAAAATTTTAAAACATTTGAATAATTTTGTATGCATTACGCTTTAATATTCCTAGTTTAATCCTCAAATCTCTTTCTCATGCGCTTAGGTGAGTGAAGAATTGCTTTTCCCCCCAGTCAGGTAATCTTGAAGTAAAGAATATAATGTGAAAGATATAAGCACTGAAATTTTAATGTTGGACCAGATGGTTGGTGGGTTTTGGATTTTTATGGCCTTAGAGTCAATTGTAGCTGTACGATGCCAAAGACATGTTAAATTTATAACTTTCATAGGAATAATTACAGTTTATGATGATTAAATTGTGGTAATGTGCTATGTTGTACTGTAACATAAAGCTATGACTCCGTGATATGATAACTATTAATTTGGTAGCAGCGAAACTCTTGAAATAATTTGTTCATATAAACTTCAACTGTAAAAAATAAATCCTGTTCATTATAGAATTTATCTCCACTGAGAGTCTGAAACATGCCCAGTTACTGAAGATATTGAAAGTGAAGTTCTTTGAAAAAAAATATCACCATTGCAGTGTCATGGATATTCTGTCATGATATATTTAACTGACAAGTAACTGGTGCACTGTGGTGTATTACGTTTCAAACAATATTCAATTTCATTTTCTTTGATTCTGCTTCTCTTTTAAGTTATTTATTCTTTTTTTTATTTCTTTCGATTTTGAAATAGGATAAGTATGCCTTATAAGTTCGTATACAAGATAATAGTTATAATAATATTTTTCAGAATGTGTCTCCAATTATTTTTTGTTCTGGAAGTACACGCAAATATATTGAAAGCTTTTAAATTTTCAAATTGTTTTAATATCTCCAATCTCTAATTTAAGAACATAGGAATAATGATCATACATTTATGATGTATCAAATATTATATCAACAACTTTTTAAAATAAATACTTGCTTTTTAGCCAAACTTTGCTGAAAGATAAAACAAAATTAACTCAAAATAAATGGAATGTTTGTCCTCGACAAATTAAACATTTATAAAAAAATAGTGCAATAAGGTTTTCTTACAATTGTGAGATGTTAAAAAGAATAGTTGTGTTTGTGACATGTCTGTGAAATAAAGTTATATAATGGTCATAATAGTTTCATAATCCTAAATTGTTATTTTTTATTACAGGTGTACCTGGGATAAAATTAAAGACACATGCCATCTTTAGTAAAGAAACAGGTAATACTTACTTTAATAAAAATATTTTAAATCCACTAACAGAAAATTTTTGTATTCCGATACAACAAAGTTTGTTAATTTTGTTTATGACTATCTCGAAAGTTTGAATGACTATCAAAAGAAAATCATATATATATAGAATAAACGAATCTGATTATTTATGGTGTAATGTGAAGTCATTTCTAATCATTTGTATAATATGAAGTCCAATTAGATGTGTCGCCGTTCAACAATAAAGAAAAAAAATTCTACAGGCAGTCCATCTTTGGAAGTTCTTCGATATCTTAAGAAAGTCCGTTAACCTGACCATCTCCCTCAATGTCTTAAAATTCATAAAAGAAATTCCCTCGTTAAAAGCATTTCAAATCAAGTTAAAAAACTTATAAAGTCAACAGCGGACATTGAAAGTAAGAATGCAGAAATAGAGGCATTGAAATTTGTGCTACATTAATACATTTAAAAATCAAAGATAATTAAATAATTTTTCAATAAACTACATTATTTATATTAAAATTCCTTTTAACAGTGCGTTCCAGAAACGCATTCATTTTCATGTTGTTTAAATAGAGGTGTTAATCTTGATGGGAGAAAAAAAAGAAATAGGAAGTAACACTAATGCATTTCCTTCCGTTTGCAGTTTCAAAAATAAAATTCATGACGTTTCTAAAAACTATTTTAACAGCTATCTATTATTAAAAATGAGTAACACGTATACACTTACATAAACAACAGTGTGCAAAGAAATGAAAGCATAAGTATTTACAAAGGAGCTTGAAAGAGAAAAAATCATGGTAGCAATTAAATTCCTGTTTATTTTAATGTCAAAGAATGTGTTTAATGGATCATCGCATTTTTGAAAGCAATAATCCCTCTTTTAAAGAAATAAATAATGCTTCAACATAAAAGAGACACTCAATATAGAACAAAATGCTTGTGTTAAGTACTCAATTCTTTTTTTTTTGCAGTTTAGAAAATAACCTATTTAGTATTACGTAAAAAAGGATTGGATTTCCTCAGTGATTATAAGATTATTTAACAGAACTTCAAGATGATTGTCATCTTTTTGTTCAATGTGATTTCATTTTTATGCAACAAGAGAAATGAATCTTGTACTGTTGAAAAACAGTTTCCTTTGTTTCCAAACAATTAAAAAATTTTTGTTATTTACATCTTTTAATAATTCTGGAACACTTTGTCAATTTAACATTTTTTAAGAATTCAGAAAAGATTAAAACTAACCAAAAATATAAATTCATAAATTAATCATAATTTTCTTGATTACTTTTGCTTGTGATAACGACCCTTTTCTTTTTGTATTATAAAATGAACATTTTATGAAAATTGTAAAATAAAAGCGTTGCCAAATACATTTGTTTGCTTAGAGTTATTCGTTTTGACTCAAGGAAATTTCAAATAGAAATTTGTGACATTAAGAATCATTTTTAAATAATTAAAATTACTATTAATCAAATAATACGAGAATTTACCTGCAAAGATTCAAACCTAAAAAAAATTCAACTGACATATCTTGTTTCATATTCAGGGCCATTATCTTGAACAAAAAAATATAACTCCAAATTACTAAATTTATAAACTTGAAATTTTTTTCATTCAAAACAATTAATTTAAAATTTAATTAAATTCCCTTCAAATTCTCTTTTGAATGTGGAATAGAAGATATGGAATTTGATTTGTGATTTCTTTTAATTTTATTTATTCATCTAAAATGCATCACAAATTTTATAATTATTTTAGCAACAAATTAAATTATTAATTAATTACGTATAAAAATTTACTCTTCGATTTTCATTTATTCATAATTATTTTAGTAAAAAATTAAATTACTAATTAATTAAGTATAAGAATTCACTCTTAGATTTGTTTACAGTTCAATCTGCAATTTTTTGCATTTTTCTCTGTAATATATGCTCAAATATTAGTTTCAAATATTTCTAATACAATTTTCTTAATTAAGTCGTTTGAATCGAAGTTATTATATAAATGAACAACAATAAGTTTCGATTTAATGAATTTTTTGAAATTTAAAGAATGTTTTCAACCCTTAAAAGCTGAAAATTTCTGTAAAGAATGTAACAGAACGATAGATTAACAAAATATATGAATGAAAACAAAACTTTTAGCTATTTCTAAGTGATTTTTGCATATAGGGTGATACTAAATTCAGCATACAAACTGTTATGGGAAGCGCAAAAATCAAAACTCTGCATAACAACATAGGGATGTATGACCGCTGGCGACACACGGATGTGTTAGTGCATACAGGAGTATATAGAAATACCACGCCAATAACGGGTGGAAGCTCTTTGTTTGATAATACTTTGCATTTAGACAATACATTAGCATTTCACGTTTCATAAAATCTGCTGAAAGGTCTTATCTTCCACAGTTATACACGCTTTACAGTAACAAAGAATGAATGGTGAAGCTTTCTGGAAATACCCAGTACTTCGAGGACATTATGCTGCCTCATCGTGGCGGGGGTGGTGACTATGGGTAGAATGGGCGATGTACGTCTGGAGTTTTTTCTTCTGGCAGGGTCACCCAAGGCGTGAAGGCCATTCCATTATACCCAGCTAAAGCATAAAGACAATGGACAAAGTCAGACTTCTTCCCTTGGGCATCCAAGGTCTAGTGCGAACAGAAGCTGCAATCTCCTCCTTTACCATGAATCGTTCGCCTATAGTATTGGATTTTCTGTGGACGATCGGACTCTTGGACTTGGTCTAGCTGAGGACTAGAACAAGTGGGATAAGGAACAACAACACTTAGAGGACATTTGCAGCAACAATGGAGATTCTTGCGAAGAAGTCGGCATGCCCTCCATGTCAGCATTTGTAAACTGTTATGTGTTCATTGTACGCAATCTAAACTTAAAATGAAAAACTGTGAAATCGATCTACAGTTCTGGCGAACAACGCCCCTTAGCCCATGTGGTTGGCATTTTTGGCCATGATTTATTCTGAAACTTTGGCTTTATTTATTGTTTCTTGCCTTTCTTAACATTTTTTACTTTTCATGTTGAATCTTTCTGTAGAAAACAAACTATACCGTTGTAAGTTAAAACTCCTTCTCGTTCTATTTTTATAGGCGCTAACTGTAATAAAAATAATAAAAACTTAAAATAAGTTTCCGATTTTTGTTCTAATTGACATACTAAGGGGAAAATCAATCAATGTAAAGAGGGAAGAAATGGCAAAATTAAAAGAAGGAATATTGACTTTCAACATATTTTAGAAAGGGACACATAGTAAATATATAAATATTTTATTTTTAAAATGTGAATCTAATTGACTCCCTTACGTATATGTCTGTAAATCTAACTTATACTTATTATTTTCGTTTGTAAATTGAATGGTGTACCATGAAAGATAAACAGATCATTTTCATATCCTTAGGGTTTTTCCTAATGTTACAGTATAACTTAGAAATCAGGGAGAATTTAAAAGATGTAATACATCATTAATTATCGCACAAAAGTATGTGTTATCCATGGCATGTAATTTTACAAAATTATTATTATTTTATTAAATTATCATTATTTTATATAATGAGATATCTATGAGTTCAGTTTCTTTCTGATCAATAAATCATTACTGCTCAAATTCAGCTTTTACACTCACCAATGGAAAATAAAAAGGAGACCCAAACCTCAAAATAAATTTAATCTAAATGAGATATTTATGCATATATATATATATTTGTTAATTATTAATTTATTATCAGATGAATTTAAAAATAATTTTTAAATATTTTTGCGGATTTTTCATACATCTAAAACTTATAAAAGCAATATTGTTGTTGAAACTTTTATAACACATCATTAATAATATATGAGAACTGTATTGACAATCGGTTAACTAATTTTTTTAACAAATTACTACCAGTGAGTTGCATATAAATTATTTATATTTTAGAAAATAAATTGATACAGATAGTTTACTTTTATGATTGTTAAATCTTTAATGAACTAAAACAAATATTATTTCGCACAGATGTTGCAATGAATTTTGTTAGAAAAGACAAGTTAATTTGTTTATAAATTAATTATGATATCTAGAATCATGACAACAAATAAAAAATGTATTCCAATTATGAATATTTAATTCAGTAATGAGGATGTGTGTGTAGATGCCGTATTTCCAATGATATTTATGCATCATTTTAATTAAAATGGAATTTAAACTTCTTTTAAATTATGTGATTTTGTCTTTTCAGAAGGTATTTCATATTTTAAAAAGATTCCATCGGTAAAACTAAAGTTTATGGTACCCAACCGTTCCTCCCCACTTAGGATCGCCAACTTTTTGTTGCCAAGAGCAAGATTGGCTTGGCGATGTAAGAACCAAAGTTAGGTGCGCATTGAGCTTTTTATTTCTCTCTCCTCACGCAATGCCTGCGGCATCTGAAAAGGAGAAATTCCGCACACAATGCCTGCGGCATCTCAAGTGGGTTCCGGGCAAATTTTTTAAAGTTAAAAAAACATCAGCGGCTTCGCTTTCATCAAAGCGAGAAACTAGTAGCTTCGCGTTTTCATTGAATGTTAGGAATCTACGTTTCTTTTTAATTCCAGGAGCGAGAAATCCATAAATAACATTTTGTATTCGACAAGAATTGCACCTCGAAGAAGAGTTTGAAGCCATATTCTCCAACCACGTCAACTGAAACAAATCCACTATCCAAATTGTCGAAATTCAAAACGTAGAATTTCAAACGAAGTTTCATTCAAATTCAAAGAAATCGACCAATGAAATAGTAAATAACACTTACCTGACCAATAAAATCGAAGCGATGAAGTGCGAAGCGAAAATATAACGATACCTGCGCGAACCAGACACGAATTGGAACAATCCTGCGCAACCAAAACAAATGTTCTGACTTCGCCAATCCGTCTTGAGATTGGCGACAAGGAATTGACGAGCCAAAGTGCAGAGAAATGGCTATGTACCTTAAACTTTAGCTTAACCGATTCTATCAATATAAGTGGAAACATTTTTGAAAAAGTTACTACAGAGACTGAAAATTAAACTATATAAATGGAATATTATGTTATAGGAACAGAAATTATGACAAATAACTGGAATTAGTCATTGTATAAATATAAGTTATAAATGCCTAGAAGTTTCTTTAACTGAACTTGAGTCATCCGAAGCCGTAAGGTTAAATGCATTAATGCATGTTAAATGCATACCGGAAGAGTTGCTGTGGAATGATGGTATTGTCTCAGCGTATGGGTCAGTGGACAGTACGCTCAAGGCTCGATTCCATCGAAGATCCTCCATGAATGTGGCCATGTTGGACTCTAAATTTGCAATTTCGGCGTTCATCGTTAGCATTTAAAATTTCAAGTTCCGTCGAAAAATAACCATCGTATATTTTTATAAAAAGACTGTAAACAAAGTCTATTGAATAGTGTCGATGTGTTAAAACTTCTTTGGATAATAAGGCATTGAAAATCCACTTTTGATGGACTTCTCGTCATATGACAAATACGAGTAGTCAGATTACGTTTAACAATTCATCAAGGAGTGAAATTTGCGTTCTCACTATCTGATGTGGTCATACTAGTTGCTGATAATAATGTATACTTAAAAGTCGAAAATGTTTTAGATTTTTTATGCAGTAACTAGTAAATCACCCATTATGGTATGACGGATGCAAATTGCCTCTTCATTCGAAAGATTTCCCGTCAAATTAGACGTGTTTAAATAGATATATATGTGAGAGAAACGTTTAACATTGATTGAAAACAAATAATACAAGCAAGTGTTTTATGACAGCTTGTGATGGAGTTTCGGCTTCAATTTGTCTTCTATAACTCTTCAATCCCGGGGAGACTTTCTCATCTAGATCCTTTAAAACCGGGACTTTTTGGGAGGAAACAATATGAATTGGACTCTCCCAACATGGGTGGTCATTTTCCCCACCACCCCGCTCCTGCTATAACATTCCCTCAAGGCGCACGGAAATGGGCTGTAGTTCGCAAGGATAATTGGTTCCCCCTACCGTGTTTATCTCCTAAGCGATCTCAGAACATCCCCTCCCCTCAAAGAAACCAACAGCCCCAGACCTGCCTTCACCGCTGTTAAGGGGGAATTTTTGGACCGCCCGGGACCGCCTCGCTCTGTGTGAGAGGGATAAGCGAGTGCATCTACTGCACGAATCCTGTCGAGCCATTCCAGGCTTTGCCTCGCTAACCATCTTGATTTCATTTCCTTTGTCATCCGCCGTCTTCCTGCGATGGGTTCTTCGTCCGTATTCGTCGTAAAAAATATAGTAAAATAATTCATGATTGTAAAGTATTGAATTATAGTAAAAATATATGGACAAAATATGTACATAATAATTCAATAACCATAAAATTCTCAGCTTGTCAAACGTTGCCAAAAAACATTATAAAATTATATAATCACGATTGCCATAAATAATCAGATGCATCTTAGCTTTCAAATTATATCACGCTCATGATATATCACTGACTTAATTTGCTACTTTCTATAAAAAAATGGAAATTTATTCGAAATATTTGATTAATATAATTTAAAATTTCTCGGGAACTATTGATCATAGCGAGATGAATTTTATATCAATAGATAGAAAATGTTACTTCATTGTTTTAGAGCTATTAAATCTGAAATTAGAACGACGATTACTTTTTTAAATTTAAAATTACTGAAATTTATGTGCTCTAACGGTGCTGTTTAACGTCTCGCAGTGCTATGGCGCGAATTTTATTGTTGCTGACGACAGAGCGTTACCGGATCATTGAGAGACAGATCTGGGCAATAATATTAGTAATGATCTGGTATTGACTTGCAAAAATTTCGAGTTTCTAAATCAGGCGCATTTGACAATATGCGTATTTGGGATATTGTCTTTTAGAGGCTTAGTTTGGTTTTATTTCTATATCATCAGATATACAATTCGTTTGCTAGGAACTTTTTCTTTAGTATCTTCATTCAGAAGTTTCTCAACGAATAGTAAATCAACGTATTACGAAATTAAATCAACAGAAAGACCCAGAATAAATCTTTACAAACAATAATGTGGTTCAGGCTTTATCAATTTATTGATACTATTTCTATTCTGTTGTATGTGTGATTTATTATATTTCTCTTCTTAAACATAGATTCTTCGCAAAACTTCGAAACAAGAAATTGCATATATTAATTTCGTAGCAAAGCTTCGAAACAAGGAATGATATCGTTTCATTTTTTAGTAAAAATTCCAGACAAAGAATGATATAGTAATATTTCGTACCACTCTGGCGAAATACCAAGAAACAACTCCGCTGAAATCAAAACAACGAATTATTTTATAATTTATTTTTTATTATATGTGGAAATTCCTATTATTTTGGATATCAAATGTATAGAAAGGCTTTCCTTTAAAAAATTAAAAACAACGATATCTTTCTTAGTAATTTCCATCGTCTACATCATTTTGAGCCTCAGAAATCTTAAGTGATAATACATTGTGCAAGTTCTATCATGAACCAGTAAATGTGTCAAATAATTATTCACATATAAGTCTACGTACGTTTTGCAGCATTAGAAGCTGTTCTGAACTTCCATAATGAAATAGTTCAGAGTTAAATACATTCATTACAGTATGAGCGTATATTCTTAATATGTAAATGGATATTAAGTCATACTTAAGTACTTGTAGTTTACAGTTTATACATGCTATATCATGCATATTACTGGATGTGTTCACACTGTTTCATTAATGTAATGGATAGAAGTCAAATGTTGAAATGGTTACTGCAATTCGTAAAAATTTCACAATGAAGGAAATTTCCACTTTAGAATAAATTTTGATACACGAATTTGCTTCGTTGTTGAAAAGTACTTTGAAATCACAAAGAATTTACATTAAATGAAAAAAAAATATTTGTAAGAAAATTAATGAATTGCACGACCGGCGGCCAATGAGGTTTTCTGGGGTGAGTTTTGTTAAATTTCTAATAAGTAGAATTTATTGCAACATCTATGCTAAATTGTATGTGTAGATGCATGCATATCTACATTTTTATCCATATTTGAACATACATACTTATGCATACATTAATTTGATGTTTGTATGTTCTTATTCCTATTAAGGCGACTGATATTAAATCTTTCTATTGGCCCTTTTTTTCACTTTCATCATTGCATTTCATCTTTTTAATTTTAATTGCGATGGCTTTGAGCGAAAGTGCCTGTTTCAGGACCGGGTTCGAAAGTTCGAAACCTAATTTTCATGGAATTTTCGTTCTGCATGCCAACCTGATGCACGTCACATCCGTGGGAAGCCAAAGTTCCTCCCGCTTGTGTGGAGAAGAAGTTTGGAGAGGGTGTATCACCACAGCCGTCATCATTTGAAAACGGTTGCAAATTATGGAGTCCATCTCAAAATAACACCCGTAATGTTTCAAAATGAGACTGGAGATTGAATCTTGGCTTTGGTGCGGAATGGTTTGAGACCCGATTCTGTATTTATGTGTGTGGAGTACACTAAATTCATCGGAGTCAAACACCCACCAGACGTTGAGTTGTGTTGTTGAATTATGGAGGGGCTTCTGAAATTTTAATAGCTTTACTGGTCATCTAACCATGAAAAAATTACGTAGTCTGCTTCTAGAAATAGCTCTTGTATCTTCGAAGCGAAATCTTTAATCTAATTAAACTAGTCGAAAGAATTTACAAGTATTCTTCCTAACAGAATTTTATTCGACTTGAATTGTTTCACATTTGCAAAGATAAAATTTTGTAATCAATTTTCCACTTACTTCATGCACTAGAGTTTTGAAATTTTGTACACTTGTGCATTGTCGATGATAGTGCCGTACATTTATATTTTAAGAACTTAACTTACAAGTTAATAAATAAAATTTTCATTCCATACATGTGGTGACATCTGGTAGAGAAGTTGAAAAAAATTCCTGAAATATTCTATAGTATTTATAACAAATTGTAAATTAAAGACTAAAAAGTAGAAAATAAATAAATCGTAATAGTATGCATATAATACGTTCCTATTAAATTTCTTTTATAAAACTCTTTGGTGGTAACTGTAAATAGAAGTTTCGTAAGAACTTCAATAATGCAACGACTAAAACCATCGAACGATTTTTTTTCAAAATATTCCTATTTCAATACATCAGACTGCCATTAAATTTAAAATTCTATTAAATTTCCGAACGATGTAACAGCTTTCATCTTAAAAAAGTAAACATCTAAAGGAAATAAAACTAGGGAAAAAATGGTTAAAGTAAAGTGTACGTAGGAGAATTTATTAAAACTTAAAATATCAGCACTCCGGGCGAGTAATTTGTATGGGTTGATAGGAAAAAATTATAATGTGGAAAGAAGTATTTTAAGAAACACATTTATGCTAAAAGCAGCACTGTATCAAAACCCCCTCCGAGCAAGCTAAAAAAAATTTTTCATCATTGTTGAATTTTTCCGCATTCTTTATGCACTTCTATTGTATAGAAAGAAGAAGAAACTTAAATTAGTAAGAATGTGCTGTAACAGCAACCAAAAATAATTTTTTTTCGCCCCAGTTTAGAGATAAAAAAAGAGCATCATCGTTTTTAAAATTAATGAATAACTGAATTATTGCTCACTTGACAGTGTGGATTTCTTAAACTTGCTTCTTTATTTTTTCCTTTCCTTACTTGTATGTTTAGAGCATAGAAGCATCTTAATATTATTCCTACGTTGAAAAAATTAATTCAAATTTATTAGGCTATTTATTTTTATGATGAGCTTACAAGAAAGAGCTGTAATTCATTATTAATCGAATGCAGCTTTGATAATTATGAATTATTTTTGAAAAAAATTTAATTCAAAACCTTAGAAGATTTATAATTGGAATTACGCCAATTTTAAATTAGGTTATCAGAGTGAACAACTTAATTCATCCTTCGGAAACAATTCATACTGATTTGATTCTATGGAAAGTTCATTATTCAAGACCTTCTTGTCATTACACCCTTTGTAAAATTGTTAATAAAGACGAATAATATTTTTCTTTAAGAAACATTTGTGAAGAAATTCTTCTTCTAAAGTTATATCTGTCATGCTTCTCAAAAAGACTGATAAATATATACACTGTATTGATTGTTTCACTTAGTGTTTGAAATCGTTGTATGCATTTTTCATTCAGAATTGAGAATGTATTGTGAAAAAATCTGAAATATTATGTTTATTGTTTCTTTTTTAACGCTGAGGCCGCAGTAAGATGAAATTTAAAAAAAATCTTAATAAAGAGAGGATTCTGAAAGAGCAATAGGAAGGACTTTTTTCCTTCTCAAGTCATTATAAGACGATATATCTTTTCCTTTTTGTCAACCCGAAGTTTTATGAATTTTGTTCTTCACCACTAACATCCACTAATGCAAACATAAAACCCTTAACACAATATGCCAAGGGTGTAAATCTATCAATAGGATGATTTTTCATTTAACACCCACTCCGACCCAGTCTACCCTGAAGGGTGTAAGGCCATAGCACGGACCGGAGAGGACTCAGAAATCATGTTAAAACATACTACACCCAAAACAGGGATGGCGGAGAATTACAAAGAATAATAACCATAAACAAATTATAAACAAAAAATCTCTAAGAGCAAGTAATACACAGAAACCAAGACACACACCACAAAAGAATGAAACAAAAGCATAAAAGTTTTATGACAAAAGAAAACATACAGAAAAAAATTACGTGGAAAAATAAAAATACAAAGACAGTGACACAGTGACTTAACACAAGCAGCGTTTAGTAGTACGTATAAGTACAGAAGAAGAAAAAAAAGGAGGACAGTCATAAATTAAGAATATTAAAACATCCAAAATCATTTAAAATGAAACACCCTGGAGGAAAACGGCAGAACCCAGTGGGAAATCGAGAAAACATGTGATAAAATTGGCTGCCCTACAGCCGACAACACTGTCTACAGAAGGTTAAAAACGAAATTGATTAAAAGTGAGGTTGCTTCAGCTCTGGCTCAGACGGTTGCATTAGACCTAAAAATTCTTTCCAGACGAGACAGACACTCCCTGTTTTTCCGCAGATTTTAAACCAGGCGACCTTGGTGATGAATTGCAGGCTTTTCAGGTGACATTCTTTAGTTAAAGGGCAGTTGAATTTGTAGTGGTTTGCATCACCGAGTCGTCCACAAGGGCATAATGGAGAATTGAGTTTTTTTTAAAAATCTATAGAGATAACAGGGAATGTGCCTTGCGACGTCAAGAAGATTAAAAATTTGCTATAAATTAGAAATTTCTTATCCACACAGGGCACGTAACTCCTAGCCGTCCTCCCAGATTCTGAATCATAATTGTCCTAGCTGCGTTGCAAGTTTTTGAAGAGTTCTTTGCATATTTGGAATTTAAAATAAGAATAGGGAGTCGGAATACTTAATTATTCTCCGTCAAGAGTAGCTAGTTTTGCATGGCGATCAGCGAGCTTGTTACCTGGGTCGCCGACATGCGCTTTGACCAAGTCGAGCCCCACCAGATGACCGGCCATAGAAAAGTTCTTCTTAATGCTAATTTCGAAAGCAGTTCTGGGTCTGGCACTTCTCAGAGTCTCGATGGATGACCGGCTGTCAGTGTGAATATTGATCGATTTATGGTTCTCCAGAGCTCAGCGGACACCAGAATAAATCGCCTCCAGCTCTGCCTGGAAAACGGTATTATTTTTATTTAATTTAAAACGATAAATATCCGGAGTTTCATCTCTTGGGAAGATGCACACGGACAGACCAGTATTGTCATCAATCCTGGAACCGTCCGTGTACACTTCAAATTGACAGTTTAGTATGAGCTGATTAATTTTTAAATTTTTTAAGTTTAATGGAATTTTTGTAGAGTTCTCATTATAGTTAAGTTCACCTACTTCCAGCGCCACACCTGCCTCAGTAGAGCGACAGACCCAGATCTGGAATTTATGGTACTCCGACCTAGCGGTCAAGTGCAGAGAGGGTATCCCTATCAGAGCGAACAGGATGATTAGAAAATTAAAAAAATAAATTAGTGCCATTAAGCCATGATGGTTTAGTGGTACAGTATCTGTATCAGGCCGTATGCGAAGAAGAAAGCCTGACAGGTATAGAATCTGTATCAACCCTAGTAAAAAGAAAAATAGTTGACTGTTGCAGCATCTGTATTTGCACGAATGCGAAAAAAAGCTTGACTGGTATAGAATATGTATCTACCCATGTTAAAAAATGACTTTTGCAGCATCTGTATTTGCACGAATTTGAAGAAAAAACTTAACTGGTACAACATGTGTACTGCTCGTTAGGAAATGCTGACAAATAAAAAGAGTGTTCTATAAATCCCCGAACATAAAACGAACTCTCTATCTGTATTTGCTTTATGTATATTTCTACAACAAACTATTTCAGAGAATAATCAAATTTGTTCGATATTGTTAAGGAAAATTTAACGAAATATATTTTTGCTATTGATGTCTTGCTTTTTAAGAATTTCATAAACATGGAAAATGGTTAAAAAATCAGACTTCAAAGAAAATGCAATTTTATTTTAAGTTTAGTATCTTATTTCGTCTTCTTTATAGACTAACTTTTTGACATTTTTTGAAGTAAAAATGTATCTCCTAATTAAAAAAAACAGTCTTAGTATTTCTGATAAATAAATATGTATTGTATTAAACCTTCATAAAATCTAGTTACTTTTCTAATTAACCAGTTTAAAATTTCCATTTTCCTTAAAGTGAATATTAATCTTATTAGAGGAATCATGCATAACATTATTTATTGCAATTTGAACTTTTAAATACCACTTGACTTTTTAAAAATTTCTGGAAATGATGCATTGATCTTTTGTACTGAAAATTGGCTTTTTGCACGACTTGGTAAATGAGAAACATGATTACATTGAAGAAACTATTATCTATAGACATACAGTATTATATTCATGAAATAAAATTTTAAACTAGGCTTAGCCTGAAAGAAAATGCTTCTAAGTTTTTCTGCACACACTGCTCATTGATTCAATGTAACAATTTCATGACTACTATTATTTTCAGTATCCAAACAATATATTTTAACAAAGCAGTTTTATATAGTGATATACGTTTATCTATACAACTGAAGTTGTATTGGACTAATTGAAAACTTTGAAATGCTATCCTGAAAAAGTTTTGTAAGAAAAGGATTTGTTAATATATTTTGATTACTGTCACGCTGACAAATAAGCAAATGATTCTCTTTTTAGTCTTTTCTAAATAGATTTAAGAAAACCTATTAATTAATTAATTAATTAGTATCAAAGTATCTTTACATAGTTTAATGCGGCTTTAGTCATTTATTTTATACAATAAAAATTAAATTTATAGGGTAGACATTTAATGTTGGCTAATTGATTTACCACGAAACTCTGGTACGTACTGAGTAGTTAAGTATTGTTAGAGCTTGTTTAATATCTAATTTTTATGCAGCTGAGTTTTTAATAGTACCGTTTAGACTAGACGTGAAGCAATTGAATTAAACTTCTATTAAAGGAAAATTGAATTTATAATTAATTTTTAAAAAGTGGCATTTTAAAGAATTTCATAAAATAAAATTTTATTTCTCAAAAAATGGTATAAATGTCTTAAAATACTGAATATTTTAATACAAATTATGCCCTGCCATAATTAATTTGAAAAGGATTTTCTGGGAACATTCATATTTTTCGAATTTTTACCTAAAATGCCATATATCCCATATGAAAATATTTAAAAGCAAGCATCAATGGAAAGTTTGAATTAAATCTAATTGACAATTTTTTACTTATACTTATGTAGAGAAAATTTTTGATTTTTCAGGGAAATTAATCTGAATACAGATTAAGCTTGGTATACTTCAATATTAAATTTTATGAAAATATTCATATCCTCTGAAAATATTGACGTTCTTGAAAATATCATGGAAAAATCTTTCATATTTTTCAGCTTATTTTTTAATGGCTTCTAAAAATCTTTAAAGAAGCAGAAGTTATTTCTAGGAAAGCCGAAAGAACTGTATATTTCTTGGAATTTCATAAGCGATTTTAAGGTATATTTGTGCTTTTATATAAAGAACAGTTTTTGACTTACAATGTATCACAAATTTCTGAGAACCCTACGCCATTTTTGACAAAAGTACGTTATATGCCTTTTTTGCAAATTTAAGAATTGTTTCTTAGGCAGTGGATAGTCTTAATGCTTGTATATGCTTTTGCATTTGTTTATACAAAGACTGAAATGAAGTTCTAACAAATAGTTTCAATGATTTTTGTCTATGCAACAACTGAAAAGTTTTTAAAAATTGTTCGTTTTCATTAGACTTGTCTTTACTTAGCGTGTTATGGAAATGAAGGAACTACAAGGTTAGTTAAAGAAATTATGATGACCTTCAATAATCAATGAAAAGTTGTATGACATTTGAGACACACTTAATTTTTCATTTATTTATTTTTATTTTTTTTGCATGATTATTAATTTACTGAGAATAACAAATATACTACGAATTATATCTAATTTTTATCATTGAAACTGTTTATTTTTTCAGAGCAAATTTTAAAGATAACAGTTTTTGGGTCTTCAAAATCATTAATCCGTTACAAAAGCTTCATTCATCTAATATTTAACATGATATTCTTTTTAAGCCTCCATATTATCTGCTTATTGTGTGACGTGTGATGTAACAATCATTCCAAATTCGCTTCAAGACAAATCTTTGAACCTATAGCTGTTAAATCTCAAACATAATTATTTCTTGCTTAGTAGGTGTTCCATATGTAAGAGGTTTGAAAATTTCAATTTGATTTTTAATTAATTAAAAAATTGCCGAGATTTTAAGTTTTAAGTAAGCCTTTCAGTGATACCAACTTTCTTTGCATGTAGTTTTTCTATAATTTTTTATATTTTTCAAAAATTTTACTCTACAACGCCTGAGGCAATAGATTTTTACAATTCATTCGCTTTTGAACCGCTCAGTTATCAATTTAATGGTGGGGTCAGCTTTCAAAATACATTTCAATTTACATTTCAAAAATATTTATTTTTCAACACTTTCAAAATTAATGGAAGTATCTCTAATTTAGTATTATTTTGATATAATTTTATGAATTTGAAAACTAAGGGCGAAATAGTATGAAATAATAATAATAATAATAAAGGAAATGATGCGTTTTATGTCTGAACACTGCTAATAATGCCTAATAACACTATCATGTTCTAATGTTTCGGCCCAGAGGTAAATTTTTTTTTCTTTACAGGTCGATTAATGCAGCTGTCTTACGTCACCAAATAATTAAATTTTTAACCTACTTTCTTATAAACAGGGTGTCCACTAAAGTTACTCTCCTTACCACCTAGTAAAGAGGCTATTTGCTACACCATGAGATAGATTACAACGGCACCTGAGGACAAACTCCGGAGTTAACATTCCTATCCCGTGAACGGTACGATATATGGACAGAAAGTCAATTACAAAGTTGTAAAGTCGATTTAGTATCAAAAGACACAGTGGCGGCGAGTAGGGGGGTGAGGGGGTAGTCGCCCCTACTTTTTAAAGAAAAATCTAATTTTTATTTAATTTTAGCTGCCTAAAACTAGGAATTACAAAAAAGCAATAGTGTTCGTGAGAACTGGCTAATTTTTTTATCTGAATTTTGTTGTGTACTTCCTATACTCCCAGGTCTTTTAGATGTCTTTATAAATTCTTTGCGCCCTCACTTTTTCCACCCAATCGCAGCCACTGAAACGACAGCTTGGGTACAATAATGCTAAGAACAGAAGGCTTAAAAACACTTTTATTTTTTGACGATTTCCAACACTGTTACGTGACGAAACATGTTAAAAAGATAGAAAAAAACTACTAGTTATCACACGATATCTTTATTTTTCGATTTTCAAACTGCTTTCTGTCAGCTGCAATACAGATTTGGGCGCTTCTTTGAATTTTACATTGGACACATTTTAGCAACATTAATATGTCATTGAAGGGCCTGCAATGTTGGCGGAAAGGTCGCATAATACTGTTTTGAATTTTTCCCGCAGGAAAATATATATCATTTTCATTTTTTTCCGAATGAAAACATTTTCTCCATTTGTCCATGTCATCATAATTTCAGAAATTGCCGAGAAACAAAAGTGCATTTTAAGTGTTCTATTCTTGATATTAATGTTCATAAGGCATCTTTTTGTAATAAATCGACGAATCTCTACAGATTTATCAATGGCATGGCGCCCTTATTTGTATTGTTTTCGAGATAGGGAAACTAACTCGAGAGTTTGCCGCCAGGTGGAACTAACAGTGATCTCATGGCGTAGCACATAACCGCTTTACTATACCTAGACGCCATATTTATTAGTACACTTGCTGTCGTTCTGAAATTCAGGGGTATTGTAAGTAACTTTAGTGGGCATCCTGCATTCCTGTATCTGTGTGTGTCTTAATCACTCTGTATATAGGTATATTTATTACTAATGAGTGAGGAGAGGAATAGCAATCATAGGAAATTAGGAATAGATAAAATATTACGTACGCCAGGGGTGGGGAGCCTGCGGTCTTAAGGCCGCATGTGACCTTCTTCAGTTTTTTATGCGTTCTTACCAGTTATTTACTATTTGTATTGAACTAAATAATTGTCTATATTATAATAATAATTACTGTAAAATAACTATTAACATTCTGCTCGTGAGGCCATTTGCCCAATTGCCGAGATGAAACGAGGCCTTTCAGTGCAAAATGTTCCCCACCCCTGTATGCCCGTGACTTGAAGCAGAACAAAGCCTCTTTTGGCTTCTTCATCAAAGTCATTCTCTTAAAAGATTATTTGATTTCGTTTACTCATAAAGGTTGAATTATAATTACTTAAAAAGTCACCCATGGCTTGCTCAAATAATTTCTAAGGTATTAATGAAGGTCAATTGTCAAATAGTTCAAGATTGGCACTGGAAGTCACAATCATAAGTTTGAGGCAAATACGTCATAATCACATTAAACAATTTGGAATAACGGAAAATTATCTGGAAATAATAATAAAAAGTCTAAAATGAAAAACAAAATGATTCCTGCATTCCTAGGAGCAAGGAAATGTTACCGAAAGCGGCCACAGCAGAAGCAAGAATGCCTAAAATATTTTATGTCAGTGAACGAGTTGCGAATATATTTTCATAACTACTGTTTTCAGAAAACATACCCATCCAAAATCTTGAATGCACATGTCTAATTTGATTATAAACAATTGGTGGTTTGAAATCATTACAGAGACAGATTATTGTGTTTCTGAAAAACGCATGAAAATTTTATACCTCATAAATTTATTTAAAACATATAATTCATTGCAGTAAGCTGAAAATTTAGTATACAATAGAATCTGTAGCAATTTACATCTAATTATTTAAAAATTTCAAACTGACACCCCTTTTCTATTTCAGAAGTTAAGCCTATGAAGTAAAAAAAATAATTAACTAGGTTAGTGAAGAGATAGGCATATGCTTAAGTGTATGTAGATATATCTGTCCCTATATCGAAGATGCATATCATATTGTTGACGAAGTACTAACATCTACGGGAAAGGGAGAAAGGTGAAGAGAAAGAGGCAGAAAATGAAAGGCAATTTACTTTCTGGAAGAACCAAATATTTCACGATAGTTATAGTGTTATAAATACATATGTGACCGTTACATCGTCATATATATAATTAAATAAGACCACACACATTTGACTTCCTAAAACAATACAATGCATGAAAAGAGAAGAATAATTTAAAATATTTGAAACATGTTTCTTGAATAAAGAATACAGACCGTGCAATTGTTTCAATCGAAATTCCACTCTATCACATATTTCATCAAGTAGATACATGTTAAGCAACAATGTATTATTTAAAAATATCTCAAAAATTAATGTTGAGCTGCATATAACTCACCTGTAGGTATTTTTATGAAGAAATTTGAAAAAAGAGTTATTCACTTAAGGTAACTTTAAGAAAGTATTGAATAGAAAAAAATATTCAGAAACTACTTTTATTATTCACCCAACATTTCTTACTTCTGACCATGATAAGCCGGGGAAATTTATATGGAGAATTAGCTCTGAATTCAATGAGCCACTAAAATGATAAAAAGTATCAAAATAACCTTATTTATCTCTTGTTACATTGTATTAGACCTCTTAAAAGAACATAATCTTTAAAGCTATTGGTATCTAATAACTCGTGAAGAAACTTCAGAAATTTTCCTATTTGAAATGCAAAAGTAGCTATTCATAATCACTGAAATAAATATTATTTAACGGTTTAGGTAATCATGCTTCAGGTTTGCTTTTCAGAGAAGTAGTGATAGAAAAGAGAGTTGTTTAAACTTTAGACCGAGGTCTAAAGTCATTTGTCAGAGCTTAAATATTGATTTAATACTTAATGTATCTTAACTTCTGAAACATTCAACTTCTTAAAGTGATTAATTGACGAAAATATACGTTACTGGCAACAAATATGTATAATTTTATAATAAGCGCGAAAGCGAAGTTGCTTGAATTTGGAGAGGAAGCCGAATGCGGCTAAGTTCTATTCTAAGGTTATGGATGTTTATTTGATTGCATGAATATGAGACGAACTTCGGTTAAATATTTTAAGACCCTTAATTTAGTATATAATGAAGCGCTATATGAGAATACCAAACTAGAATAGAATTCAGTAATATATGAACAATTTGGGTACATTTCAAAGCGCTCGCATAGATATCACATTTGCACGATATTTTTATAGCGTAAGGTGACCAACTGTTTTCCAATGAAAAGAACGCATATAAATTGAAGATAAAAAAATATTGTGAATTAAAGATTTTATTCATTGCAATAATAATACTGAATACACTATAATATGATAAATGTATTATACAAACCTTTTAAACATAATTTATTTTACGCTTTTCGAGGGAGGACATAACTCATAAAAGGAGGACTATCGTCCCTAAAGGAGGGTGGTTGGTCACCTTAATAGAGGCAAAAAATAGCTAACGGCTTTCTCAAATGATATGGAGGACGATACCATATTTCAAATAAATTGTTCGACAATGCCAGACTTACTACTTTATTATATTTAATTTTATATCGTACTAGCTGATATACCCGGCGTTTCTTGGGATAAAAATATTCTCAAAACTCAGTACTTATAGCACTTTAAACTTAATTAAAGTTTTCCACAGCAACGTCTTTCCCTGCTTTTTGTGCATGCATTACCGTGTCGTCTAAACTCATCGGTAAGCAGCAAAACTCTTATCTTTTTCTCTACGGAGTTTGAACTACCTGAAACGAATCTAGCCGTCCTCGGTACTATTTATTCCTGGTCATCATTGATTGCTATGGTGACAACAGAAGCTCTTTCATATCTCGGATTTTACTGCCATTATCCGAAGTTCAATACTCTTCGTTTCAGTGTTTGTGTGTCTGATCAGAAAAACACCTACACACGCAATTAAAATGATTTAAAAATAAATGAAATTGAATAATAATACAGATAGTTATTAACGTCATTGAATTACAATGCAAACATATTGAAATATATAAGCTAAATAAACAGTTTTTAGATTTCTTCATCAGTTTCGTTCTTTCGTCTCTCAGCTCGTTGAGGTATATTAAACTAGCAGCAGACGCACGGATTTGCCCGTGACATGATTATTATTATATCTGTTCTCAGAACCTGAGAGCATGAAAGAGGAAAAATTTGTTTTAAGAATGAGTCCCACCACCACCCGACATGACACGGGCATGTCGCCTCATTCCTTCCTCCTAATGGATCCTGAAAACATTTAAAGAGAAAAATATTTTTTTTAAGAATTGACAGAACGCCACTTCATGCCCCTGCGACTATAACCTTTTGGTTATTTAAACAGTGTGGCGGACATGAAGTGGAAGAGACATCGGGAGACGCTCCTTAACTGTCTAGCAAATAATGGCGAAGGCAGAGAGATGGAAAAGGTTGCAAAAATACAAATCTAAAAATCTGGGACAAATACAAGAAACAAAGGGGAGCACCATATAAAACCATATACAAACAAAAACTGTAAAAAGAAAAGAAATTTCAGTATGAAGTGTACAATGTCAACAAACAAGAGAGAAAGAGAGAAAACTAATCAAATAAAGAAGTCCACAAACTAAAATGCGGGTGTTAAACCACATGTTTGTCTGTTCTGTCGATTGTTCATTTCTCCATAATGTGGAAGTACTTCTGTCTGGAAACGGAGAATAGTTCAGGTGCGTTTTCACTTCGACAAAGAGGGTGTAAAAAATTCCCCATGCCGGCTTGCAGGTAATGGAAGAGACTTGAAGTGAACGATGATCATGTATTTATTCATAAAAGCTATTGAAAATCATTAGGATGGTGTAGCAATCGTTGGATAATTAGTCGGGAGACTTAGTTGGAAGCGACGTTTCGGAACCAGATTAGCTCATGTTGCTGTGACGGTTTAGTCATGTGGAAGCATGCAGTCGCAATGCACTCTGTCGCATAATGCAAAGGAGTGCCGTTTGAGTTTCCACAAGTGCAATTTGCTGTCGAGGCAAGGTTAAACCTTTTCAAGTACGAGGGAAATAGGCCGTGTCCTGTAAGAAACAGGATTTCTTCCCTTTCCCAGTAGCATGGTTGAGTCGAAACTCTTGGCAGGATTTAAGAATTCACAGCACAGATGTTATCTTTTCTTCCTTGAAATGTTTCGTAAAGATTCGGAAAACACAATATTCACTGTTCAACCGTTTGGAGCTAGAATATACAGATTTTCGGCTTTTCCAGCTCTTGAACAACCCACATATAGTTGACCATAAGAGAAACAGGTCTTGAGAAGATCGAGTCCTACAACTTTTAAGGATTGTCCTTGTGCTTTGTTGTTGCTCATGGCGAAACTTAAACGAACAGGAAACCGAAGGCGTTTAAATTGGAATGAGAAATCCGAAGGGGTGATTGGCGTTCTAGGAATGAAAACGCTCTCAACTGCGGCATGTTCAATCATAATTTTGTCATCAATAATATTTGGCATCAGTTTCTTAATATAGAATCTTGTTCCATTTCAAAGTAAAGGTGGATGAAGATTCATGAGAAGAATTATTGGTGTCCCAATCTTTAGCTCTAATGTATGTGAAGGTACTGCGTGTTGTCCCAATGTGTTCAGAAATTCTGTTGGGTAGTGAACAGCCTCTTTGATATCACATGTAGTGTCAATATATTTCTAAATGAACACTACCAGGCAAATTAATTAAAATTTTTAAAAAAGGTATTTTAAAACTTCTTTTTTTAAATCAAGGAGAACTGTTTCAGTTATTACCCTAAAAAATTTGAATTAGATAACGGGCATTGGATGTCGGATGCAGTAATTTTTAAATTTTGTCGGAGAAACTGGCTATTTTTTAATTCAGTAAATTACGTTAGATGTTCGAAACAAATTTCTTTAAAACGATAATTTTTTCATCTGATGGTGCATCGATAGCCTTTCTACTATAATAATTTCTCAAGGATCGGCCAAATATGTGCGAAAAATTCTTCAAACCAACACAAAACATTAAATAAAAAAATTGCCAAGGTTAAATGTTAAAATTCGGACTTCGAGGTGTGTTGAGTCACCATTACCACTACCTGTTTGTCAAATTTTCAAATTTCGTGGCTGTAAATGCGATAGATTCGTCTGGACATCGACTCCCCCCCCAGGCATGCAAACATTATCTTTTATAAGTATAGATAGAAAGGGAACGCCGAAAAATAGCTTATTTAATTAAATACCTTAAGAATTAATTAATTTAGAAAATTGTAAAAAGCACAATTGACATAGACATGAACCCCTGAATGTCTTGTGCAAATTTCCTGTCGCCACCGTTCACCGTTTAGGAGGACGGTTTGAGACAGACAAATTGATACATGTATTTTCTGCTTTCTATTATGGAATACAAAACACGAATAAACTTTCATGTAATATATCCTTATGATTTTAAACCATTCTTTTTCGAAGATAGAGTAAATGAATCCGAGAAGTTAGAAGTCATCTATTATAAATTTACTGAAGTATAATAAAGTAAATATATTATCTATTAAAATGGTTATTTCTCGTCAATAGTGGTAATATATTATTATTACAGTTCTCGAAATAATATATTTAAAGTCTATCATTTTTATTATTCAAATATAATTTAATCTTTGATATTTAAAATACAATAATGGCATTACGAAGAATCTTTTCTTACGGCTCTTTAACGAAATAATGGATAATAAAACAATAGAAGATTATTCAGAAGTTCTCAAATAGTGACGAATGGTGAGGCAAAGGAATCAAAAAGTTTTATGATGATGGAAAATTTATTATACATTCTCTTTCAGTTCAGCTTGCAAAAGCGACCTCAGGGGACTATTGTTAAAACCAAAAGCAGAAGTCAATTTACATCGCAAACTTTTAGAAGTATCTATTGAAATCCAAAGGTTAAAATAAATAAATCTATTATAATTAACATTGTATAATGCTTAGATTAATAAAAAATTATAATTTTAGTTAGACTAGCTAGAACGAGCAAGTAAATAATGATAATGATTAAAATTGGATAAAATATTTTTTTAAAAAAGAGAACAGCACTGCGCATGTTGGAACTATTGTTAAAATGAAAGGCAAAAGTCAATTTACATCGCATATTTTTAGACGCATCGATTTAAATTCAATACTTAAAATAAATATGTCTAATATAATAAACATTTTATAATGCTTAGATTAGTAAAAAATATAATTTTTAGTTTGGCGAGTAACAACGCTCATATAAATAATTGGTAATGGTTAAAATTGGATAAAATATTTTCATTAAAAGATAACAGCACTATTCATGTTCTAGACAACTTTGAATATATGGTTCTCTTCATGCATATTTATTTTTCAATAGGGATAGTGAAGGAACTAAAATTTGAAATTAGGAAAAATCACTTATTCTTGGTGTCCTAAATTTGATACATGTGAACAAATTAAATTTGAGAGCCACAAGCCAAATTTCATCCAAGCAACTTCTTTATTTTCAAGCCATCGTGTCTTCATACATACAGACAAACGAATGAACACAGACGTAATTCTATAAACTGTGTTTCTCTTTCGAACTTTAGATGTCTAAAGCGTATAAAATGATTCATAACAATTTTTTGACATGTTTTTTGTATATATATATATATATATATATATATATATATATATATATAAGAGATAAAGGAGAACATATATCAGACCGCTCTCTTTTCAAAATAGTAATTCTGGATATTTTTACCAATTGGAAAATTTTCGAACTTATCCCATTAATGCCCAATAAAGTTAAAGGTATAAATTTATGTGACACTCTTAAATTATGTTAGAAACTTCAAGAAGGAAAATTAAATTCCGGAAAATATGCTTTTTTAGTTTTCCTTTTCTTTAATTAAAAAATAAAATATCGAAAAATCGGTAGAAAATCATTTAAAATTTTTTGATAGATACAAACTAAAAGTTAGTTTAAATATAGTAGAATATTTAAAAAATCCCTTTGAATCCCACGTATTACCTCGAAAATATATAAAAGGAAAAAAAAAACAATAAAAATAAAAATTCCTTTTCTTTAATTAAAAAATAAAATATCGAAAAACCAGTAGAAAATCATTTAAATTTTTTTTATAGATACAAACTTAAAGTTTTTTTAAATATAGTAGAATATATAAAAAAATTCCCTTTGAATCCTACGTATTACCTCGAAAATATGTCAAAGGAAAAGCAAAACAATAAAAATAAAAAGGCGGCATTTGGCTGGCTAACTGGTTTTATGTCAGTTGAAAATTGTGTAGAAGACTGGGAATACACATTGAGTTTCAATACAAAACAAAAAAAGAAATAATGAAATCCGACCGGTTTAGCAGAGGAACATAAAATACATCTGCTCTTAAATGAGGATGGTAGAAGTTAATGGATTTTCTTAACAAATTAACTTTCAAAATCCTACTACACCAGGAAATCTACTTTCTTTTAGCTTTTTTTTAACTACCATTAAATTATAATTTAAAATATTTTTCATTCATAGCTACATTACGTTAATCTTACGTGATCAGAAACTCGACAAAAATTTTAACATTTATAATACAAGATTTATCTTTCCTTGTGCGTTCTTCAACCGATCCTGATGAGCCTGCCTTTAGACATTCTAACATCTTTTAGATATATTGGTAAAACATTCCGATTTACATACATAGTCCTTTCTAGTGTAAAACCTGAATACGAATATTCGTATAAATATTAGATAATTAGAATATTAAATGTTAATATAAATATTAGATAAAATATTTTAGTATTTATAATTTAAACATAATTAAAATGATATCTAAAGGAATAAAAGAGATTTCCTGGTATAGTATTATTTTTAGAATTACGCAACTTCCAAATATGCTGCTAAACCAGGAAATCTAATTTTTCTTTTGTAGTTTTTTAATTATCCATAAATTTTGATATTAAAATATTTCTCATTGATAAATACATAACATTAATCTTGCATCAGAAACCGGTAAAAAAGTGTAACATTTATACTGTAAGGTTTATCTTTTCTTGAGCATTCCTGAACTAACCCTGATAAGCGTGCCTTCAGACATTCTAACATCTTTCAGATATATTGGTAAAACATTCCGATTTACATATTCCTTTCTCGCGTAAAACCTGAATACGAAAAGAGTGTAAGAGTTATATGTTATTGTGTTCGTAGGGAGAAAGGGAAGAAACACCTACCGGATTTACATACCAGATGCGATGATTGACGTTCGTGTATTAACTTGTCAAATATTGCAAAAGTGAGATGGTGCAGATAGAGAATTTTTTACCCGAAAAAAAACATTTTCATCCGTTCTTGAAGGGAAGAAAAATACAGATTTTCTTCGCCTTAAAATTTGACATGGCACTGCATGGTATGAAACTTTTTTAATGATTTTTCTTGGTTCGAAAAATAAGAAACGACTACAATACTTAAAGAAAGAAACGAACCAATATTTGGCGTTAGGATTTATGATACGAAACTATTGAGATAGGGATTAAAAATGTTTTCTTCATGCTCTTATATTTCTGGTGTTGCTTCGTGAAATTTGCTTTCTGCGCCAACGTCTTTATTGACAGCTCTTGTAGAAGTGTCCATTGATATTTCTAGTAGGAAAACTCTTAAGACCCCGAATCATAAAATTTTGATGTATGAGTTTTTTTCACTACCTGAAAATCCAAACTTTGGACTTGTATACTTGTTTTATTTTATTCTGACTGCTTCTAAAGTAAAGTGGAAAATTGGATTTTTCCTTTGTATTTCTTTATTTAATTCTTTACTCTATGCGTAAGAACGTGAATTTCCTGTTTCGACTCTCTTATTTTTTTGCACTTTGGTATAGTCTTGGTTAACAATACCTATATTTTGAATTATTGATTCCTTTTTAAACTTGTAGATATTTCTGAAGGTACATGCCAGAATGTGACTTGTATTCGTAATTTGACGTAGTGAAAGCGATCAGAACAAAATTCTTATTTCAAAATCATCCAATAATATTTGAGTTTTTTCCAGAAACATTGACTTTAAAGAAATGGATTTGAATGTAATTTTAAGTTTTAAAGCTATAGGACAGCATTCGGACGCAGAGCTAGTAATTTTTAAAGGAAATATTTTGCTAGAATAATATCTGGAACAGCACGTCGATTATAAGAACTCCACATGCCACAACTTTATTAACACAAGATATTATACGATGATTCCATGATGTAGTTCAACATTCTGAAGGCCGTAGTAGAGCATGTTGTGCTTGTAGGGCTGTTGTTAAGTTCCACCAGTACTACAGAGCTGCGGTGGCCTCTTGGCAAGTTCTAAGGTTCAAGACGGAAAGTTCCTAGATTGTGAAATGTTTCCAGGAATGCCCTGAAGTGTGTACGGCCTGGATCTTGTTAAATCTTTCGAGGGTCAAACATATCTCACTGGCAAGGTGCAGAAATTTAGATACAGAGTTCCTACTCAGACGCCGTTCTTGTCATCCGACCACGGTTCAAAATTTTGAG
This sequence comes from Araneus ventricosus, assembly GCA_013235015.1. Classification (NCBI taxonomy): domain Eukaryota; kingdom Metazoa; phylum Arthropoda; class Arachnida; order Araneae; family Araneidae; genus Araneus; species Araneus ventricosus. Next base: position 293,134 of record BGPR01000280.1, read on the forward strand.
GTCTGTCCAAAAATAGCCCTTATGTAGCTTCTATTGGAGCGTTAATCTAACTAGACTAAACTAAACCATGAGAAAGAATTTGACATAAGCCAACAGGCCAATAGAAACCCAAAGTTTTTATTACATCGTCTCAAAACCCTCATTCAAGGAGTCCAAATCTCAGATTTATTTATTTGAAAAAAAGCACACTACAATGAATACTCCATTTACAGAGTGCTATAAACACACAAAGAACAAAAGCCACCAAGAGTGAACAAAAAAATGCACTAGAAAGCAAAAAATTGAACGCAGAGAATACACAAAATCATAAAACTTTTGCAAACGTATAAATAATTAAAAACGAAAACACATAATCACAAAAGCACTAAACCGCACTATGATACTAAAAGTTTTCTTAAAAAATTAAAAGACCATTTCCAAAAGGCAAGGGTTAAAAAGTCAAATCACGCAAGTACCGAGTCTTCTGAAAACACACCAGGAGTTTAAAAGTTTAAAACGTAAATACACACATGAGATAAAAATAAATTGTAACACTTAAGATAAAAATAAATTAAAACACGGCGCCAAAAACAGAGCACAAAAATCAAAACTTATAAAAGACATTAAAAAAATGGTCGATTACATAAGTACACGGAAAATCAAAACGCATAAAAATTTAAAATGTAATAAGGAAAAATAAAACACATCATGTATTTAAAAGATGCAAACATTTCGATTTAAAAGCACCAAGCGACATATTAAAAATGTCAAGTTCATCAGAGAACTTGTTAAAAATTTTATAAAACCTATATAACGAGAACCTGTTAATATAATTAAACCTTGAATATACATTTCGAAAGAATCTTTGGTTCCTTAAAAATCTGGCAGGCACAGCGAAATATATAGAGCTCATTATATTATTACAATCAATTGAACCATTAATAACTTTGTAAAAGAAAAGAACGCAAGAAACATCTCGTCTGGAGCATTTAGCTACCATGTAACAGGAAAATTTGAAACAGTGTGTCCTAAGTAAACTTTCTTTCAAACAAACCACTGTTTATAAAAATCTATAATATTAATTGTAGTTGTAGCGAAAGGATGAAAAAAGAAACGCATAAACCATTACATCTAAAGCCAAACATCTGGAATAGCAATTCATTAGTTTTCTTGAGAAATAGTTAAAATTGTGCGGGAAATTGACTGCAATTCAACAGGTATTAAATTCAATAGCTGACGTACAGTTTACACAATTCGATTAATTATATGTATTTATACATCTTTGAGACCTTCACTCAAGATAAATGGAAATTTTAGCCTCTTGATAGTGATTAATAATCCTTGAATGACAACTTGGAAAATGACAAATTAATTTTAGAACTAATAAAAAAAAGTTACACTGTTAGAAATGACATATTTTTCGCTTTATCATTCATGTTTTGTAGAGAAATTTTGGCATTGTAATAATTTCTTTCCTATTTTAGACACAAATAAGAACTTGGTTTCATGGATTCTGCATACATTAAGAAATGTTACTATCCTCCTGACCTTGTCTGTGACATGAATAGCTAAATTATTAAGACACTTTCATGAAATATATTTAAGGCAATGAATTATTCGCAAGATATCTATTATGCTTAGAAATGAAATGAAATATCTGACTTTTCCTCGATAAAAATTGTGCTTCTATATTCCTTTATTGCGTGCTCTAGGTTTATGGAAATAAATATTTCAATTTTCTCCAAATTCAATCTTTTTGATTTATGAAAACACCTTTAGAAATGCTTTTAAGTGAAATATGAAACAATTCTAGAAAATTTGTGAACATTCAATCAGCAAGAGGAAGCTATTAAAAATAAATGAAATCCATGAAAATGAATTGAATAGAATTTATTTATTATTGAATGCTTTGAGATAAGAAAAGTTAATATTGATCAAATATATTCAGCAAAAGTATTTATATTAAAAATCAAGTTATATATTATAATTGCTTTTTCGAAAAAATGGCTCCAAAAGAGATATTAAAGCCTATAGTGACGATTCAAAATTCGGAATTTCAAAAAATAATGAAATATATATCACAGAAAAATATTTTAGGATTCAAATTTATATTCCCCCTCCCCGATTATCAAAATAGAAATATTCTTCTTTGTTATGCTTGAATATTTAATTTATTTTATCCAGCATTTGAAATCATATGTTATGAATTTCTCTCACAAAAACACAAACAAAATCTTGCCTAAATGAATATTCTTTCAAATTTTCCAATTATGCTCTTTATTAGAAATAGATTTCTAAATTTTATTCAAATAAAAATTTGAAATAAATTTTCAAATTATTTCAATTAAAAGTTTGAAATAAATTTCTAATTTATTTCAAATAAAGTTTTTATGTTATCGTAAAGATCGTGGGGACTTGTTGCGCAGTCTGGAAAAATGAAGATTTCAAGACATTATTCTGTAAATAAAGTTGGTAAGTGGCTTTTAATGTCATCTTTGGTTATACAAAGCCAGACGAATAGCTTATTTAAATGGCAAAATCTACAAGTGAACTGCAGAAAGATTCTCCTGAAGCAGAATATTTTCATAAGGTCGTCATGGTGTGGAGAAGAATTTTGTGAAGTTTGATAATGGCTCTAGAAACCATTTTCGTCATCTGGCTATGGGTAGGTAATACGAAACCTAACTCAAAAAAGTGTTATTAATCAATAAAATTAATAAGAATTATTTTGAATCTCAAGCAGAATTTTAATCCTCTTATTAACGAAAATTTGATTTTACGTTATTTGGTTATCGTACAGCAGCTGGGCGTTTAATCAATATTTACATATATTTTTTTTTCTAAAAAATTCCGCATTTGCCATCTTCGTATTGTAAAATATCAATTACTTGTCAAAACACGATTTATCGATTGAGATTTCGATCCTGAAAATTTTTAAATTATGAGACTATACCATCTGTACTCTTGCCGTATTAAAGAATTTTGTCAAATAAATCAGAAATTAATATAAAAAAAATCATCAAAATAGGTAATGATATTGTGTCAAAATATCAGCCATTTTCTCCACAACACGTTTACAAGACAAAGAATTCGAAATAACTTCATATATCAAGATTATCATTTGACAGTATTATTCATGTGTAGCAACTTGTCTGGATCGGATGAGCAAACTTTTTAACCCTCTCACACCGAGCGAGACGGCCCCGGGCAGTCTAAAAATTTCCCCTTAACAGCGACGAAGGCCGTTCTGAGGCGGTTGGCTTCATTTGAGGGGAGGTGAGGTTCAGAATCCGCTTCGGAGATAAGCACGGTAGGTGGTCCAATTATCCTTGCAAACCACAGCCCATTTCCGTGCGCCTTAAGATAATGTTATAGCAGTGGGTTGGGTAGTAGGGTAGATTATCACTCAGGGTAGGAGAGTCCATTTTATGAAATATCCTCCCAGAAAGACACGGTTTAAAGGGACTAGATGAAAAAAGTCGCCTCGGTATTAAAGAGTTAAAGGCGGTGCTAAAAAACAATTTTGGCTGTTTACAATAATTTGTTATATAACTCAATTAAGACTCATATAATATTATATTAAAAATTCTTTAATACAAATGGCTAATAATAATAAATCACGGCCTCTATTTCTAACCGCTCCCTATCATCTGGTTAAAACTGAGATGTACTAATTGTATTATTATTTTAAATCATTATCTTGTTATTACAAAATCTGCTGTTGCCGGATAGAACCTTTAAACGGGTAGTAGTTTGCCCAACAGTGGTTTAAGTTATGGTACTGCTTTGATATGGTTTCGTGGCTTCGATTTCTGGTCCAATCGTTGGATTCTTCAGTGATAATTAGAACTTTTTTCGCAGCACTAATGCTGGCTGATTTTGCGGAGATCATTTGAAAACCCACAATGACATATCAAACACTCGGAAAAATTTATATCATGACTCACTTTCAACATCGTGAAAAAAGGGCTCATTCACTATTTTGGGTAAGCAATACTTCAAATTCATAGATACAGCAGAAAGCTGAGAGATATATGCAAACTAATTAATAAATGCATTACCTGGAGAAAACGTTCCATATTCCGAATGGTTTATTCTCCACTAATCTATTCTTATTTGTAACAGCAAGTAAAAGTTATGAATTCACACGATCTAGTAACGTGCTGTCCCCGAAAGTGAAAGTGGCAATTTACTCTTCAGCAACGGATTCTGAGACTAACACTTTTGGACGATTTTACACGGGGGACGGATGTCAGGTAATGAGACATATGAGCGCATTTCCGGAGTTCTTTGTTAGATCACACTCAGTAAAATATAATCATCACCCTTCCATTCCTCACTTTCCCCCTATTTTGATGAAATTAAATCCACCGGCGCATGCGCAAAAGCGCGGAGGGTTTCAAATTCCGTTGCTATGCAATACTTCTTTCCAGATTTAAATTAGGGTTCAGATATATATTTTTAAGCCTATGCGACCATTAGTACTTAGAAAAGAAATCAAAAATCATATACTGCAGATAAAGAAAGTGTTATCCCACTTAATGCAGTTTTCACTTATGGATATCTGATTACTGGACCCTATCCGTCAGTCATTATAGGGTGGAAGTATACATATATCGTTAAGGCCTGTAGATATTTTCTGCGTTTTCCTATAAAAGATAGTGCACAGACACTGGTTTTTATACTAATTATTTTTCGATGTGCTGGGTGACCATTTTATGTATTTCCTATGGGAAAAAAATTCACAAACATTATCATTTTCATTCACTATTGTAATTATTATTATAGTCACTATTTGCTCATGTTTCCAATAAATTCCAAAATACTCTAGGCGATCTCTTACTTTTCTACAGTTTTCCTCGAAGGTTATGAGTCTTAGAAGCATGTATGATACATCTATCTCTTATCTACTAATCTGCCCTTTGTTTTAATTTCCTTTTACACTGATACCATTTTCATATTCGTTTGGCACAGCATAGCCAAACCACTGGCTCTTGTGCCACAAAACATTCAAACAAACAATCTACTAATCTGAAAACAAGTTTTTCTTCTATAGAATTTGCGTGCTCTTCATGGGCAATCTAAGTTTCGCTTTTTGTGTAGAAGGAATGAATGTTAACTGTTTTAACTTAATTCCAAATTTATGGCTGAAGCTTAAAAGAAAACTTCTTTTTTTATTTCAATATACGTATGACTGTGAATGTTATGGTATAGATATTAATAAAACTCCTATTAATCGGGGATGTTGGTAGGTTTTGATAGGAAAGAGCAATATATGGCATATACATAACTCTGCTATAAATACATAATACTGCTTGCTTCAACGGATACAATGCAATCATATTAATCATACACTCAAGTATAATAGTTGAGCTATTTTCCACTCATAAAGTAATATGCAGAAATATCTAAAAGTTTTTAAGGAATCCATTATTAAATTATATTCCGAGGTGTTACAGGATTAAACATTTCAGCCATTTACTATACCTTTCATTATCTACTTTTGTGCAATAAGCTTACAGAATCAAATAGGTAATTTGATTTTTGATGCATCATTTAGAGAAAACAAAACCAAATAAACTAATAACCAATAACAGGATTAGTTATACAAGCTTAAAAATTTAATCTTACTTAATCATAAAGTAGGCAGATGAGTACCTAATCCAAGCATATTGTCCCGTTATTTTAAGATTAGTTGTTTGGATACACACTAATTCCGCAAATCGTGTGTTCTGTACCTTCCCTGGAGTCATTGAATTAATCCTACACATCCTATTATCCAAGATTTAGTTCCGCAACGAAAATATAACGCAATTAAAGAGGGGAACAACTTGCTCAAGTTCCCTATTTTTTTTTTGTCTCGGAGTCCTTTGCGCCAAGCAAGCAGTTTGCTAAGTTTATGAATCTTAATTAAATATTATCAGAGGAGCTCTTTCGGATTAGTAGCTCGGAATATGCGAAGTTTTTATATTGATCAGTCATTACAGCATCGTGTAGAGATAAGATCCTTATCTGGCAAAGATTTAGCCCTCAGGCAAAAATGCGTGGTCTAGAGATTTGGAGTTTCCAAATTATTGCATAATTCATCTGTACTATCGATTCGAAGAATTATTTTGAGATTATTTCGGTTGCCTCGTTTTGGGGTGAGATTGTAATAAAAATAAAGTCGTCGTTAACCAGTTGAATATTTTAAAGCTGCGAATGGAATATCATGAAGTGAAAAGCTGAATAATTATTCTCACCAAAGTAAAATGTTCTGGTATTATGTCTGTAGCCTTATGTAGATTTATTTTATTTTAGAAAAACGAGGTCGTCAATCAAAACTTTACTACTTCTGCAAAAAAAAATGCTAAAATTTGACGCTTTTTGAACTCGCATTGTGCCTAAATTACTTTAGCTAATTTCATGAATGAGGTATCATTCGATGAAGAATGTCATGCTTTTTAACTTTTGTATTAGCAAAAGTTTTGCTAAATAAGTCCTTTGTGAGTTATTGTCGAAGAACGGAAAAATGGCCAAACATTTTGAGGATTTTGAGACCCGACCTGAGGCACCATCTGAAAATCGGAGCAAACTTCAAACAGCTCTTTTCAAATGTAAATAAAGAGAGTTAAACAGTTTCCAGCTTTCCGCGAATTAAATGGAGGCACGACCATTTTTTGGTCTTACTTTTCTGGCCTATAAATATTATTCCTTATCTTTGGTTTGGAAAGATCACGCGTTCTATAAGGAATCATGACATTCGAAACTATAAAATTTTTATCCGTGTTCTTTGCCTTAAGCAGAATTGTACCTATAGATGATTTGATTAAATAGAATAATTTATTAATGAGATATAAAATTTCACTATCTATTTGCATTATCAGGTAATTAGTTTTAGCATATACACTACGCCAGTTATATGACGTCTCTCTTCCTACCATAAATTTCCATAACTTCTTCATGCAAAATGTATCTAAGAATTGCAGAAAAACGAAAATAAACAATCTTCTCATTTATAATAGAAAATAATTTTTTAAATTATTACTTATGAAACGTTACATTACCTGACAAATACAGTTTTCAACTGCAAAACAATAGCTTCCACAAATATTATTTATTTGCTTTAGATTGATTTTTTAAAATATGTATTACAATGATATTAATGAAATAGTAATAAAAATTTTTGAGTCATGAATAAAAAAAAATTGTAATAAGCTATGTAATTATATGTTTTCATAAAATTTATCTCTATGAATTTTGTTACCTTTTTTTTCGGACTTTTTTATGATATATATTGACAAGCTTTATCCATTTGATACCGTGTAATATAGGTAAAATAAATATTGAGTTTCAGAAAAAAATACAACCTTGCTCAGAATATATCAAATAATAAAATTATATCCATGTTCACTTTCTGTAGAATGTAAATTGGTACTTTCCATTAAATTTCTTTAGTGGTAAATTCTTTTATTCATACTGGATGTTAAAATCATATGCATTACATTCACATTTGTATGAATCAGATAGCATAATATTTAATACTAAAAAAATACGATGTAATATATTTTATGAGCGATCATCTTAATGAAATCATACATTTTATATTACACATATTTGGAAAATTATTTTAACTATTATTTTTTAAAAACTGTTTTTGTTGAAATCATTTGAAATGCAAAAAAAAAGCAAATAAAGAATGACAGAGAACAATTTATCACTTTGTACATTCTCTTTTAATCACTTTTGTTCAGATTTACTTAATTATTTCTAGAAATGCTTATTTTTCCTAATCTTGGAAAGACCGCCGCAATGGCACGGGGAAAAATTGAAACGATAAAAAATTAATTTTTCTCTTTTTTACAGCTCAGACTGAATGCATCAGGAATCTTTCCCTTAACGAAAAAGAAGATTAAGAAAACAAAGAAGGAGAGTTAGCTAATACTATACTCTTCCTATCTAAGACTCGAAACAGAAATTCAGAAATAAAAAAAGAGGAAACGAGAGAAATCCAGCTCAGTCATTTTCCTAGCTCTCCATTTCTAGGCGTAATTGAATGGATAAAAAAAATCCTGATTTTTCCAGGCCTTCCTTCCGCTTATTTTCTATATCTTCTCTTTCCTTCTTTTATTTTCTGTTTCACTTTATTTCCCTTTTTTCCCCGCTATTGTAAAATTTCAGAGTCGTCTTCTTTTATTTTATTGTTTTTTTATTTCGTCCTATCCTTACAACAAAGAAATCTATATTAGCTCTAGATCTATTTTAGTAAGCAATGTAATCAAAATTTATCCTATGATCAGGAACGCTTGAAATTCAATTTCGTTTTGCTGCAATAGGGAAAAAATAAGCAAATCCTATCAAAAGCAAACCTAACAAAAAATAAATTATGGATAGATCTTTATGATACTCATTTGGCTAAGAAAAGAAGCTTTATTATTAGCGTATCAAGATTCTCAAAGGAAGAATCCAATTACATCATTAATTTTCTTTAATATTTCGCTGCGTCAATGATTTCGAAGAGATAAATATGCTTTTCTTTCATCCCGCTATTGATTTATAGTTTTTTTCGTTCCAAGAAAAATCGGCAAAAATAAGCAATGCACTTTTAAGGACTCAAGTATAGCTCCAGCGAAAGCTATAAGAGTTTTTCATAAAAAAATTGCAACAGCTTTTGCTTTTAAAAGGCAACATTTTTAGAGGGTGATGCAAATTACTGATCAGTGAAGATCTTTGTAGACGTTATCAATACTGAGTCATATCGAAAAAACTTTCTTATAATTTTATTTCTGCACATCAAGCAGATTTTTTTAATTTACTGTTTTGTGAAAGAACAGAGAACCTGCTGTGTCCGCCCACACAATACATTTTCTTCCTTATCCAAGCTGTTCTGTGGAAAAAAACAATCAGCTTTTGAAAACACAATTTTATTAGCGCACTAAAAATAGAAAACTTTCAATTTTAGTTATTGTGTAAATTTTAATCTGTATATTATAATTCCTTAAGACAATTATCATGGAATTAGAAAATAAATTTTGCTCTAATTGACTACTAGGTTGCTCCAATGGTATCTTTTCAAAATTAAATTTACTTAATTAACTCATAATTAATATCTGAAAATTTTAAAATATTATATTGTCTTCGAGAACACACAAGTGCGCAAAATTTCAGAGCCTTAGCGTATTTTGAAATATGTAAAATTCATTACATTATCCATTCTTATATGCATGAAGCATATGAAGTTAAATAAAAGTGCTTAAGAATGTATCAAATCTTATAAAAATAAAAAAATCCACTTTTGATTTAAAAAAAAAAACAACGGATACTATTGTTTCTATCCAGAAAATACTTTATTTCTTAATGCAAATTAGTTAACTAAAAATATCCTTAAATATTAAGTAAGAATAAAATTTCTATATTTAAAATTAGCCAACAAATACCAATAACCCATCATAAATCCCAGAAGAAAATAGCTGTGATTGAACGCACAGTAATTGTTTTTCACTTCAACTTAAACAGTGAACCAAAAATGTTATCCCACCGTAACTAAATTTTAAAAAAAAATTACTTTAATGTAAGTACTTATGCCAAAAATTGAACCATCAGTCGCAATCAGTAGTAGTAAAAAAATGATGAAAATTTTTTCTAGGATTTACCTACTAATAATCGATACCGAGTGTTGAGATAATCTGGTAAAAAATACAAAGGCTTATATACAGACAAGGAGACCAAACATTGTAGTTTAACAATGTCGAAATCGAACAAATAGCGCTATGCAATCACTACACTATCCGAACCATACGCATTATAAATAAATATTACGATAAGAGATTGAAAATAAGTTGGTAAAATAAGTTGCTAGGAATAAAAGAGATATTTGAATATTTTACAGTAACTTTGTAAATTTTTAATTGCAAATAATTTTCTTGAGGTAAATTTGCGCAGTGATCTTCGGATCTCTTTTAATTTATTCCGTGAACTCACGGTGCCCCTCCATCGGGAGGGGGGCACCGAGAGCTCAAGGATGAGAGGCTGCCGTATATGTGAGCTGACTCTCGCCAACCCGATGGTACAATAATGGTGATGTGGCTCTTTGGGCCCATCTCCGAAGACAGGTCGTAGCCCGGTAAAACGGGGAATTTTTGCATTAGCCGCTCGTAAGGGGGTCATTAATGCAGGAATCTCAGTGCCTGACTATGCTGTCGTGGCGGCTGGTCTTTCATGTGTTACCCGGATGCTTTTGAATGACAAGGAATCTTTGTGGATTATCTAGAAGCTTTTCCATGTAAGCAATAAGTGTTCTGTAAATTTGATCTCTCTATCAAGACATTACATAAAAAAGTAAATGCTTCAAAAACATATTTTCGTCATATGTTTTTGTCAAATGTCAAAACATATGTCAAAAACATATTTATTAGATTCTAAGTAGGCAGAATTCTATATGTTGCTTTATGTTACGCTTCAGGAATCCATCATGAAATTTTTGCTGGCCTGACATTTCAGGCTTGATTGCAATATGTATTGAAGGTTGTGAGTAAGATCGGATTTTTATGTCATTAAATTTATAGAAACAATATATATATATAAATTTTATAATATGATATAAATTTCCTTTGCATGTCTGTACGTTCGTCCTTCCATCTATCTTCTGTCCTTTCTTCCGTAGGCCTGTCTGTGTGTCCGTCTACAATGTCTATTCCCACCTAAACTGTATGTTAACTGTAGGGGTTACATGCATAGGGGACTGGGGCGGCATCATGTCAGCCTCTACCGACTTTCTGCCTGTCTTAATTGTCTGTCTTATAGTACTCAACTATTTATAGTACTAGCATCCTTCCTTTGTTTTTTTCTCTTTAACGTTTTTATTTTCGCATCATGCAACTTCCAATATGCCAATATAATTCCTTATCGTGTCGTATGGAAGAATGATTTTGAAAAAGTAGGTGGAACGAAGGACAAATGAAAAAATGTGCTCACCACAGAATTCAACAGGCTTTTGTCAGATTTCACATATTCAAATAACCTCTGCTACGAACTTCCCATGTACTTTTAACCCTCTCACACCGAGCGCGGCGGTCCATGGCGGCCTAAAAATTTCCCTTTAACAACGACGAAAGCCGGTCTGACGCGCTTGGCTTGTTTTGAGAGGAGGTGAGGTTCTGAGATCGATTTGGAGATAAGCTTGGTAGAGAACCCAATTATCCTTGCCAAACAGAGCCCATTTCCGTGCGCCTTAAGGGTACAGTAAGGAGTTGGTGTAAATGACCACCCAGGTTTCGAGAGTCCAATTCATGTCGCATCCTTCCAAAAAGATCCGGTTTTAAAGGAGCTAGAAGAAAAAGTCGTCTCGGTATTAAAGAGTTAAACATAAACTGCTAATTACCAGTATTGTGCTTATATGTATGCTTCGTATTAGTAAAGAAGCTTCTTTCCTTAATGATATGTTGAAATTTCCTTCTTTCTATGCTGCACTCAATAAATATGCAAGACAACTCTATGATAAGTTTAGTTAAACAAAACATTCTTTACAAAGACTGATGCATGAGGTCTTCTTCCACAGAACTTCGGTAACATAAATAACCGTATAATATGATGATTCATGAAATTAGTTCATTTGAGTGTCGAGTTTATACAACGCCTGAGGATCTATCGAATATCTAAATCAGTCTTAAGATAAGCTATTCAATAAACCTCCCTTCCGTTGCCTTGGTTGCCGTTTGGGATTGAATATCGAGGCTGATCAGACTGCTCAGTAAACTCTGTCCGCACACTGGCCCGCACTAAATTAGATTTGGTAGGGAAACAGCCTCGGATAGGAAATTCAAATACACCATTTATCAAATGACCCATTCTTATCTTAACAGAGCAAATACTGAAAATTAGTCTCAGAAATTCTGCTTGTTTGTCGAAAAGCATATTTGTAGATTATAATGAAGGAGCGATTCAATCAAGATTGGAGTAATCTATTCAGTAAGACTTCAGCCGAATCCCAGAAGATTATTTAAGTGAAACCAGTGCTGTGTATAAAAACCTCATTCATTTGTAATATAGTTTTGAAAATGAAAAAAATGCACTTTTGCTGATTCATTTATCATATATAATGAAGAAGTGATTTAATCATAAGTTTAGTTATTCATGTTTGCAGAATTTTCAGTGATGCTGAAAATAATTTCAAGGGATTTCGTAAGAACTCGATGAATAAAAAAGCTATGACGCCTCACACATGTGTTTTCCTTTAAAGTATTCGGTGGCCTAGTGGTAGGTGTCGGCTTCAGGGCCGCAGGTTCGAAACCCGATTCCACCGAAGATCCGCCAGGTATGAGGCATAATGTACACTAAATGATACGTAATGGTCAAACGTCGTCCTCCCTCTGGTGTGGTGTGGAATTTGGAGAGGGGAATGCCAGCTCAGGTGTGTCTTCGTCATCTAACCGCGGTTTAAAATTGCGAGATCCGCCCCATTAGCCTCATGTTTCTTGAAAACGGGACGTTGATGTAACTAAGGGGTCTATTCTGGTACCTCTGGTTGGGGTTGGGGTTTGGTTTAATTTCGGTTGTTACGGGGGGCACCCCCACCCCACCCCCCCCCCCAACCGGGGGTACCAGAATAGGCCCCTAAAACTAAATGTATTGAAACATAAAATCTCGATAGAGCTAAAGACCACGATGCACAATTCTTTATATGTGAATCGCGGTGTCATTGTGTTATAATTCTAACTTTTTGATTTAAAGAACAATTTCTTTAGCAATATGAAGTTTTATAGATATTCACTATTTTGTGAATAATCAATTTTATTCCCAAAATAAAATTGTAATTTTCTTATACAAATAAATTGCAAAATAAAATTCAAGAAATCTTTATTTTGAAAATTAAACTCAGAATTAATATTAATGCCATTTACCACTGCACGATTATAAGTCTTTATTTATGGTAGAAAAGAGTGATAAGTAAACACAGTTTTTGCTCTCTGTGCACTATAATATACAAAGAACGATGCCAATTCATGGTTCACGAGACATAAGTTAGTTGCACCATTGTAAAATTGTTTTGAAATTTTCTAAGCTGAAAGACAGCAAGAAATATGGTTCGTTTGTAATAAACGGACAGTGTCACGTGATACAACTCCATTTATTTGACAAGTTAACTGAAAAATTGTAGAAAAACCATCATCCACCGCAATTTTTTAATCAAATCATAAATGTTGAAATTATATCACCAATAATCCCTCTTCGAGTTTCATTCTTTTCAAATCTGAATACTACACTTTATAAAAAGTCAACTAAATGGGCAGCTGATATTTCTGACAGCCAGTATGAAGTGATATGAGAACAAGTATTTAAAAAATTACTCATTTTGAAAAGAGACCAAATAGGCATTCTACTTTTATGACAGTAATACAGATCAGGGTAGATCGCTCTTTTATGGAGAAAAAAAAATTATTATTAATCAAAACCTACCTATGCGGAAAAGATGTTTTATGGTATGGAGATTAAGAGAAAAATAATAAAAAAATTAATTCAAAATTTAATACTGCCGCAACGGGGTTGAATTTTCGAAAAAAAATGGAAAGATACTGAATTTTGATTATACAATTTTTTAAAAAATATTATTATTAATCAAAACCTACTTATGCGGAAAAGATGTTCTATGGTATGGAGATTAAAAGAAAAATAATAAAAAAAAATTAAATTCAAAATTTAATACTACCGCAAGGGGGTTGAATTTTCAAAGAAAAATGGAAAAATACTTAATTTTGATTATTGATTATACGATTTTAGATTCGAAATAATTGTTTTTTCTGCAATATAAATAACCAAAATTGATGATTAATGAGCAGTGAGTACTAAGTAGTGAGTAGTATAATGTACATTGCAACATTTTATGACTCAGCTCCCTCTCCCCACACAGTCAAATCAGTCCGGTTTAACAACTGGAGCAGTGGGCAATGACTTTGCGTGCTTTCCGAATTTTTTCGAATGGCTAATTCCCTTATGTGATTTCTATCGTCAGCTAGCATTGATATCAGGACATTTTCTGGATGGCCAAAAAAATCAATTTCTTTTTATAACAGGGTCTATGACATCCTTCAAATCATTCGAGAAATAACGCGATAGAACGATTGATTGATGCAAATGCTGTGCCTTATGGATTAATTATGGTTTCGTTTTGATCTTTAACCACATAGACGCATAGACGTTTGCAATGAATGTCGTTAATGTCAATAAAGCCTCAGATGAATTTTCGTGAGCTACACTGAACCTGAGAATTCTGTTCGCGATTCTAAGCCACCTTCAGTGGCAAACTTTTCCAGGATTTATCTTCGACAGACTTTCTCTGCAATGTCAGCAGTTTATGACTTCACAAATTTCCATTAAGTACAGTTAATCAGTATTTAAGTCTTTCTTGTTAGTCACTTCACATAGCGTGATTTCTATTGGCGTGGATGAAACTACAGATAGCTTCTCGCATCCAGCCAATGATTTTCTTATTTCGCCAGTCAGGCTTCTGGGCCCAGTTGTGGTTCTATCCACGTGCGCTAAAAGATGACGTAGTGGAAGCTCGTTGGCGTGTAACTAGCACACAATCCATTGTAGTGAACGATTCAGGATCAGTTCCATGTTACGTATAATACTTTCTTTGACACCTGTGTTGACAGATGTTCTGTCGTAACCAAGTTTGTAAAATCTATGTCATTGTCAACGCATTGCAAAAAAACTATATATGCTATTTCCAATAATTTGCGCTCTCCCGAAATTTACAGACACGTGGCCGATGTACTCAGAGCCAGGTTCTTTTACCAAGCTTATGTGTTCCTCTATTATGACCTTTCTTCTGTTGTCTTCCATTGATAGAGTCCTGTCTTTTCGCCCATCAAAGTATGAACCTAACTGGTCATAATCTTTTATGGCCTGAGACAATAGAGTGATTCTTGCCTTTGTTCTCCCACACCGAATTTTATTTCTGTCAAAAACGACCAAAACATTGCTTTCTAAGATAATGCCCACATCTTGAAGCGCAGCTGACACGATGGCAGCGCCTGCTCGGTCAGAAATACCAAATCGGTCCAATGTTCTAACTGCAGCTAAAACTTTTGTCACTACAGGTGTGACTGTGGGAAAGATTTCATGAAGTACCACTTCCGACTTATGGAGGGGTGGGAGGATAAAGCAGGAGACAGAAAAAAGATGGCATTGCCTACTGCTCTAGTTGTTTAACCGGACTGATTTCACTGTGTGGGGAGGGGGAGTTGAGTCATAAAATGTTGCAATGTACATTATACTACGCACTACTTAGTACTCACTACTCTTTAATCATTAATTTATTATTGATTATTTGTATATAAAAAACAATTATTTCGAATCTAAAATCGTATAATCAATAATCAAAATTAGGTAATTTTCCTTTTTTTTTGAAAATTCAACCACCTTTCAGTAGTATTAAATTTTGAATTTAAATTTTTTATTATTTTTCTCTTAATCTCCATACCATAGAACATCTTTTCCGCATAAGTAGGTTTTGATTAATAATATTTTTTTTTTAAATCGAATAATCAAAATTCAGTATTTTTCCATTTTTTTCGAAATTTCAACCCCCTTGCCACAGTATTAAATTTTGAATTTATTTTTTTTATTTTTCTCTTAATCTGCATACCATAGAACATTTTTCCCGCATAAGTAGATTTTGATTAATAATAATATTGTTTTTTAAATCGTATAAACAAAATTCAGTATTTTTCCATTTTTTTTTGAAAATTCAAGCCCCTTGCGGCAGTATTAAATTTTGAATTTAATTTTTTATTATTTTTCTCTTAATCTCCATACCATAGAACATCTTAGAGGTTTTAGGG
This sequence comes from Araneus ventricosus, assembly GCA_013235015.1. Classification (NCBI taxonomy): domain Eukaryota; kingdom Metazoa; phylum Arthropoda; class Arachnida; order Araneae; family Araneidae; genus Araneus; species Araneus ventricosus. The sequence continues at coordinate 308,937 of BGPR01000280.1, forward strand.
TATAGGTAGGTTTTGAAATTCTGAAAAAAAAATTCAATCCACCCAAATACAGATGTAGGTTTAAATTAGTTTTGTTATAAGCAACCCAACGTTGGCGGATATAATGAAAACCGACTTTCCGACAAATGGGGAAATGACCAACTCGAATACATCGACAAAGATATGATTTTTTGCTCTAGAATAATAATGTAATGCGTGCCAAAATGCATATACACACTTAGAATAACTGCTACGTAAGAATTAATGATATGTAATTATTTTCATAAATCAAATTAAATAATACGTTAACTTTCTTTGTGATCTGAGGCCTTAACTGTATGATATTAACACGTTACTCGCCAGAACTCACATCTGAAATTCGAACCATCTATCTAATTAGATAACGCTCTCTCTCTTTGCTATCTTTCAACTGTAGTATAGAAGGGGTCATCAGATTAAATTGTAGATATGAATTCTATCTGATTACCGAGTGAATCGTATTTGTTTCACATGGCAATTAATGTGTGAAAGTGAACAGATGTTTACTTCGATGATGGAGGATTAAGTTTTCCTTATGTTCACCTGATCTTAACTCGATGGATTTCTTGTTTTTAAAACACCTGGAAAATAATTTTCCTTCAAAAAATCTGTCTAGGAACAAAGAATTCATGAGTCACTCATTACCCATTCATCAGACAATATTTTTCCGAAATGAAGGGAAACTTAAATACCCATTTGCGATGATAAAATGGTTCCTCCCCACTCAAATTACTCGAATTTGAGTCAGTCTGAGCTGAAATCTTTTTTTTATGTTTAATTTGGACTACATTGACAAAATTAGACAAACCCTTTAATAATTCACGCATAAACCTAATCCGAAGCAGCTTCCATAGCCAAACTACTTAACTTTAAGCAATCCGTTGGCTCTACTAAGGGGAAATGAGCTGCTTGCAAACTTTACACACAAAACGCATATGATACAATTTTTTTCAAACACTTTATGCGGGATTTTACTGACATCGTTATTACTTGTTTTGGTTGCTAATCCAAGACATTGCGTAGTCTTTAAAGAAATATAATCTGCGAATGCGTTATGCAAAGTACAATGCACATCTAATTAGGAAATGGGAGGGCAAAGGTTTAAAATAATCTTCAGCTAAGCTTCTATGATTTTCACAAGGTCCCTTTTTAACACTCAGATTCAAGTAAAGTTCATAGTCACTGGCCCTCAAACGAATATCGAAATTAAGCAAATAATGTTTGTAGCTTAAAGCCAGCTTCAATATAAGATTTGGAGGTAGTCATTGAAAGAGAATGCGCCGAATACCAACTGATTTGCTGAGCGATGTTTGCAATTTCATCGATCTGCATTATCAGTAGTGGATGGGCAGCAATACTGCCAGCAATTGAAACACTTCCATTAATTCACAAGATTCTGCAATGATATTAATTAAGCTGAATCATTGGACCTTAATTTATGCTATTAAAGACTTAGGTAATAGTTGTCCAATTTTGTTTGCATTTTTCGGACGCTGCATAAATGTGGAATATTAATGCTTCTGCGAGAGCATAAAATCATTTTCCGAATTCGATCCGTATAACCAAGGAAATAATGAAAGAGATCATGAATTATTTTTTCCTTTTTGTTACACGCTTATACAGAAACTTGTCTAATTTGTAAAAATAATAATAATCCAGGAATTGAAATTCGAGTGAAAAATTATTATTAGGAAGTTCAAAATCGTTCTATTTTTCTTCTGAAATGATAAAGACTTCTTAGTTTTTGATGATTTAATAACGAAATGAATTTCAGAAAATAATTATTTAATCTGCCGTGCCTGACAATAAAGGATTATCCTTACTTAATGACGCAAAAGCAAAACAATAAGTGAATCCCTAATATGCAATATGATATATATAGTTGAAAGCTTAAAACAATAATCCTCGGTAGAAAGGGGAAAAACAATTATTTAATGTTATTAAAAGTTTCAATCCATAAATGCGTAATTGGGAAATAAAGTATGAAGTCAAATGTAATTTCTATACGATGAAAAATTCTTTTAAAGAAGCTTCAACGGATTTGAAAATTATCTATCAACTTATTTGATATTTTATAAGGATTGGACTAGAAAATTTTACATTTTGGGTATTGATATTTATCTTGTTGTGTAGATATTTCAAATTCATATAAAAGATTGATATGAACTTTTATGCCTGACTTGCTGCATATCTATCTCTAACTAGTCTCTGAGGTTTTATTTAGAAAAAAACAAATTCGGAGACTAGTGGGTTCTATATTGGAATATATGTATGACTGAACATATACATATTAGATAGTACTGACGTGAAAACGTCTTTCCGCTCGTTACAGTGATAGTCGGTCTAACTTTCTTGTCTGACAAAATACCGTCAGATTTGAATCTCTAATAACTGCGAAACTAATAATGCGAAAAGAATGGTTGACCCCACAACGAATACATCATATCTGTAAGATTTCGTCGTATAGTATTTGTTTTGTATGTAACATCATCGTACCAGTGTAGGTGCATGCGCGGTATTGTTATGAATTAGCTTCATGCAATGTTTTAAATAAGTGTAGCGTGGAAACGCATTTAAGTGATTATGATGTCATTTTAAAAAGCTTGAGGAGTATTACTAGGACCCAAAGTGATACAGTAAAAATATTTATCAGAATATAAGCAAAAATCGTTATTAAATTGAAAATTTCAAACTCCGCATGTTTTTTGATTATAGCATGCAGAGTTTTCTTTCGAATTGTTTGAAAATTACAGACTTCTTGACAATACGTAAAAGAAAGAAAGTATTAAAATTTGAATACTGCGGGAAATATGAGCATTTGTAGTAACTAATGTTTTACTGCGCATACGCGAAATGTAGTTCTATATGCTGTCAACAGATGGCGCCATCAAAAGCTACTATAAATAAAAGATAAGAAAAGCGCAGTTCGGGTCCTTGCCGTAGGTTTTTCCTGGAAACGTAGGGGATAAAATCATAAAACAAGTATTTCGTATTAAGATCTAATTTAATTAACAATATCTTTAATACAATATTTACTCAGACGCATGTAGCAAAGGTCTAGGGTAGCTTGTGATTTATCTATTCTGTAACCATTATACTACTCTGTGTAAATATTGTATTAAAGAGACTGATGATTAAATTACATATTAATACGAAACACTTGTTTTATGATTTTATCCCGACGTTTTCACGAAAAATCGAAGGCGCGGACCCGAACTGCCCTTTCTTATGTTTTTTTATAGAAAGATTTAGATATTTCGGCATCGTTCGTCTTGCTGACCAATAAATAATCTGTTAATGTATTGGTTGAGTAATAATTCATGAGCATTGTTTATAAAATTTAAATTTCAGAAATGAAATGGATCGGCAACATGTTTAATATTATTTGAAAGAGAATTTAATGCTCTATAAGATAGTGTATTTCAAATTATTAATTTTATTTATTTTTATGTATTTTCAGATCATTAAAATGGAATTCAAGTGTAAAAAAAATTTGTTTTTTTTGCATTAATACAATATTAATGCAAAAAATATGCATTCAATAGCTGTGTTAAGACCATCGAACCTATTTGTGAGATTTATGCTCTGTAGGAGAAAAGCATAAGGTACCATTGGTTTTCACGCTTTGAAATAAGAAATGATAAGCTTTTGAACCAACTTCTTCGTTAAAGGACCAGAGAAATTTTTCAAAAAACAAATTTGAAACTAATTTAATATTTGAAATAAATTTGAAAAACACACATGGATTATTACTCCACCAATAGTGTGGAAGTTTGGAGAATCGTGTGGCAGCTTTATAACAATGTTCGTTATGTGACCATGGTACAGAATTTTTAGATCTCCCCAAAAAATAATTTTCACGTAATTTCATACTTGGAAAATTGCCTTGCAGATTGTATGGATACAGCATACAAGTTTAACCTTGTTTGACCTTTAGATCTATTTATTACTATCGCTAGTGCTACTTTGCAAATTACTGGAGTGTAAAGTGGGACAAAAAGTCTCCTGAAAGATTATTTAATAAAGAAATAATTAACAAATGATTGCCAGTTGGTGGAAGACAGAACACTAAATTGACAGTGTATTGATAAAACATAGAACAGAATTGACATTGAATCAGAATGGAAGATAGTTCTACAAATTATATGAAAACAGAATCCAAGTTTAACCTTGAATGACCTTTCGATCCATTCATTACTATCGCCAGTGATACTTTTACATCCTACTGGTGTGAAAGAAGGGTAAAACCTTAACATGAAATATTTTCTAATAGAGAAATAGGTAACAAATGCTACAAAAGTCGGCACTTATTGTTAAACACCCAAACACATTATCCCACATCTTTCTAACTAAACGGGTACAAGTAAAAAGATATATTGGTCTTCTGAATAGCAGCAGCGGCACTTCAACCTCGCGAACTTTTCAACTCTTTATATATACTTCCTGGAACGGTTATCGCGTCCGCTTTTGTTCCGTTGTAGCGTCCGGACATGAGTTACGGGACGCCATAACTGACACATTGGCGTTTCCATCCTTTTAACCGTAGTTGTCATTCCGCGTCCCCGCCACGTATGACAAGGTATTACTTCCCGGCCGGCCAATGTCGTAAAATCAGATAAACGCGAGCTCTGGTTGTAGCAGCAGTACGTGATTTTGGAGCTGAACGGCCGCCTTTACTAAGAGATTGTGAGACACTTTTTATGATGGTATTATGTCTTGGCCTCCTACATTCACTAAAAGAAAACTCTTTATGCCAAGATGGTATTTTTTTGTTGTGCCGAAGAAGACGTGCATGCCGGGATAACTTCCCAGAGATTTCGATAAATACTTTTTCTGGTGTACGAGGGGTATATTGGTCGATAATTTGTTGATCTTGCTGTTTAGTGTGGACGAAAAAATGTGATAGCTAGTTGATTAGGTCAGTATTTACACGGATTGATGGTTGCAAGTTTCTATAAAAAGTAAACTCGTTAAATAACGATTTATGTTTCACTCGTAAAATAGCTGAAGTATAGGTTATCCATATTTATGATTTTATATCACTATTTTCATGATGTGACTCTTAAGTTAATCGCATGTTCTCAATTTTTACGTACTGTTTATCGTTAACAAGAAAGAAAACATAACAAGTGATTTTGTACATGCTACATAGTACTGAAAATATACAATATGCTTCATGTGTCATCTAGATGGCTGTATTAACTGTTAGGAGGCTATAGGGGTTATGACTCTTGTCTCCTACAACCTAGCATTTGGGTTCGGTTCTTAATCAAAGTAGGTGGATTTATCTGATTACGAATGATGTATGATTATATTGCTTGTTACAATCTCTAGAATATTCTGTAATATTTGTTATTGTCGACGAAACTTAATCCGCAATGCAGCATCTTGAGAGTGCAACTCGCTTACTGCATGGGCATTGAAATTATATACAACGGCCAATAGGACCTCTCCGTCGTGTTCCCATAGTCAAGTCAACGAAGGCCAAAAGTCGCTGATTAGAAAAAAATGGTGTAGTTTTGAAATTTGGCAGAGTTGTTGGTATATTACCCTAAATGATATACTAAAAGTCCCCTCTGGTGGGAGTGTTCGGAGTGTACAAGGGAGTTTGAAAGGGGCGTTTGCGGTTTTTCTTAAATATCTCGAAAACTATGGGTTCTAGCGAGAAGCACTCAGTTACATAATTAAACTGCATAAAATTTCCTATTCATGCCACAGAAACAATATAGGACTTTTTTTCTAAGACATTTTATGTAGTTTAATTTTGTAATGGAGTGTTTTTCGCTAGAACCCATAGATTTCGAGATATTTAAGAAAAACCGCAAACGCCAGCTTTCAACCACCCCCGGCGGTGACTTTTAGTATGTCATTTAAGGGCACTATACCCAACAACTGTGACAAATTTCAAAACTACACCATTTTTTTCTATTTTTCCTTCGTTGACTGGACCACCGAAGCCTTACACCCGATTGGATAGGTTGGGTAGGGGTAGGTGTTGTCACCGCCAATAGGGATGTCAACGAATGAATATGTCCAGGTAGATAGATTATGGATAGATTATTCTAAATCATAAGAAGGAAATGTGTTTGGAAAAAAAACGATGAATACAATTATATATATATATATACCCTTTGTGACTACTTTGCGTTTTTACTTTCGCCTATTGCTTAGATTTATATTCACTGAGTATTATTTTTTATGAAATTTATTTATTTTCATGGATGTAAGTAATTTGATTTAATTTAATTTGAAATATTTTGCTCCAGCATTTTGAAAGAAGAAAAGGGATTAAGTTAAATGTATGTTTGGAATTTAATTTCACAAAATTTTCTTCGTTTAACAATCCATAAGAAAAATAAAAATTCAGAAGTAGAATTTAAAAAATAAAGATGTGAAATCATTAACACGAAGAAGCAATCAAGCAGCAATAAACTGTTAGGTAGCTTACAACAGAGTTTTTTTTTCCATAAAAGTGATAATATTTTCGTTCAAATAACTATATCTACTCTAATCAGATTTTTTTCGGAAGAAATTGAATAAATTTTTCAGATTTCTTTAACAAAAGTTAACTGAAAGAAAGCGATATAAATTCCTCCTTAATTCAAAATTACAATACCTACATGGAAAATTTAGACTTAAAGTAGAAGTTTTATGAAAGTTACTGCTGCCGTTAAAAAGAAAGTTTCTTTGAAATTTACTGTATAAGTCTGAACTTCTGTTATTGTAGTTTTTTTCGGTAACAGCGCCTTTAACGATAAAATGAACTGTTAGCCTCAGTAATTTTGAGCGCCATAAATTTTCAGGAACTTTTAGCAGTGTAACATACGTACGGCACATTTTCTGACGTGGATAACATAAAGGTTCCCCTGTTCGAGGATGACAGGTGCAGGGGCATTAATTAATTGTATTCTTTGAAACGTATATTATATAAAACATATTAATTAATAGAATTATATGGATTTTTCTAGAAATATATATTTAATAATAGAATTATTTGTGGTTGTTAACATTTAGACTACGGTTTGAAGAAATCTGAAATAAATCCTCCAAACACGATGAATATGATTGACAATAAGGGAGGCGCTTCTTTTCATTTTGCAGTCGCTGAAAAAAAATATCTGACATACCTTTCGAAGGTCACGGAATGTGGCATTCGTTCCCAAAATCTGGCTGTAAAAAATGAAGTGATGCATTAACTTCTTGCCATATGATTTTATTTAACCTCTTAATTAGATGCCACTACTCATTTGGGATTTCATTATTTCAATCTATTTAAGATGGTAAAGGATACTTGAGACATCTATTCGTGTCAGGTGATTTTCGTATTTAAAATTTATTGTTACGTTGATTAAAATACGGATTTAACCCTTTCACACCGAGCGAGGCGGTCCCGGGCTGTCTAAATTTTCCTCTTAGCTGCGACGAAGGCCGGTCTGAGGCGGTTGGCTCCATTTGAGGGGAAGTGAGGTTCTGATATCGCTTAGGAGATTAGCGCGGTAGGGGGTCCAATTATTCTTGCGAACCACAGCCCATTTCCGTGGGCCTTAAGGGAAGGTTATAGCAGGGATGGGTGGTGGTAAATGACGATCCAGGTTGGGAGAGTACAATTCATGTCGTATCACCCCAAACAGGTTCGGTTTTAAAGGGGCTAGAAGAAAAAAACTCGCCTCGGGATTAAAGAGTTAAATAGCAAAAATTCTGTTACTCGATGTACGTGTCAGAGACGTCATTGCTTGTTAAGGGGTTAATACGGGAGAGGGAAATTATCTGTAGGATAATTACAGCTGCTCATTTGTTGACATTGCGATATGGGTTAAAATTATAATGCATTTATGTTACCACATATATGTCAGCCTCTACAAAAGGGTAAATAAATTAAACGATACAATATCTATACAACCTCCTCGTCAGGAAGGAGCTAAAATCGTGGTCAAATAATGAAAAAAGATTTCCAAAAAAGAAAAAAATGACAAAACATTTAAAATTACAGTAGACTCCGCATAATGTGATCATTTCCGGACTTAAGAATTTTTATAACAATAACCAATTGCTAACAATTAACGAATTGAGTAAAACCAACTATATTTTTATCACATGAAGGGAAAAGAAACAAAAAGGGGAAAAAACCACTTACCTCAGGGCTATCTATAATTTATTTCAGAAATAACAAAAAAATTATCAATTGTTGCCTGACGACAATTATTCCTTAAAAGTTCATTTATATATTGTTCGTACTCGTATTTTTTTTTTTTTTCAAATTTGTTAAACGATGCTGCACGCCGCGTTTCAAAATATCAAGGGATTACCTCATTTCGGGGTTCGTTGGAGAGTTTTCTTCAACACATTCGTCCCCGTCGGAATCGTGAACTTTTATTGCTTGGTCTTGCTCACAAGCGTCTTGGCAAATTTCCAAGTCTGTTAGTGTGGCAGATACTGAAATGTCCTCGTCAATGGACATCCACTCTTCATACTCTTACTTTTGCATACCTTCGTTAGGTTCAATGACAATTACCGACAGTCACGTCCCTGCCCGCTAAATGGACGACCTTCAAAGATAAGTCAAGGAAGATAAACCCCGAAATTATGGGGATATGGGGGTAAAGTGGCCCCCAGATGTTTCCTTACAAGTGGAGCGAGAAATTCTATGAACGTCAATCGTTAACGTTGTTTCAAAATGTGGGATCCGTCAATTCTCTACTTCAAAACTGATAACATTAAACGATGTAGTTATCACATTAAACGAATAATTGTGTGCACATTTAAATACGTTGTTACGTGATCAAGGGTTTTCGATAATATAAAGCGAATTATAACATTAACCGCGATCACATTAATGGAAGTCTATTGTATTAATAATTAAGTATTTAAAAAAAAATTGAAAAATAAAAAACAAATCTTTTTCTAATTTAAATGCCCTGTTTCCGTAAGAAAAAAACGCGCAGTGCTTGCTTTCTTATTTTTTTTTATTGCAACAAGGGAAAGGTTTTGGTGGTAGAGTTTTGGGATAAAAATAGGAGGGAATGTGCATGCTAGATCGTGCTCCAAAGGATGTCCGCGGTTAATGCTGGATATTTTTATGAAGAATGTTTATGCGGTTATCGAACAAAGAGACATATTTTTTAAATGTATATTGTGAAGGTCATTATTCTTGAATGATAATATATCATTTAATGCTGCTTGATTTTGGAATAATTTTATTTCTTTAATAACATGCAGCATATTATTCTAAAGTCTCCAAGATATTGGGATAAAAGTGATCGTAAATGCATGTACATAGGCAGCAAACTCATAAAACAGTTTGAGAATTGAAATAATGTATATATCTAAGAAAGACATCAAGCTCTCACGCTTTTATGAGCTTATGCAGTACATCAACTATTTGCTTATGAGGTTCATTCTAACACAATTACATGTGGGGTTTATGGCTCGACGATGTGCTAGGGGTATGAATTTAGAGAAAGAATGCTCGGTTAAATAACTAATTTAATTTATTACACATTAAAAGCATATATACATATAGTTACAAAGAAATGATTAAATACAGGTGAAAGTTTAAGGTAAGAGTTCTATGCCATTTAATAATAGTTATTACCAGACTTAAACCCAGAGTGGGAACAAAGGGGAAAAGAGTCCATGGGCAGCGGCCTAATGCGGAAACACCTGCCGCGCGAACTTACCACCTTCTCTGTTGAAACCGTGAATCCCTCTGCTTGGACCCATGGAAGTTGCTTCGTGTTCTCATGAGAAAAACTTACGGCATACACTCATTGATTCGTGCTGCCATCTACCGTTACGGTGGCTTACTAAATGGGCTTAATTACTTTCCTACATTCATTTAATCGACTTTGCAGAGACACGAAGATAGTGCAGATAGTTCAAATCTTATTATTGGAATTTTTGGGATTGTGTCTCGATATTTTCATCTTTTTAGAAGCACGTTTTAGGTGTTTAATATGACAATAAAGTTTAAGTAATATTTTGTTAAAATTCATTGCATAACTCATTTCGCTGTTGCTTTGTGCGACATGTGAAAGTCCTTATGAGCACCAAAATGTGTCATTTGGACCATCTTTTCCTTGCGATCTTTTTCAGTGTGATTATACAGTGATGATAAACTGAATTGAAATTTACCGAATAAGACAAAAACTTATATACCAATTATTACATATATTACAAAGTTGTTTTATATAACAACACTTCATGACCCCGAATCTAGAATCTTCATGATTCTTTGTAATAGATTTGGGTGGAAATGATGTTAAAACAGACCGCACACTGCACAGGGTGAACGTGGACTATTTTATGGGCCTTATTTCCTTTTCTTACACAATTTTACATTTCATTTTCTTCACATAATATATATTATGTTTTAGAATATACATTTAAATCTTTAAATTCAAAAATGAATGACCGTTGAAGAATAAGTTTCGACGCGAAAAAATTTTAAATAGCAATTTAAGCTTAACTAATATTCTTATATATAAAAAAATTGAAATAAATTATAAAACTGAAACAAAAAATTCTTAACTCATTATAAAAATAAAATAACTAGAACAAGCAAAACTTAAATAATAAATTAAAGAAGAAAGAAGATAAAAAGAAACACAAAGACTCCTGTAATAATTTTTTTTAAAAATGCCAAGGTATTACCCTAAAAACTTTCGATCATTATGAATAGCTTTTTAAAAGAGTCTATGATTTGTGACCATAATCATATTACTATGAATATTATTTGATTAAATAAAAATAACAAATTTTTAACGAAGCTTACATAATAATTTCAATTTTCTCAAGTTGCGTTACATAACATTTTTGAAATTATTTTTAGCTTAAGTATTCTAGTATAAAGTGTCTATTGTATGGAAATATGATTTAAAGTCATGTGAATACAAAATATTAAATTACATCATATATTTCAACTTGCTGCAAATTAATAATTTTCTCGAATATGTTAATGATTGCTTAGAGATAGATGAATAATAAAGTTTGAGTTGAGAATATATACATAAAATCTTGTTGCAAATTTAATTTTAAGTACTCTGGAAATTTCGTCTTTGTTAATTTAATGTATTATGTAAAAGTTATATTTAATTGAAATAAGCACAATACATTGCATTACGTAATATTTTTATTCAACAAAGAATTATGAATATATTTCGTAGAATATAATTGATATAATTTTTTAAATGGTTGGAGCTTTAAGATAAGGGGATATAAGTAAATGGAAAAAATAAGGTGTTTTTTCATAACCACAAACTTCATAAATTTGATCTAGTAAAGTCGTAATTTCAATAGAACGTTTGCAAGTAAATATTCCAAAATTCTAAGAATTAATATAATTGAAGGTTCTCTTCTTAAGCATATCAAAGCATTGGTTTTCTATTTAAATTACTCAAGTTTAAATCCCCCATTGAATTTAAAGTCAATTTCATGCGATTATCTTTGCCAAACTGATACGAGGTTGAAAGTGTCTTTCATGTCATTATTTATCCAAAAATGTGTCGGATTGTATATCGTCTCTTAACAAGCAAAACCACCCATCTCAATTTTTTGAAATTTCAAAGAGGAAAATTCAAATGACTTTTTCGCAACCAATAACGAATATTTCTATTTTTTTCACATCTGGTTGGAACATGTTGATAGTAGGTCTTAAAAAATTCAGAAATATTCATTATTGGTGGCGAAAAATTCATTTGAATCTTCCTCTTTGAAATTTCAAAATGTTGAGATAGGTGGTTTTGCTTTTTTAACGACGATATACAATATATTAAATTCGATCAATTGATAACGAGTCCAAGGTTTTAAAATAACATTCTGCAGTAATCAAAGTTTCAGATAAATATTTAATGAGTTTATTTTAAGAGTGTTTGCATCTGAACGTTAATATTTTGAGTAGAAGCAAATTATTGCCAAGATAGTTTAACAATACTAATTAATATTAATTTCTGAATTATAATGTAGACTGGGACCGCAGAGTAGACAATCAAAGTAACGAGGTTATTTTTATGTGAAATTACCTAATTTGTTCTATTTACCTTTATTTTCAATTCTTCACTATAATTGCTATAAAACAAATCTGTTTCGAATTAATTCGATTTTCAAATCAATATTTTTAACTTCAGAATGATATTTATTTTTCATTGAACAGGGCTGTTACGAAATTTCGACCCTTTTTTTAAGTTAGATTGTACTGCATAGCTTAACCAAAAGTGTTATTAACTTCATACGTCATATTGTGTTTTGACAGTATGGGGCCTTCGGTAAATGTTTAACGTGTTGCTCATTTCTCTATCCTGGAAGGTAGGTTCAATTTTGTTGCTTAACAACCAACACCATCTCTTTCTATTTATTGAAATTTCAAATTGTTTGCAATATAATTTTTATTAAATTTATTTTCATTTCTTGACTACATTTTAGAAATCGTCGCTTAACATGCAACTCCCCCTACCTCAATTTTTTGAAATTTCATAGAGGAAGAAAATACACAATTTTTCGCAACCACCCATTTTTTAACACCTCATATAAACATGAGACCGCACGTTCCCAGATGTGAAAAAATTGAGAAATATACATTATTGGTTGCGAAAATTTGAGTATTTTCTTAATCTCTGAAATTTCAAAAATTGAGTTAGGTGGAGTTGGATGTTAAGCGACGATTTGTAAAATGTAGTCAAGAGATGAAAATAAATTTAATAAAAATAATATTGAAAACACACTTTTATTAGTGTATTAAGGCGAATTTTTTTATGTTATATATTTTCTAAAATTTCAGTCTTTAACTTATAATTCATTACTATCATTAATATGGAATCGTGTAATCATTTTTTAAAAAAAATTATTATCAGGTTAATCTATTCGTTTGTAATCAAATTTTTATTAAAATAGTCAATTCTTTGATAATTAAGTTCTGAAAACATTAAAACACTGTATTTCCATCTAGAAAAAAGGTGTACAAAGATGAAATCTCTAACACATCAAAGGGTGGAAAATCGATTATAAAATTGCATCTTTACAAAAACAAATTAAGTCAGGCTAAATAACATAATTCGAATCGTCATAAGGTTAACCCTCTGACTGCCGATTTATTTAAAAAAAATATTTACATGCAACGTTTGCCAATCAGTTCAAATACTGTTTATATGAAAAGCTTTAATAGAATAATATTATTAAACTCTACAATAGTACTGAGAAAACACATTAGCTTTCGAAAATCGCAGGATGCAGCAAAACATAGACCTACTTCCTGCCAGCAGAAATCGCTAGATAAGCAGTCAGAGGGTTAATACTGTTACAAAAGCCTTTCTGTGGGTGCATGATGTAAACAGTCCAACACGCAGGATAATGGAGAATGAAGGTTTATTCACAAATGTGCAGGAAAACATGGAGCACATGTAATAGGAAACAATAGATCTTGCACAGATTAGGAACGTAAACAGACAATAATTCGCAGGTAATAACAGTTCAGAATTTTGAGATTTAACAACACAAACAGCCAGCAAATCACTAATAACGACAATAACATCACTTTCATAGAGCACCGATTTCCTAGCTCGCACTGCAGACGAAACTCCAAAGTCGTTCCAGTGGATGAACACACACTACTCTCAGATACAAGTACGACCCTTCAGGCCGTGACGTCAAAAAGAGATCGCACGATCTCAAAAGCGGGGCTGTCCGTAGTGTGAAGAAGAAGGCCGTGACGTCATGGAGTTTTCTCGTACATTCGAGCGTATTTTCTTTCCTAATAGAGATGTCGAGAAAAGGGTCGAATTTTCTTGCATCATCGATTTGTCGCCAAATTTGTCGCAAAATCGCGAAGGTCATCAAATTTGTTGCCAAGTCGCCAAAATGGTCATCAAGATCAGGGGTCCTGGAATGGCCACTGCCCGTCCTCCATGCTTACCCCTGTAAAGCTCCCTCTCCAACTATAAGATTAGCTTGGCAGGAAAGCGACATTACATCTTTGTAACAATATTTACACGCATTCAAGGAAACATTAGCTGAATTCGATAAAAAATTGTATTTGGCAATAAAAATAAACGCTTCATCTTTTAGAAAATCAGAAATTTTAAAATAATTTTAGAAAGAAGGGTTGGACTGCAAGATAAAATATTAGACGTTATAAAGTAAAGCATGGAACCTCTGTAAATATGTGTTAAACGTATATAGAATTATTGCATATTAAACATAGCAGTGCATGTTCCTCTAAAGCAGATGATCAGTGAATTGAGTGTGTCCACAGCAGAATCGTGATGAAACTGTGACAAGTTTTCTAATAGGTAATGTGAAATAAAGGTCTATGTTAGGTTTAATTGCATGAGGGTTATTCCGAATCTGTATATCGGATCCTCGTTAAAGGATTTACCGTGGTCTCATTCCAATTACGAGGCTTCAAATTATTCGAAGATAATAAGATATAGCTCAAAATGGGTATGTATGTTGTTTCCGGTCCAAGCAATTTCGGACTTATCTCCGCATACGAGTTCAACATGCTTGTAATGCGATATCTTGTGTTACTTGGATAATGTTACTGTTGTATGCAGGAATCTGTTACTCATTTGATTCGAAAGATATAGCCTAATAGAAGGCAGCCTAATAGAACATATCAGATTGTTAAAATGTTTACAAGATAATTATCAGAAACTTCAGCAATCGATGAATCTCTCAAAGGGATGAAGATCGGGGGAAAACAAGCGCTAGCATTAAGAAATATGACGGGAGGCTGTTTTTTTCAAATAGCCGCTGATGTTAAAGGCGTAGGACTACTTTACTCGCCTCGCTTTTCCGATTTCAATTTGTTTTGTAACTTCTGTCGTTACCCTTTATCTCTAAAATAAGACATTAATTATGTTTTTAGCATTGTAGTTATCGAGGTATAGAGGGTCTCCTTTAAGACGTTCTTTGTGGCGTTTTGGCGCTTTAATCAAATTCCTTCCTGAGACCCTAATGAGAGGAAAGTACTCCTACTTTAAAATTGAATTCCTCATTCATCCTATCTTTTTCCTAATGCGTTGATCGTCGTATGAATCAAATGCGATTCACACCTAATCTGATGACCCCTTCTCTACTGTAGTTAAGATATAGCAGAGAAGGGTAATCTAATTATAGATAGATGGTTTGAATCACAGGCTTGAATAATGGCACCAAACGTGTTAATAAAATGAAATTATCTATCCGAAACATTTCTAGCATTTCAAGAGGGTTAACGAACTTGCAGTAGCAGTCAAGTTTGTGTTTTCTTTGCTCGAAACTCATTAGAACTTTGTTCATTATTTTTAATTGTTTAAACATATAATAAATAAGAACTAACGAAGTTATCTGCTATAGAATTGTGTATACATATGCTGGGAAGCATTTTGTGTTATTTCTTAAAATAAGCATATAGACCATAAAAACCACACTCATCTATTCATGAAACACATGTAATATAAAACTTATGCGTCATTTTTTTTACTCTGAAAACTAACTACATGCAACCATAATTTTTTGTAAAAAATTGCTCTGAAATGACTTAATTCACTAATCTCTCAGTAGAATGTCGTAGAAAGAACCAAAACTATTTTTAGAGATCGAAACAGATAAGTTAAGATAAGGTATCACTAGGAATTAATCATAGTATTTCAATTTTACAGGTTCTATTTATTGTTAAACACGTTGTAAACATAAAATACATTTACTTCTGAAAAAATGCAAATTACGAAAAATTAAAAAAATATATTAAAACATCTTTTTATTTGTGTACTGGAAATGAGATCTATTTTTTTATTAAAAGTCTGGGTGTCAAAACACAGCCGTGAAAGAGATAGGTGCTGACAGAAATATTTTAAATAAATTGGAATTTTAATTATATTCATATTTTAAGATTCAATGAATGTTGAGAGACTTTTTCCTATTATATTCAATGTAGATGAATTATTGTCCTTATCGTATTGTTTGCAATGATTCACGCTTTTATATTTGTGTTTTGCTCCCGAGATTTCTAATAAAAATTATTCTACTTTTCAGTACACTAATAAAAGCGTGTTTTTAAAGATAAATTCTTATTACATTCTACTTTTTATTATTTAATATATTTCATAATCCATTATTATTACCACCAGTGGTGCATATGGTATTGAATAAAAATTTAATTAAACTTAATCTATTGGCAGATAATTAAGATATGAAAATCCTAAAATAGTGTATTTTCATGGACTCTAGTACATCCTGAAGTGATTGAAAAATGATTTACAAGATTCCATATCTTTACAAATATGAAGCAAATCATGTTAAATAAAAGTTTGTAAGAAATATAATTAAAACAGAAGTTTAAAACACACTTTTATTAATGTACAACAAAGTTGAATGAAATCAGTATTTAATTATATTAGTTGGTAATTAAGTGCTATAAATGTTGAAATATTGTATTGTGATAGAAAAAATGATTTGTGCAAAATTTGAAACATATCACACCAGGAAGTGAGTGAAATATCGATTACAGAACTCCATCTTAACAAACATGAAACAAGTCAAGCAAGATAAGTTTAAAAAAATTAGAACATAAAA